>JANZLQ010000052.1:899351-909635 GCA_026212715.1 Elanus axillaris
TAAGCCACACACAAGATGGCGAAGCCGCCCTCCCTCCCTTCCGAGGCCTCGCGAGAGCGTGGGAGCTCCGCCACCGCAACGTCACATCCGGGTGCTCCGCTGCTGGCGAGCAGCAGCAGCCAGCGCGGCGAGGGCCGGGCCGGGCAACATGTCCGCGCCGGGGGCGGCGGCGGCGGGCAGCGGCAGGAGCGGCACTGCCGCCGACTGGGGCGGCTTCGAGGACAGCATGCAGGTGGTGCCGTGCCGGGCCGGGGGTGGCGGCGGTGGCGGCGCGGCGGGACCGAACCGAACCGAGCGGGCGCTGACGCTATCCGCTCCGGTGCAGGGTGGCGGCTCCGCCGTCATCGACATGGAGAACATGGACGACACGTCAGGCTCCAGCTTCGAGGACATGGGGGAGATGCACCAGCGCATGAAGGAGGAGGAGGAGGAGGCGGAGGGCGAGGCGGGGGCCGTTGAGGAGGAGGACGGGGAGTTTCTGGGCATGAAGGGGCTGCGGGGACAGCTGAGCCGGCAGGTGGCTGACCAGGTGAGGTGAGCGCGGCCCCCTGCCGCCCCCAGCCCCGGGGGGCTCCGCCTGCCCCCCCCCCGGCCGCTGCCAGCTCCCTTCTCTCCGCAGATGTGGCAGGTGGGGAAGAGGCAAGCGTCCAGGGCCTTCAGCCTCTACGCCAACATCGACATCCTCCGGCCGTACTTCGATGTGGAGCCCATCCAAGTGCGAGCCAGGTGGGCTGGGCTCAGCCTGGGCCATCTCCACCGGGGTGGGGGGCAGGAGGGGCCAGCGGCTTCTTGCCAGCGGGAGGCTGGCTGTCCCCCCCAAAGCGAGCAAGCTGGGGTGGGCTGCCAGCCTTGCAGGAAGGCTCAGATATGGGGAAACGTACTGTGCTTTGTCCTGCTCTCCTTAATGAGGTCCCCCAGGTGGGCTGGCAGCACTATCGCCTGTCACCCGGCATTGCTGCTCAGGGAAGAAAAAAGGGACTTTGGGGCATCTTCAGCTTTTTAGTACATCTGCGTTACATGGCTTCTGTTGGGTGTGCAACACAGCTGTGTCCAAAAAGGCAAAGTTTTGTGAGGCTGGATGAAAAAAGGTGCCTTTCCTTCCTACTGTTCTGTCAATGATCTTTCATCCCTGTGGCTCCCTAAACGTTTTCACTGAATCCCCTCTCAGGCAAAGTTAACCCACTGATGGTAAGGTTTTCCTCCTTTGGTTACCTTATGTGATCCTGTAGAAGGAATCTCTGTCCCCCAAGGTCTGTGACCACAGCAGAAAACACCGGTAATGGGTGTATGTGATCTTTTACTTCTGAAGCATTTTGTTAACCATACTGTTGTCCTCCCTTGCTCCTGATGTCATTCTCTGCTGTGCTGTGATGCAGACTGCTGGAGTCCATGATTCCTGTGAAGATGATTAATTTCCCACAGGTGAGTTCTCTTTTGCTGAATCAGACTCCATGGCCAAGCAAATGTCCCACCTTGTAAAACTAAAGGAGTCCATGTTATTAAGGACCTGAGTTTGTTAGGTGTTCATCCCCCTGAAAATGTTGGTAAACCTTTTCCTGTGGTTGTTCCAAACCTCAGTGTGCTACCTTTAGTGCTGGAACAGTTCTAGACTTCACACATCCCAGGCTCCTCATCACACAACCTGTTCTGCCTGGCTCCCATCAGCGGTGGCCTTGTGGTTTTCAGGCAGCTAGGTGATAAACTTTATCCAAGGCACTTCTCACATCACTTGGAGTGGGGAGCCTGGTACTCAGGAGCACTAACCAAACCTTCCCTGATCTGTCTCCTCCTGTAGAAGATTGCAGGCGAGCTGTATGGACCCCTCATGCTGGTTTTCACACTGGTGGCCATCCTTTTGCATGGGATGAAGACCTCAGACACCATCATTGTACGTCAAGTCTCAATGATAAGTTGTGGTTTGACTGGGCTCTAGATTGCTATAATGACACTAGAAATCGAGAAGAAACCTCTTCCATGACTCAATAGCATCTTGCTGAAAAGCAGATTGATCTGAAGAAGAACCTTTTGGTTTGGGGATGGGAGGAAGGATGCATCAGAAAGTCTTGATGCTCTGCTGCTGGGAGAGCTGGGGTGTAGGTCATGTGGCACGCTGAACATTGCTAGCCAGCTATTTGATAATGCCTAGAAAGTCTCTGGGACTCTCTGAAGTGGAATTTGGGTGCTGACAAGTCACTTCTTTGAGTCTTCCTCATCCTGACACTGTCTCCACAGAGGGAAGGCACACTGATGGGCACAGCCATTGGCACCTGCTTCGGTTACTGGTTGGGCGTCTCCTCTTTCATCTATTTCCTGGCTTATCTGTGTAACGCCCAAATCACGATGGTGCAGATGCTGTCATTGTTGGTATGTACAGATGGAGCTGCCCCAAGATACAGGTTGGCTGCATGGTGTTCCAGCACAAGCTCTTCCCATAGAATGGGAAAAGTCCTTGTAAATTGTGGTCCCAGGTAAATGCACTGGGACAACCTGGAATTCCAGGATTTTCTTCTGACCTGCCCCATCCCAGGCACAGTGGTAGCACAAAGAGGCAGTTCCTTTGTGCAGGTCTCTTGCTTTGCAGTTCCTGATCTGAGAGCCTGGTGGTAAAAACCCAGAAGATCCCAATTTCTCTGGAATCAGAGGCTCTCTCCTCTGTTTCCCAAGTTGTTGCAATCTCTGACATCCCTCTGAACCCTTCAGACAGATTATCTGGGTGTGTGCTGCCGTTAAAATTGTTGTGCTGGTTGACTCTTTGGCATCAAATGAGTGGTTTATGAAGCTTTGCCTTGGTGAAGTGTTGCAGGAATAGGCTGCTCATGCTCTTGATCAAAACAGCCTTTTGTGTGGGACTGACGCTTGTAACATGGACATTTTTGTTTTGTCAGGGCTACGGTCTTTTTGGTCACTGCATCACTCTCTTTGTCACCTATAATATCCACTTCCACTCCCTCTTCTATATCTTCTGGTTGGGTGTTGGTGGACTCTCTACACTACGAATGGTAAGGGACAGGCAGCCTGGGACCCTCCTTTTCTGGGGATGAAAAAAGGGAGGGAAGCATTGTTTGCTTTCTGTTCCTTGGGCCTGGCAGTTCATTTCACAGCCACTCAGGCTGCTGTAAAGAACAGGCTGACACTCCTGGGTCATTTGGCCACTGGTGTATGGAGGAGACACTTGGATTCATATCCTCACCCATTCCAACAGCTGCAGGAGGTTTAGTCCCTTAACAGCCCTTGCTGCCGTGGAGAGTCATGCCTGAGTATCCGGCACTCTTGGTGAGACTGGGCAAGGTTCACCTACATGAAACAAAGTCAGATTACTCTGAATTTGTTGGTGCAAACTGCAGAAAAGCCTCCAAGCAGTATTTCCACTGGCTCTCACTACTTGGTCTGTCCTCCTGTATGCTCCTGACTGGAGTGCCAGAGGCTCAGGTAGCAGCTACCTTGTCTCTAATCACCTCTTTCCTAGGTTGCTGTGTTGGTGTCACGCACCGTGGGGCATACCCAGCGGCTCATCCTGTGTGGGACCCTTGCTGTTCTGCATATGCTTTTCCTCCTCTATCTGCACTTTGCTTATCACAAGGTGGTAGAAGGTAAGCAAGGGAAATATGAATCCTGTTAGATCTGGAGGAAGAGGAGCTGCTTTTTGCTCTCTCTGAGAAAAAAGATGGACAGTTTGCATCTGACCTGAGGGAATACATGCCAGTTTCCAACCCAAGAATGACCAGCACTAGCTTTATTAGAGGAAGCTGTCAAAGTAGGGCACCAGCTAGAGGTGGGGTGGTTTCTGTGTGCTGAGTTTTAGTACTTAGGTCTTAAGTTGTGAAGCAGGATGCTTTTTCTTTCCCCACAACTGAAGTGTAACAGCACTGACTGTTCTTGCATGCAGATGTCCAGTCCCTTCCTGAATCTTGCTGAAGTCGGGTTGCTTTTCTCTGATCAGGAAATGTGTCATAAGTCTTTTTCCTTCTTTGTGTAACACCTTTTTTATCTTGTGTAGAAGCTCCATCTTCCCCAGTTGGTGCTGTTTACGAGGCTATGCATGTTCAGGTCCCCTTTGTGAGTCTCTCTCTATTTTCTCCTAACAAAGTCTCGGTTTCCTTTAAAAAAAAAGAAAAAAAAGAAGAAAAAAGAAGAAGAAAAAAAGTCTTCCCTCACCTTGTTAGTAGATTGTTTCCAGATCCCTAAATATGCAATTCTGCAGCCATGTTCATATTTCAGATAAATCTGCATAATTTGGGGTTATAGCATAGCATTACAAGTCCTTTTAGATGCAAATACTCTTCTTTCATTAATCTGTTCCTAAGGAGAAGGTTCTGAGCCCTGATCTGCAACTTTTCAGCAGATGAAATAGGATAAAATATATGTCAAGCAATTTTCTTCAAGGCACTCCAAGACTGATGATCAGTCTTGAGAGGGTAATTGATAGGGACTGAAGGACACTTGCATCGGTATGCGTGTTTCCTGCCAAGCATGGTCTATGTTTGCATTGCTGTGATAAAAATTCCACATTGCACCCCCAGCTGCAGCTCCTGATGTGAATCTGCAAGTGCATCTCAGGGTGGAAGCAAACAATTGGTCTAAGAGTAGGATCTGTGTTGGGATGAGGTTGGGAGAGGATTTTACCAGTCTGCCTCGGCAGAGCAGCATCCCTGGGAGTGTTTGCATTCGGGTCAAATGGCAGGGGACTGGATCTGGCACTCTGAATGTTCTACTTTCCTCTTGGGAACATGCAGTTTCCTCAAGGAAAAGCTCTGACCTGTACTCTGTGGTCTCTGGATGGAGGTGTTTGCTCCTGTTCAGTCTTTGGGGCTAGATGTCTCCTTCCATCACCTGCAAGTGCTTCGCATGTCCTGGGCCCTGCCCCGGCCAGAGACAAAAGCAAGAAGAAACGTGCTATCTGCATCTGAACTAACTCTTGCCACTCTCCCCTTTCTTCTGTTCCCTGCAGGTATCCTGGACACATTGGAAGGACCCAACATGCCACCTTTTCAGAGAGTTGCCCGAGACATTCCAGTTGTTTCCAATGCTGTATTGAACACAACAGCCAAAGCCATTGCATTGACCCTGTAGTTTCACAGACTTGGACTTGCTTCCTTCACTACTTTTGGGGCTGCATAGGGCCATAATAACCTGCTGCCTCTTAGGAACAGGACAGAACAGCAGGAAGAAGACTTGGTTTTGTTTTCGTGGACCTGTCCTTTGGGTTGCAGTATTGGGCAGCTGAGTGGACTGCACCTCAGTGACTCAGAAGAACTACACTCTTCCCCCACCGAGGTCTGGGTTGTCTTCAGTAGAGTGGTTTTCTTGCCTGCGTGTTTAGTTGGGGTTTCCCAGCGCAGTTTGTCTCTTACTCCCTTTCTGCTTGCTGATGTAACCCCAGGGTTATCTGCCCTGTTCCTGTCCTGAAGAGGGAAGAATTAAATTGATGTTGGTGCTGAGTGGCGTCTTATGTTTGAGCCTGTTTGTGTAATGGGAGAGTGGTGTTGGGTCTCTATGCCTTTATCTGTCCTGTCCTAGACTTAAAGTGGGATTCTTTGCAATTTTCTGCTGTCCTACTTCAAATATTCTGTGATATGTGGCCTGTCTTGGGCACCTTTTCCATAGCCCAAGAGGCACAGGAACTTTAGTTTCTGTGGAGATTCTTAGGAACAGCATGATGTTTAACCACATGCTCTTCTTTGTCACATTCCGGATTGATCCCTCTCTTTTCACTTGGTCCAAGCTGCTATCTCACATCACCTTCTCCTGTGTACGTCAGAAATGTATCTGTCCCCATGCTTTCACAGCACCTTTTGTTCTTGCCACTCTTCTGTCTATGTTGTTCTGTGGGACAGCAGTGCTGGCTGCAGGGGCAGCATGTTTGTGCATGGCCTCCTGTGCATATTTTTATTAAGAAGCTAGTTCAGCCCACCCTCATGCAGCTTGCTCATGTCTCCCAGCCGTGGGACTTTGACCTCATTGCTCTGAGCAGGAGCAACATCCTGCTCCCCCAGACACACAGTCTGCTGTATACTGTCTGGCTTTTCAAGCTGAGTCTAGGCCTTATTTCTGAAAGGACTCCTGGAGCCTTGAGCATCTCTGGCAAACTTTTCTCCAGTGTTTCCATTAAAGGGAAAAACGGGGGAGTATGCTATGGTAATAAGAGTTGGCACATTTATCTCCAATGTACTGATGCAGGAAAGCTCCAGTAAGGATGGGAAAGCAGAGCAGCCCAGCCTAGGCTTACTTGCACTGCAGTAACTCACAACTGAGTAGTTGAGATGTAGCCTTCCCTCACTGCTTTAACTTGTACTGGTCCAAAAGTGGAAGGCTGTTAGCTGATAACTGGCTTTCACCTTTTCTTTCACTGTAGCTCTGGATGACTGGGAGAGAGGAACCTCCTCTCACAGAAGTTCACCCTTATGCTCAGGCTGAAAAAAACCCCAAAGATGTTTCCCTTTCTTGACGTACCCACAAATTAGCTGTGCACAAGGCAGATAGCATGTCAGAACTGCACTCTTTGGTCCTTTGCTTATATTAGTGGGAGAGGATACAGCTATATTAGCATTAGGACTAGTGCCAAGGTGCAATAAGAGATGAAGATAGCGCCAGCTACTGTTGTCAGGCTGGTCATCTGCTTCAGTTAAAACAAAATGTCACCAGATAGGACTCAAGCATTTTCAGTCACAGACCTGCTTTCCACTGTTTGTTTATTCCCAAGTTCATAATTTGTTTCCCTTCCAAGAGCAAGAAGCTTGTCTGCTAACAAACATATAACACAGGTTCTCTCACTCTCTTCTCCATGCCACCACCCCACACCTGGGAAAATTATTTTGGCTGAAGAATACCACTCAGAGCAAGTTGTGTGAATCAAATCAATTATTTGGGCTAGTAGTCTCCACATTTTTGGACCAATTGAACCACTTTAAGCTTTGAGAATTTCTCTTACTTTCAAACTTGACAAAATGGAAGTGTTAAGTTTGCAGTGCTGACACTGGTATTTCCCTCTTTATAACTCCACAGGAGGTTGGTTTCTAACTTGCACTTCTTGCCCTGGCAGCCTAGAATGGGTCTGTTTCTCTTGGTGCAAACTCTCCAAGCACAGGCGGGGGAGAAGGAAAGGAGAAAGAGACAATTGTCACTAGAATGAGTTCAGCCAAGAAGAAAAATCATTCTGCACCAAACTTTTATCACTGCTGATCTACAGACACTGTCAGAGAAAAGCTGTGGTCCCCTCCCACACCTAGCCACTTGGCTAAATCAGAGGGATAAAGCCATGCCTTGTGTTTTTACTCAAAGCATAGGAGAGAGCAGTGAGCAAACTCTTCCAAGCTTTCCCTGTGCAGCTTGTGTATTATGTCAGCTGAGGACAGATGACCAGGGTGACAACCAACCACCCTCTCAGAAGCTGTGGGCTTGCTCTGCTCCAGTTCTTCAGCCCTGATTAATTCTCTGTGCAGCAGCAGCTGGAAGCTGAACTGTTGTGTAGTGCCAAAAATTCAGTACTTGGCTGAGAGCTTCAGCGTCTCCTTTTGCTGGCAGAGAGGGATGCACTTTTGCAGGTAAATGCATGTGTGCTGCAGTTCCAGGGAGCATGCTGAGCACGCAGCCTTAGTAAAGCCCTTGTGGGAGGGCATCTCAGTGCTTATTCAAGTTCTCTAGTTATCAGGACAAGCCTTACAGCCCTATCATGCCAGACTATCTCTGCCTTTGTTTCCTGCCATGGCTTTTGCAGCATATCTAAAATAATTTTCTCCCTCCTCCCTTGCAGCAAATCTGAAATAATTCCCCTCATCGCCTCCCTGTTTTGAGGAAGGGTAGCTCTGTAAGAACTGTGTAAGCCCCTTTTTATTAAATATTAAATAAACATTTAAAGCTGTCAGAATAGAAAGAGGAAACTAAAATGTGTATTAAGGCATCCTATGATCACCTCCTCTCCTCTGCAGTACCTGGGAGTCCAATCCTTGCAGTCCATGCCTGTTGCACTGTCACCTTAATTGTTTTGGGTTACAGGTAGGCTGTTTCTTCTTGCATTTGTTTTCCTTCCTGCGTCTAGTGTCAGTCTAGCTGCTCCTCATCCACTGTTTTTCTCAGTTTATGTGTTAGCCCTTAATGGCAACAGTCTAGAGAGTCAACTCTTACTCCTTGTGCCCCCAGTAGGTAAACAATAAACTACCTTCCTCATACCTGCTGGTTAACTGTACATGGCAAGGAAGCAATATCTAGTTCTTCACAAAATACCACTGCCAAATTCCCCTCTGCATAGTCCTTAATTAGGTTTAGTGAGCCAAAGCTTTGAACCATGAGCTCCTGTGCCACTTTTCTCAATGTATTTGAGCATAAAGTAAGGTAGGATGCTTGTCTCCTCAACATGCTCTTGCTCCTCACAACAGTCAGCAAAAATGCCAGCACTAGGGCATCTTCATCAATGCTTCAGGGCTGCTGCTATCAATTGAAGTGGGACATGTCCCAGGGGCTGTTTTCCAAGCACCCCTCTAATGATAATAACCTGTTTAACAAAGCATGTGTTAATTACTGCCTAGAGGTAATTGCGGGGTGAGACTGAGTGCAGTCTTCCAGTTGACCTGTATGGATCAGCAACTGGTATTTTCTTGGCCACTCCCCTGCCCACCACTCTGACACCCAGCCTCTCTGCCCCTCGCAATCCTGCAATACATAGGAGCCAGTTCTCACCTGGATCATTTAATGTGACTTTAGAGATCAGTCACTCCTTTTTTGAAAGCCGTCACTTGTACATCACTTGTACCACAGCTGGATGCTCGCAGCTGCTGCTCATCTCCCAGTGAAGATGTGCTGCCAGGCCAGTGGTCTGTTCTTGGCATGTCTTGCAGCCCATGCACCCCTGTGCAACAGGAAAACAGAGGGATGTGTGTAGATACCTCTGGAGAACAGCAATGGATTACTCCATGCTCCATTACTCCAAAGACATGGTAACATCTACACCATGTTAGGTGCTGCAGCCAAAGTCTTAAAGCTGACATCTGAGCCCTGTTTCTTATCTGCTGCTCCCCCCTGTCTCATTTAGGACCTAATTTCCAGTGCAGCCCTTGGCTCAGGTGACCTGCTCCTCCATTTCAATGGAGGAGAATTGCTCCACATCCTGCCCCACATGCCATTTTCCCCTCACTTTCCATCCCCTCTCTCCTGCCCTGGCCTGCACACCAAGCAGAGGAGCCTGGGTTTGTCCCAGAGTTACCCACCAGACTGGAATTCACTTGAGCACTGCTATATGAAGCAGCCAGATTAGTTACATGCAGAAAGCTGCCTACTTAGGTGGTTTAACCTAATTTACACATCACTGGCTTCCTTTTTCAGCTCAGTGGAGTTGAAAATGCAGGGGCCCTGCTTCCTGTTTCTCTCCGAGTACAGGATTACCTAATGGGTGGGAGAGAGGGAACAAATCCCTCTGATCCGTACCTGGGAATTAGCAGAGTGTGAGATACACCCCTCAGGTCAGGCTGAGGGTGCAGGCTGTGTGCTGCAGGGGTAAGGAAGCCTGCGGCACTTCCCCAACCCTCTGCCTTTCACCAGCTACCTCAGAGCACCAGCTCTGCGAGCCCTGGGCTACAAGGAGTGGTTCATGCTGACCTTGCCATTAAGCCATGGGTCCAAGCTCGATATGTAGCAGGCTTAAGCACAAATGTAACCGAAGCTGGCAGAAGGCTGCTGTTCCTCAGACCAAGAAGCACCCAGAGTACACCATGGCCCAATTGCTTTGGCCCTTTCCCCAGGCAGGAGCAGGGCTGACAGCAGAGCCCTTCCCAAGGCTGCTCCCAGCCTCCCTCCATCCCGTGCCCCCTCAGCGTCGGGGACGCAGCTCCCGCCGGCCTCGGCCTCGCCATCGCCTCAGCGATGCGATCAGCGGGCGCCGGCGTTGCCCTTCACGGGATTCGAGTTGGCGCCGGAGCCCAAGATGGCGGCGGGGCGCTTGGGGTTGGGATGGGGGGTCCCTCCACGCCCACCCTCTTCCGCGCGGAGGCGGCCCCGCCCGGCGGAGACCGGAGGGGCGGCAGGGAGGAGGCGGGGCGGCAGGGAGGAGGCGGGGCGGCCCGGCAGGTGCTGGCGGAGCGGGGCGGGGAGCGGCGGGGTTGCCCGGCGCTGCTGGCGCAGCGGGGCGGCGCGGCTCCGTGGGGCTCAGAGCCCGGCGCCGGTTCGGATTAGCCCTACGCCGATGGCTCACCTGGGTCTCGCCGCCCGCGGAGGCGCGGCGGCCCCGCCGGGTGGAGCGGGGCGGGCCAGCGGCCGCCGGTAAGGCTGCGCGGTGACGCCCCCGGGGCCGCGGTG
>JANZLQ010000052.1:909741-933217 GCA_026212715.1 Elanus axillaris
CCCGGCGCCCAGCCGCCGCGACGGGATCGGCGGGCGGCGGCGGCGGGCGGCAGCTCCCCGAGCAGGGGGAAGATGCTGCCGGGGTCCATCCAGATCTCCGGGGAGACGCTATCGGGGGCAGAGATCCGGGACATCTGCGAGAGCCTGCGGGAGAACTCGGTGCGGTTGCTGTCGCTGCGGGGCTGCCAGCTCTCCGAGCGGGACTTTGGGCATGTCTGCCGCGGGGTGGCCGAGTCCCGCTCCCTGGCCCAGCTCAACCTCAACCTGGGCATCGTGTCCAACATCAACCGTGTCAAGCAGCTGGCCGAGGCCCTGAAGACAAACCGCTCCGTCCAGTCCCTCTTGTGAGTACAGCGGGGCGGGGGGGCGCGGGGGATGCCCCTGGACCCTTCCCGGGCGGGGACGTGTCCTTCGGAGGCTCGCAGCTCAGGGCCAGGCCCTGAATTTTAGTCTTGTCGGAGGAAAAACGCCCTTGACGTCGCAGAGGGTAACCTGGTCGCCCTTCACCCGGCTGGGAGCCAGCCGCCTCTGCCCCCGCCGGCTGGGCACGGCCCGGCTTTCAGTCCCGGGCCCTCCAACCTGGTTGCTCGGGTGGTGAGGGCTGCCCCTGCCCTGCTGGCATCCCTGCCGGGACAGGAGGGCCACCGTAGCAGCTTCCTAGGACTTTCTCCCCACTTGGGAGTTAGGATTTGTCATCCTCCTCATTTTGTCTGCTTCTGCCTGCCTGTCAGGTTAGTTAGCCCCCAGGAAGAAGGCTCCATAGTAACTTTCCCTTTTACCTGCACAGCCTCCATGGGAGTCCCCTGACAGATGCAGGCTTGGCCCTCCTCAACCCTGCTCTCTCCATCCACCCCTCGCTGGTGGCTCTGGATCTAGGAGACTGCATGCTGGGTGATGAAGGCATCAACCTTATCTGTGGGCTTCTGCCACCTGACGGGGCCAAGTCCGGTAAGCATCAGGGGCCGTGGGCTGTACAATGACTGGTGGAGCTTTCACGTAGGGCAGATGCATGCAGCAGTAAATCCTCAGCCCTGGAGGAGGCAGGCTCTGTAGTTCGCCTGGGCTGAGGAATTTCTTTCCCCAACTTAAGAAAAGCAGAAAAGCCAAGCAATAGAGGAGCAGTTACCTCAGGCAGGCACGGGTTTTCTGCTATTGATCTGTCCTGCTGACAGTGTGGAGCTCAGGAACCAGCAGGTTGCTTCTGGTTCTTCGCAGGAGCATTTGAAACTGGAGGAGGGGACAGCTTGGATTTTGCATTTGTGTCTTGATAATGACCGTAGATAAATATATGGTGTGCCCCCACCTCAGCACTTGGCTTTATTGTCAGTGCCTCAGAATCGTCCCTGCTTGTGAGTGCACTCTGTGAGTGTGTAGTTGCATGGTCATAGCCTTAGTGCCAAGACTCAGATCTTTGCAGGGGATAATCTTTGGTGGTCAGAGGCCAGTGGGCCAGTTGAGCCAAGAGCTGGCATGAAGTAACACCACCCCTCTCCTGACTCTCAAAGTGCTTTCCACCTCCACCCAGCACCTTCTCCTCTGTGTGCTCACATTGCCACTGATGCTGTTATCTCTGCTGGCCACCCGTCCCAGGTGCAGGCTTCTGAGCCTACTGTCCCTGTTACCCTCTTTCCAGCCTATCCCCTTGTGCCACCTCCTTCTTGTCAGTTGCCTCGCACACACCTTGTTTCCATTGTGTTTGCTATTTAGGGTAAGCAGGACACAGGTTGGGAGAACAGAGAAATGGGGTGGTCATAGCATGGGCAAATGAAGGGCTACTGCTGAAGTGAAGTATGTGATGACAGTTGTCAGAGCAAACCAAACACTTTAGCCTATCAGAGTATAGGGGACATGACTCAAAGCTATTCAGGTTAGCTGAAATAGTTCCCCTGAAACTGCTTTAGTGACCCTAAGGCTCTGTTTTGGCTTCTCTCTCTTCTCCAGGTCTCAAAGAGCTAACGCTGAGCGCCAACCCAGGTGTCACAAGCAAAGGCTGGGGACGCCTGGCCATTGCAGTGGCTCACAGCTCACAGCTCCGTGTGCTGAACCTGGACTACAACCCTCTAGGTAAGCTGGGGGGCCAGGAAGGAGGAGCAGGGGACACTGCACTCCTGCCTCTCAGCATTCGTGCAGTTTGCACCAGTGGGTGGCTGGAGAACAAGCTCTAGAAAGGCAGTGGAGTCTCACTAGCAGGATGAAGCAGTTTCTTGCATAGGTGCCTTCTGATCGCCAGCAGTGAGTTGACCCTGCCAGGTGCCTTCGGCTGCAGAAAAAGCCAGCCTTGCTGCCCTGCAGGAAGCTGCAGAAAGGAGGTTGTGCCTTGCCTGCTCCACCGCCTTTGTCAGCATGTTTGACCCTCCACATCTCCCCTGTTCCTGAAGCCCTGGGTGCCGATGCTAGCTTGGCACATGCAATATGTCCCTGTGCTCCCCCCATCATCTTCCTGGCAGAGCAGGGAGGAGGAAGAGGAGAGCCTGGCACTCGTTGCCATAGAAACCAACTCTCTCCAGCTCTGCTGCAAGGTGGTGAGGAGGAGACCAGGCCATGCCTTCCTGAACATCAGCTGGGTGCTCCCCTCTGCACCCTGTCTGGAAACAGAGCCTCCCTCCAGGCCCTGTCTGTCTGACCAGGTACCTCCTCTTGGGCAAGAAAGGCTCCAGGGTATTACCTGACAGCAGCTTGGTTTTGTTTTTTTTTTTCTCCAAGAGAATGTGTCACAGTTGTAAGGTATCCTGGCACTCACTGGGAAATGTCAGGAGATGTGCTGGAGTCTTGTCTCTTCTCCAGCATCAATGTTTAATGCTCCTGGTCCTGCTGCATCCACCCCCAAAAATCTGCCCCCTTTCCAGGGAGGCAGTCCATCAGCTGGTGCAGAGTCCTCTGTCCAACTCCAACCTCCCTCTGGACTGAGGTATTCAGCTCCTTGTTCTGTGTCTGGGATGTCTTACAGGGAGTGTTAAAGGCCCTCCCATCCTTGAGTAGGAAGGAGATTTGGGAAGATATGTTTCCTTGGGGAATAAAAACAATTTCACTGTGTTCCCCTGATAATCAGTGACTGTTCCCATAATCACAAAATGGTGTGCCTTTACCTTGTCTCTTTTCTCAGTTAACAGCTTTTTTTTCCCTTCAAGGTAACTGAGATTTGGAGGTTCTCTGATGGCAGAAATACTCAGAGGATGTTTCTATGACAGCTCCAGGCCCATGAAGGCATGTGGTATTACATGCAGGAAGGCAGGCACTGCTGACAGCCCCCCTTTGCTTCTCCCACAGGTGACCAGGTGGCAGGGATGCTTGCTGTTGCTGTGGCCTCCAGTCGAACCCTCGAAGTTCTGGACTTGGAGGGAACAGGACTTACCAACCAGTCAGCCCAGGTATTAGAGCCTACAGTTACTCTACAGCATCACTGACATCCCAAGGGCATAGGTCTTGGCAGTCTATAGAGGCCCTAGGACCTATACCTGCCTCCATCCCCTCCCTGAGTCCACATGCACCCCCATACCTCCCTGTGCCCAGGGGTGCTGTTACGTTTGGCCACAGGAGGAGCTCATAAGGCACAGCATTGACATAGGGCTCCTGGATCTCCGTCAAGTCAGCAGGGAGAAATGTCTGGCTCTATTTGTAGTTTGGTTTTCTTGGAAGAAGTAAGGAACTTGTGACTGAGGATCAGAGCTGAAGCTCTGTGGACAGATAGGAGCCAAGGCTTGGTAGCACAGGCTCTCCTCTCAGAGCCCCAGCTCCCAGTGGTGAGAGGGAGCTAGCCTGGATATGTGGCAGCAACAGGGTGTAGAGCAGTGCCTTCTTCTTTAGAGTCAGGAAATCGAGGCTCAGCTTTTCCCACAGAAAGATGGGAAGTCCTCAGGCTCTCAGAAAGCCTGGTGAAGAGAGGTCAAAGCCAAGGGAAGGTGGAGGTAAGAGGAGGAGGGCTGGAGTTTGCAGGGAGACAGAGCATTGAAGCTCTTTCCCTTCAGCCTAGCTGCTGTTTGTGCTGCTTGTTAGCCTGTTTATCTCACTCTCTGCACAGACCTTGCTGGACATGGTAGAGAATTACCCCACAGCCCTACGGACACTCATCCTGGCAGAGAACAACATTAGTCCTGAGCTGCAGCAGCAGATCTCTGACCTGCTCTCAGAGGGTGAGGAAGAGGAGGAGACAGAGGCTCGTGAAGTCACAGCCAGGGAGAAGAACCCCTGGATCTGCCAGAACAGTAAGAGCTCTGGGACCTGGGCTGCAGGCAGGGGCTGACAGGCAGGAATTGGGGTGTCTGGGGTGCTTCCAGCACCACTGGTGTCTCATGGTGGGGTTGCTGAATGGGGTCTGTCCCTTCTCCCTGTGAACTGGAATTCAGACAGCCTCCAGGCAGGACCTTCATGTTAAACAGTGTTGGGCTGAGCCGTGCTTGGAAAGGCAGTCTCCAAGGACAATGCGGCTGCTGCAGGGTGGAAACGGTACCTCAGAGGAATTTTCCCTGATGCTGCAGGAACGAAATCTTTGTGCAAAGTCTTAAAACTCAAGGGCAGGAGCATTAAAGATCTTGGGGGCCTTTGCCAGATATCCTAGCCAAAAGTCATGTCATTCCTCACTGCTTCCAGAACAGCATCAGCTATTTCTATCTGCATCCCAAACATGTGAAGGGTTAGCCAGGTGCTACAGCCCGTCTGTTGCTTGTAACAGAAAAAAGGGTATATTATGGAGATAGCAGTAGCCTGTTGTGTCATGTTTGTATATATGATATTGTATATTGTCATGCCTACCTTGTGATCCTGATGGTTTATTGGTTTTGGGTTTTTTTACCTTTAGTTGTCCTTCCTCCCTCCCAATTCTTATATTGGACTAGCAGCAGACAAGCACAACCACTCCCTGGGCCTTAAAACTTCTGGATGCTTATTTATTAGAGCCATAAAAATCCTTTATACTGACAGCTTCTGGCCAAGGTTTGGACCCAGCTTCTGGAAACTGATCCCCAAAAAAGAGAGCCCATGCAGCAGTTTTGAATGTGTAGGACTCTGGGTCTGAAGTACATGGGCAGTAAAGATCACCTCCCTCACATCCAGGAAAAAACATTTTTTTTCTGTTTAAAAAGGCTTCTGGATGGGAAAGTGGTACCCTGCTGAGATTCTTACTTGCTATGCATTGCCCATCCTCCTTGCAGCTGATTCACTTGGCGTGGGGAGAGTCGCAGCATTCCTGGCTGGCACTCTACGCTATTGCAGAGCCAGCAAGCTGCCCTCACCTTCCTGAGGCAGGCAGAGGAGGGCTGCACAAACCCTCCATTCATGCAGCACAGAAAGTCAGGATTTCCAGGCCTTTGCTGCCATAAAATGCTGCTTGCCCACTGCGTTACCTGCTCTTAGGAAGGCAACACCACCACCCTACGTGGATTTGGTTGGCTTGCAGCCTGCCAGCCCATCCCACCTGGATGCTCTCTCTAGCTGAAAAGACACTTGGTGAGTGCAGATTTAAAGGTCTCTGCAGGGCTGGGTAAGGGCATGGCTGGATCAGCACAACCAGTATCACCTGCAAGTGTATGTGGGGAGGGTTCAGAGCTGATGTTCCTCTCGACAGCCAAGATAACAAATGCAGATCCCCACCCTGGGCTCTTGCTGCTGTCTCTGCCTTCCCTGCCCTCCCCCCCACCCCCAAAACATTGATTCTGTTCTGCTGTGTGGCCAGAGTAGACCTAGTTACTACTTAATCTCACAATCCTCTCAGCAGTTCACGTCCCACCCTGCAGCGCTCTAATTCCTCATCCTCACCTCTGGATCTGGAGTACAGCCCTGCGCTCTCTAGCAGCCCAAATGGCTCATGGTTTTCTCCCTCTCTTGCCACAGATTCCAGCTCCCAGATGGTCCTGATGACATCAGGTCTCGGAGACAGCCTCTTAGCAGAAACAGAAATGTAGCTGGGCTACCCTGCCTGCTTCTGCCAGGAATAGCACCGTGCATCGGCCAGCACCCCTGCCTCCTGTGGGCTGCCCCAGCCATCTTCTCACCCATTTGATGTCCTGTTGATGCCTCCCTCAGTTCTCTGAGTGCCAGAGCCTGGTCCGAGCGAATCTCTACACACGTCTCTGTGTTGTCACACACCCTGTCAGCCGCTTGTGATCGTCCAGTCGCTTCATGTGTAGCTCATGCTGCCCTGCCTCGCCCCCACGCCCAGCTATGCCCACATGGTTGCAGGCTGTATTTATTCAGTGAGTCTTTCTCTTGCTTGTACTGCTGTCGCGATGAGAGTTTTATAAAGGTCACGGACGTGGCACCACTCATAGTAGCGTGATCCTCCGTCACTCCGCGGCCCCGACGGGGCAGGTGCCCACGGGTACCAGCAGCTGCCAGGAGCAGGCAGGAGCCGTGCGGGGGGCTCGGGGCGTCGGCAGGGGGCAGCAGCTCCTCGCCCCGCTGCCCGCCCAGTGGGCGGGCTCACTCTGGCCTTGCAGGGGCAGGTTCTCCACGATGCGTGCCCGGCTCTGGAGGGAGGTCGGTCACTGTCCAGTTTGCTGTCCCCCAGGCCTTCCCTCTGCCCAGGAGGTAGAGGGCTGGGCTAGAGCCCAGCTGCAGGGAGCTTGGCACCAGCTGTGCACCTCTGGTGAAGGCTTCAGCCCACACCAGCCCTGCAGCTTTCACTGCTCACCCAAGTGCCCCTTGCTGGAGCTAGGCAAGGAAGATTGTGTTTCAAGGCTCTTATTAGGCTGGAAGATTAAATTGTGGCAGCAGCTGCTACTCAAGGGAACACAGAATAAAGTCATTAATTATGGGGACAAAGAAACAAGAAACTCTGCCTAGGTTATGCTTTGCATACACCTAGGTCAGAAGGGCACAGGCAGCCTAACTTGGGAGATAGAGAAAACTTCATTTCTGACCTCTGCAGCACCATTCAACATGAAGCGGAAATGCTTCCAAGTGTACATATCGGCATCCTACAGGAAATCCCTCTCTCATGGTTGGAGGGCTTCCTATCTGGGGTATGTCCAATCACCCCCAATCCTCCCTTCCCCCACAAAATAAAAACACAAAATACTGACAGTAGAATTCTAAAACTCTTATGAACTCCAGGGAGGGGGTATGTTACACATTCCCACATAACTCAGTTTCTGAAATGGAGAACTGATATTGTCACATGACTGAGAGCTCGGGCTTCAAGAAAACCAACAAACATTAAAAGAATGAGCTACACCTCATCCTCCTCTACACCAGCATGTGGAAATCTTTGCCAAGACACAGATCAGACTGAAGGACAGCCAGCAAAATACTTGAAATGTAGTAGGTAGAATTTTATGAGTAACACTGAGGCTGCTTACAGCACAACAAGCTTCATTGCCGAGGTTTTGACAAGCCTAGCCTTTAAGTAATCTGAAAATTGCCCACATTGTTTTTAATGTTTCTCAAAGTTGCCTGGTTAAATAATCTGCCCCTTTTTTAAGCCACTGTCAGCTTCTGAGTCAGAAGTGACACGCGTGCTGCTGGGAACAATGGATTCTGTTCTGCAGGCTCAGTCTGATCTTTGAGCTGACAGTCTACATTCAGACCCAGACAGCAGTTTCCAGAGCTTGGATACAAGTACAGAAGTAAAACACTGCTCATCTCCACACATCACTCCTTGTCTGGGACTGCACCTCTTCTCCACACAGACAACTTAATTTGCACAAGCACCCTGAACCAGGCTGCTGCTAAAGTGGGCACTCAGGACGACCACTGAATTCACAGCTTCCTGGAAAGCTTACAAGTCACAGGATCACTCTCCCCACGAGAGTTAATGGGTGGCACATGCAGTTCAACAAACCTGGGACATCGTAGCACAACAGGCTCTGCTCCCTCCCTCACATGCTCAGGATCGGTCCAGTCCAGGCCTTAACCAACAGAGAACACTATAGCCATTGCCATCTATTTTTAAAATAGTTTATTTCTGGTCTTAAAATATACATCAGTTTGAAAATTTCAGAAAAAAACCCACATTAGTTACAGATTAACAGTCTAGAGTTGGGACACTGAAAGTGGGGTCAGCTCAAGACCCCAGACCCAATACTGCTGGAGGTGAGCAGGAGTGCAGAGGGCAGGCACCGCACCCACTGGGAGAGGGCTCTGTTCCTCTTGGGGCCACCGCTCCCCCTCAACCTCTGCCAGCAGCCTAATGCTGTGAAGCAGAAGTGTCTGGTGAGGCATTGGGCACCCTTTTGCCACTCCTCCATTTCTCCATTGTTTTGCTTTTAAGTCTACCTTGACCAAAAGCAGAGTGAGGCTGGCTCTGCCCAGCACCATCAGCACCAGCTGCTTCAGCAAGTGGGTTTTGTCCCCTGACCAGCATGCTAGGATTCAGGCAAGATGGGGCTGAGCCCTGAGGGGCAATGCCTTCCTTACTGCCCTAGTGGCTGTGCTCTCCCACAGGCAGGCCACCAGCAGCCTCAGAGCAAGGGGCTCACTCAGTAAGCATCCAACCCCAGGTGATGTCTGTGAGGCAGGAGCTGGCAGCCACTGCAGGCGCAAGCCCTCAGCAACGCTGCAGAAGAACAGAGGTAATGCAGCAGTGGAGTGGCTGATGAAAGCAAATGCAAGGATTCCACCACTACATTCAGGACAGGGGTGATGAACAACCTGTGGGCTCACAGGAGGCTCCTGCTCTCAGCACCAGCCTGTTTGCACAGGGATCAAGCAAAATACTGTAGTGAAATACTGAGTCACACCTGCCCACCAGAGGGTGGCATCCAGCTCCACAACTGTTCCAGGTGGGAAACAAGGCGAGTGTGTAGGCAGCAGCTCTAGCCAGGATACATAAAAAGCAACCTACACAGCCGCCAGAGAGGCCTGCAGCTCCCTTTCACAGGCCCTGGAGCCTCCAGGCTCTAGCTGAAGCCCTGGCTGGCCCCAACTGCAGGCTGCAGGCCTTTTGCAGAGACAGGGTTTTGGGGAGGGGAGCAGGGTCCCCAGGCAGCTCTTGGCTGCACATCTTGCTGTAAGCATATGAATGGGAGCTCCCTCCTGGACAGAGGGCTGCTCTCCTACAGCCCAGTGAAGAGCCCTCATTGAGTAGGGTGGCAGGACAACACAAACCCAACTCAAAAACCAGACAGCGGGCTGAAGACAGCCAGCAGAGTTTGAGGGGGGCACAGCACAATGAACCAGGCTATTCTCTGCCTCGCACTCCAGTGGGAGCCAAGAAACACCAGACAGACAAGGGCAAAGGACAAAATTAAAAGGGGACCCCTGGGGTCTGTAAGCCCTAAAAAAAATACCAACGGGTACATCCCTCCCCCCCCCCCCCCCCAACAAGACACCAAGCACACAAGACTGAGAAGAAAAGTCACACAATATCACACTACATTACGAAAAACACGCAGAGAGGCCCTACCCAGAAGGGGAGGCCCCGGAGAGGCACCAGAGCCAGCCTGGAGCCCCCCAGAGAAGGGGGGCGTGTGAAGAGACCCTGGCAAAGGGCTGCTGCTGAGCTGTGAGGTACTGTGTGTCTACAGGGAGCAGCTCCTCAGCACGCTGCCCTCGCAACCCTGCCAGCCCTGCCCAGAAAAGCCCAGTAGCATCCTTCACACCTTACTTGCCCAGGGCGAGACCTTGTTCTTGAGTCCAGAGGGGTTTCTGCAGGCTGGAGGCCAGGATCAGAGGGAAGCGCAGCTCAGAGCTGAGCCTCCTCAACACACCCTCAACACAGGCGTTGGACTGGCTGCCAACGGCTGTGTCTGTTTATGCAGGGCGGGGAGAAAGAAAAAACAATACACCCCAAAACCAAAGGCTTGGAAAGAAGAAAGAAGCCCACCCAAGAGCAAAGCATCAGCACCATTCAAACAAAACAACAGCACAGAGAGCGGGGGAAGAGGTGTGAGGGAGGAGAGACTCAAACGCAAACCCCAGTGCCTAGCAGGCAATGCCTGCCCGAACCATCTCGGCAGACAGCACCTATGCCCCACACCACAGCACTGGCACCCCTGCGTTGCCTCTGTGGGGGCCAGGTGCTGAGCCCAACACAGGAGCCCAGTGATGGGGACCTGCGGAGGCAGATTCTGGAGAACAACCCAGAGTGCAACCAGGGAAAATAAAACCCAGCAGGAAAATGAGACACCAGCAATCCCAGCGAATCCCAAGGGGCACATAGCCATCCACTGGGAGAGTCCTTGTGCCCCACTCACAGCCCCTGGGGGCTCCCAGGGAATCAGACACCACCACACAGGCATTCTGCCCTGTTGGCACAAGTTAAAAGAGAGCAGAGCAGCTGCAGGCAACCAGCATGAGAGCACCCAGGGCCCCAGGTACCTGAGAGGGAAGGGGGAAAGAAGATGTGAGCATAAAGAGGCACAGGCACCAGGACAAGGGGTACCAAGAACAAGCTGTAGTACAGGCACCAGTGTGAGGCTGTGAAGAGAGCTGTGAGTGTGCTGGGGCAGTGTGTGTGCTTCTGCACACTATGTGTGCTAGTACTGGGGATCTGAGGTGCCGGGGAAGGGCGACCCCAGCTCTTCCAGGTAGCAGAAGAGAATAAATATAAAATTTCAGAGCAGACGCCCCCTAGGAGGAGGGTACTAAGGAAGGTTTCTCCCTCAGAAGGTGGACAGATGGAGGCATCCCACAGCTCTGCAGCATGTGGCTGCTTCTTGCCCTGCCTCAGCTGAGAAGGTTGCCCTGCTCCTGGGCTTGTGTCAGACTGTCCTTGCGATGTAAGTGGTGGACCCCCATCCTCTTGGGGCTGCGGTGTGGCCGACTGAAGGAAGGCTTGACCCCACCTTCTCCACTTTCCTCTGGGGCACCTCCTTGGTTGCTCTCCTTGTTTCCCTGGAGCAACATTTCTCTCTCCTCAGCTGGGCTCTCAGGCAAGCCAAGGTCCACATAGTCCTTGTGCTTCTCTGGTGAGGGGCTTCCAGGCTCAGCAGTGCCTCCACCGCCTTCCTGCAAGAGCTTCTGGGCTTCATCCTGGGAGAAATCTGTACCATAGTCTGAAGAGAAATGGCTCCTGCGGGCTCTGGACTCAGTACTGTCTGTGTCCACACTCGAGTCCCGGCTCACAGTCCATCTGCAGCTCTGCGCAGACTCCTCACCATCTGAGTAAGCCGAGGCTGCCCTACCCAGCTCCTGCATGGAACGGCTGAACCTCTTCTGGAGCTCAGGGGCTGTGTCACGGCTGAAAGCTGTGCGGTTCATCAGCACCCGCTCTGAGGTAGGGGGTGCCTTGTCCACAAACATACGCTGCCAATTGGCCAGCAGGTCCTCCTCAGAGCTGGCAGAGCTGGCGAAGGCGCTCGGAATTTGGGGAGGACTGCTGAATGGGCTGCTCTGGGAAGAGCCATGAGCCCTGGCTGCTTTGGGGGACTGCTGACAGGAACAGCTGGAGGCCGAACGGCACCCTTCTGAAGCAGGGCTGTTGGGGAGTGTCCGGTGTCTGTCGCAGCTCTCATCTTCACTCTGCACCAGGCTGAGGGAGATGGCCTGGCGTGTAGCGTAAGTACAGTTGGGCAGGGGGCTGTTCTTTGGGATCCTTACCTTGTCTTCAGAGAACTCAATCACTTTGCGCCCAGGGTACATAGGATGGGGAGGTGAGGGTGTAGGGTACGGGCTTAGCTTCTCAAAGGCAGGCACCTCCTCTGGGACGCTTTCCACGCTGCTCTGCAGCTTGCAGCCACCGTTCTGCTGTTTCCCTGCATCTCCTCCCTCCTTCCCCATCTGCCCTGTGCTGTTGCAGGCATCAGGAGGGGCTCCACTCATGTCCACATGCACAAAGACATCCTCAGCCATGGGACAGCTGCCGCTGCTAGACTTGGCTGAATTCAGAACCAGAGATTCTGGTTTCTCCAAGACTCTGGCAATGACTGAGGTAGGCACAACATCAGAAGGAGCCAAGGTATGGGTTGCCTCTTGACCAGGGCCTGCAGACTCCTGAGTGCTGTGCAAATGCTTATTGACCATGTCCTGCAGCTCATAGGGAAGCTAGGGAGAAGGAAAAAGACATTAGAAGGGGGCTGCCATGCAAGCCATTTAGTTCCAAATAATCTGCCTTTTCCAACCAACCTTCATGTGTACTTTGTACTCCTTACCTTGACCCTAACATTCACCTACCTTACCTTGAGAAAGGTATCTCTTTCCAAAACAAACCTGCCGCACAAGGGACTAACAAGGCTCTGTAGCTGTCACACCAGCCATTTCTAGGCCATGGTTCACAGGCCCCATTTTATGAAGAGAACAAGAAAAGATGGCACACAGGCTAAGTCCCCCATGCCTGTGAGCTAAGGCCCAGCCAGCACATGCTAGGAAGAGGTCTATTGATCTGTGGAAAATCAGACGGTGGTTACACTGAACTGACTCAACAGCCCCCAGTGCTGGGATCCACAGTGCTCCCCAAATGTAGTAATTGCAGCCATGCTGCCTTGGCAGCCTGCCTGCAGACCAGAATCGATGCCTTCCCCTGTTCCTACCAGCTCCATCACCTCATCCCACTTCTTCACGCTCTCCATTTCAGAGGCAAACATGGGGTTTATTACCAAAGCTGCAGGACCGAGGTTTCAGCAGGGGACAAGCACTGCTCCTTGTCCTACAAATGGGCACTACTGCTCTCCCCATCGCCCTGCCAAGCTGCCCTCACCTTGGTCACCACACCCATGCACAGCAAGAAGTGGAGAGCAGAGCTCCACAAGCCACTCTGTAGCATGGCAAGGTCTGTCCCATCACAGCCAGAAGGAAACTGCGTCCAAAGCTGGGGACACAGTGCACACTGCATGACAACAGCTGGCTGTGGGGGCAGACTGTCTGCACAGCTGCTCAGCACCAACCCCTCTCCAGTGGCAGCCACATGGGATGCAGCACTCTGGGGGGCAGAATTCAAAGCTCCAGGGAGGGGAGACAGCTGGGATAGAGGTCAAGGTTACCAGAGCAGTAACTGATACACTGACCTCAAGAGTGCTAATTTGAGACACAATGGGGGAGGGTGACATATTGGTCACCTGCTAAGTTAAAAAAGACAAGCACATGGTTTTGCTGAGAGGAACATAAGAAGGGATGGAGATTAGGGGTATGGCAAAGAGAGAGCTGGCATAAAGGGTCTGAATTATACTTCCAACTGAAGAAAAAATGCTACTAATGTGAAAGGCCTAAACTCCATCTCTGCTCGTCCTGAGGG
This sequence comes from Elanus axillaris, assembly GCA_026212715.1. Classification (NCBI taxonomy): domain Eukaryota; kingdom Metazoa; phylum Chordata; class Aves; order Accipitriformes; family Accipitridae; genus Elanus; species Elanus axillaris. The sequence continues at coordinate 922,844 of JANZLQ010000052.1, forward strand.
CAGGATGAGCTGAACAGACCCCACAAGGGGGAGTATGAGTTGGTACCAACTTCTCCCATTCAGGAGGCCTAAAAGACACCCTGAATGCTGCCTCCCACATTTTTCCTTAGAGTAAAAAGTGAAGCAGGGCCAGACTACTGCTGCTTGACTCATTACCAGGCAGCATGGCCCTTTCATGTGGCCAGGTGAGGAAAGGAAGAGGACAGAGCAGGGTAAGAGAGAGGTCTGTCCTCCTGCCAGCTCCCATCAGGCACCCATCAGGCTATCAAATTCAAGGTTATTGTGCTTTTTATAACATCTCCTGGCTGAGTGTGAAATGGAGCTGGTGTGAAAGAGGAGCTGGCAGAGGCTCTGTGCTGCCTTCTCAGTGGGAGCAGGAACAGGAGCCCCCCCCCAAACCTCTGAGGCTGAAGGATGAGAGGCCAACAGCCCTGCAGAGAAAGCTGGAGAAAGCAAGAGGCAAACAGAGACCATGAGCCCTTCTTCCCCACCTCAGGACTGCTACTCACATCAGCAAACTTGTGGTTCCTGAAGTGTGACTTGTTACACTTGAGCAGCTGTACTGCAAGGTTACAGTCCTGTCGATAGCGTTCCTGAAAGAAAGTGCAAGGTGTGCAATAGTGGCAGACAGGCTCAACTTCTTACCTGAAAAGGCGTCACCTGACCAGATGCTGCTTGAACAGAAGCAGGAGGTGGCATATGATGAATTGCTCATGAGGGCACCTGCAATTCCCTCCACCCCACCACGTCTATTTTGTTACAACTCAGCCAAGGTGTCCTTTTCAACTCCAGTCCTTGCTCCAGGCATATACTCTGTCAGTGTACCAAACCCCTCTCCCCCTGGGGATTTTAATAATCTCCAAAAGTCCCACTAGATTTGCTATCCCATCCCAGAGTTCAGCTATGCCTGAAGACACTGCCTGATGACAGGCATCTTGCAGACAGACAGACAGGAGGGAGTTGAGGGCAGTTAATAGAAACAAGCACCAGATCCAGGAACTTCTATACTGATGGTGTAGAAAAGATACCAGCTCCCTCCCAGCTCTTGAGTAAATGACCCCTCTGTTGGTACAGCCTGGAATCAGGTCAAACCCTAAGCTCAAAAGAGCAAATACATCAAACTTGAAGATCATTTCTTCCTTGCTCAACCCCTCAGGTGCCTTTCTGCTTGTCTGTCCCTACTGTTGTGTACAGCTCCCACACTTTCATACATACTGAAGTCATTCAAGTGCTCCTTTACACTAATGACTTGGAACAAGAGGAAAAGCCCACACCTCACACACTTCCACAGCCGTTTGCAGACTGACACTTACATTGAGTTCCTCCAGCTTATTGATGGTGGTTTTGGCATCAAGCAATTTATTAGTAAGCTCTACAATCTCCCAGTCCAGCGTCTTGCGGTCCATCTCTGCCTTTTTAATCTGGGATGCAAGAACACCAGGTGTAAATCTCCCCAGCACAGAAGAACCCAGCTTCACCACCCACCCCAGCCCAAGTATAGCACAATGACATGTTCAGTTGGGATACAAAAACTTCCAGACAGAAAGACAAGGGGGACAGCCTGGCTCTTCACCAAGGGAGGGACTCCAAAGGTCAAATGGAGCCAGCCACCCTGCTAGCTACAGAGACAACAGGTTGAGTTTGAACCTCCTTAATGCAGTATCTCTTCTTGCAGCACAACCATGTTTCCTCTCTGCCCTGGTTCGCATGGTGCCTGGTGGAAAGCTAGTGGTTTTGAGCAATCAATCCCATACTGCCATTGGCAGCAGAGCTTTGAGCTTGTGATACCCAGCCCTGTTCTCTGGGGCAACAGAACAAGAATACTGCCCATAAAGATCCAGCATTCAGTGCTGAATGGACAAAAGGTTTTTCTGGCAGGGAGAAGACACCATCTTAAATTCTTTCAAGCCTTGCTCTAGTAAGAAAAAGGACCCATGTAGCTTCATCTGGAGCTCGGTTAATGCCCTCCCTAAAGCAGGCAATCTTGCCTCTTTAGATTCTCTAAGAGTTCAGGTACAAGGCCAACAGAGACCCAGATGTAACAGCAGAGCAGTGCCACAGCTCAGAACAATGAAGCCACCCCCTCCTCAAGAAGTTCTTCCAACACTGCCCAAGGGTGCTCTGAAGCTGTGACCACGAGAGCCCAGCTGTGCATCAGGGGTACAGCACAGCAATACACAAGGGGGTATGGGAAGACAATGCTTTCCACATATGCAGTCTCTTCAGGCACCAGCATAATAAATATTAACCCAAGAAATTCAAGTTCTAGAACCAAAGAAATCTCATCCCAGCCTACATGGAGGCAACCAGCATCTCAGTTGTTTGACTTGCCTGCTTACAGCCCAGAAGGGGAAGGAAAGGGACAAAATGAGGCTCACAGCCATCCACATCTTGTACAGTGCCACAGTTTACAGGCACCACTTCCCAACACGCCATGCTCCAGCTGGCTAAGAGTCCAACACTCTTAAGATGGAGCACTGCAAGCTAGGACCTGCTGCATCTGTGGGCAGCTGCTGGATACCAGGGGAGACCTTGGCTGGACAAGGGCTGGGGCACTCCATCTGGGATGGTGTATGTGGGACTGACAATGAAACCAACAGGCTGAGACATGTAAAGAGGAAAAAGAAAAAACACACAAACGAAAAGACGCAACTGCAAAAATCCAGCTTTGGCTGAGAGAGGCCTGAGAGGTGAGTGTGCCCAGCGTGTGCCAGCAGCAGCATGGGGAGGAGAAAGAGAGAGGGGGGGGGAGAGAAAAGAAACAGCCATGAGTGTTATGAATGCACACAACAGACATATACGCACACTGGCTCTGCTCTGACTGCCCCCATCCTCCCAGGATGACCACCCCAAGATGGGCTGACACATCCCTGGCATTTTGAGAGGGACTAAAGCAACATGACAGAATACCATGCAATTATGTTGTGGGGAACCAAAGCTCACATGCATGACCAAGTAGGGGCTCGGTAAATTAAGAAAACAGTTCATGACGCCAGCCAGAATGGGAAGTCATGGCCAGAATCTCACCCCTCACCCACTGTCATATCTGCTGGGTAAAGCCAAGGCCCCTTCCCTCAACTGCTTCTAATATATAGGTCTCTTTTACCTCCTCTCTCTAGTGACTTCACAGGGCACTTACCAGGGCATGCAGCTTCTCCTCCAGGTCTTGGTTGGTTCTCTGGGAAGCAGTGTAGCTGTTCTGCAACCTAGAGAAACAAGATTGTATACATGGGAATGGATCTCGAGCACCTACTAAAGTCCCCTTCATAGCTGCCAAGCAAACCACCAACTCCACAACTCCAGAAAGACTAAGACAACTAGGCATATTAACTATGCCTTACCTCTGCCACATAATGGCCTTAAGACCCCAAATTACTGGAGGCAAGATGAGGTTGGCTGGGTGAAACAATCTTGCACTGGAGGGTGTGAATGACTTTGGAGGACTCCTCTGAGCTATGTCATCTATAAGCATGTGACCAGTGACTGGCATTGATTTTTAACTGAGGTACTTTTCAGGTAAAGTGGTGATGTATTTTCTTGCAGCCATCAGTGGCTCCTCTTGCACATGTGGGGTAACCATCCAAGCTGGATCCTGCCTTACATCCAATGGATGAAGAATTCCCTTTTGTTGTCAGCCCCTCATGCTGGCAGCATTCCTACTCTGTGCCCTGGAGGAAGTAATGGCTGCAGAGCCTTTAACTCCCTTACAGTCTGGGGCTGCACCTTTCTGAAGATGCAGCACGCCTTTGACTTATACAACACAGCCTGCTCACACCAGCTGAGGGAGTCCTTGGTGGGAGGGATCTCTCTAACTCTACTCCTCTCTAGTTTTCATTTTCATACCTACGGAATTTGTCCTTGAATTTCTCCAGCTCCATCTCCAGGTAGTCCTGACCTGACTCCAGCTCCCTCTCCATTGCCTCCATTTTGTTAGTCACATATGTGAGCCGTCTGCGCAGCTCCTCATTCTCATGCTGCAGTAGCCTGGGGCACACAAGAACAAAGTACCACTGAGCGCACAAGGGGTACTTCACACCAGCATCCCCACCCCAGGGCCCAGAACATTCCATAGGGGCCCCAGGAAGTTGGGAACTGAACTGGCAGGAGACTCCAGCACACACAGCAAGAGATGCATCTGTCAGGAGAGGGAGACTCGAACTCTCTCAGAGCAGGGGCAAAGAAGCACATGCCAGCTGGCCAGCCATGGCTCCTGGCTCCCTCTCAGGTTACAGTGCTTGAATAAAGCCCACTAGCCAGGTGAGCTGTGCAGCTCCAGTGTCCCTCACTGGTGAATGAAACCCACTCAATAATTTATCCCAGTCCAGGTTAGAAGATTTAAAGGCAAAAAGAGCAAAATCATCTTTTCCTCCCCTGAAACTGTTCAAAAGCCCTCAACACCTTTAATAGCTGGTGGAAAAAGGACTCCATACAGCCTTAAGTCCAGAAGCAGAAGTGGTGGGGGGCATTTATAGATGTGATCACAGCTGCCAGTCAGCCCCATTCCAACTCAGACTGCTCCAGTCCTCCCAGCCAGGACATGCCTGGTGCTCAGAAGGATTTCCTGTTGTTTTTCATTCCTTTGTGCTCAGTTGCTCAGAGAAACTCAGAAGCACAGTTTCTCTCTGGCAGTGCAAGCTTTCTCCTCACTATGGCTTGGAGCTCAGTGCTAGCAGCTGTCCACCACCAGCAAAGGGCTCAGCTCTCACCCTCAGTCAGCAGCAGGCCTCTGCATACTGCTTCTGGTAGGTTACACCAAAACAGTGGCAACAACAAGAAGAGTTAAAAAAGGCACTCCTCTCTCCACCTGTATTAAAGGCTTCATCTCTTATGGTCTTTCACACCCACCAACTCCTCTGCTTGCACCTGCACTGTGGAACTATGTTCCCTTCCCCTCCAGGGGGAGAGACATGCGAGGTAGAGGTAGGCAAGGCACAGACTAAAGCTCTGCCCACGTGGCCCCAAGAAGATTGAAGATCTGAGAGCAGCCTGCAGGGCCAGTCAGCTTCGCTGTGTGGGTGGCACAGACAGGATGTGAAGAATCAGCACCCACACAGTTGCAGTATGATGGGCATAAAAGGGGAGCAGGACACTTACTTCATCCTTTCTGTATCCGTCAAGGGTTCCTGCACAGGGAAGAAAACAGCTGTGAGATTCTTTCAGAGGAGGAGTTAGTCTCTCACACTGTCCTAAAGGGCAGAGTCTTGGTTGCTAGACCCTACCTGTGACTCCTGCTCACCTGCTCTGACAGCTCTGAGCTGCTAGGCTCTCTACACACTGCTCAGCTGTCTGATACCAAGACAGACTGTGTGTTCTCATTCAGGGTAGAAGAGCTATACTAGAAGCCACCACACAAGTTAGGTTAACTTTACTCTCCCATGGTGGAATCTCAGCATCTCTTGTAACATTGTCATCTTAGCTGGTGTTTCAGCTTCCTCCACATCCACAGTTACTGGGGAGCAGGAATCTCAGAGGCCAGCATACACTGAGGATTAAATTGTCACCACAGCAACGACAACATCCTTGAAGCCCCACAAAAAGAATGAGAGAGAATCATCTGGCAGCTGAAAAATGTGTTTACCATTTATACCACCCAGATTGTGCTCTGAAAAGGATTTCTTTCTGCAGATCTGAAACTAGCCACTGTAACTATTCTGGGATAGCAGAAGAAACACCAAAGCTCAGAAAAGCCTGTGAAAGAATTAATGTGCTGGGCAAGATCCCCAGAGATGGCTGGAGCAGGGACCTGCAGAACAAGGAGACACAGCACAGAGACAAGAGCACACAGCTCAGCTATTCTCATTTCCTTTGCACTCTCTGCATTAACCCATGAAATGGCTGCTGCCTGCCAGCAGAGCTGGGAGAGATCTAATTAGCACTAGAAGCAATGGTATTTTCTCTGAAAGCCCAAGACTGTAACCACTCTCGAAGTACAAGCTGCCCATGGATTATATTTGGTGCTTGGTACCAACAGCACTGCACCAACCCACAGTGCTGCCACACTTTAGACTGTCCACTAAGTGTCACAGCCAGCTCTGGGCTGAGAGACCATGCCAGACAGTTGTGGATGAGGCTGTTGAGCTGCTAGCAATATTACAGAAGGCAAACCACCCCAGTCCTGGCCCTAAGATATCATGAGTCTGCTTCCTTCATCAACTCACACTTTAAAAGAATGGTCCTTACCACCTGCATACATCCTCCTGTCCCTAAAGGCAAAGCATCAACCCATTCTTTTCTTACATCCTGACCCCACATGGCAATTGGCTAATTCACACAGAATTATGTAGCAATTGCCTCCCCTACCCCACAAATACACACACAGCAGATGCTAGTGACCAGGCAAAGGGGATAATGTGATTCCTATTAAAACAAGGCAATGGCCCCAAAGCAGGCTGGAGAAAAGAGGAGAAGGCTTACAAAGAACTGAAATGGCCATCATACAAAGATCCAATACCCCAAGACAGCGAGGCACAAGGCATACACAGAGCACTGGGAGCATCCCAACATCTCCTGGCAACAGAGGTGCCTACCTCCTGCAGACACCTGCTGCCTTCCACCCTGGAGGACCTCCAACCTGCAAACACTTGGGAAGTCTGCAGTGGGGAGAACAGCATCAGCTCCTGCCTTCCTAACTCTTGGGGCCAAAGGGAAGCTGGCTCCTCCCAGAAAAGATATACCCAATCTGGAGCACAGCCATGAGTGGCACCCACAAGAGAGGAGCTTCTGGTGATTAAGCACCCACAACATGAGGTCTGGGGGCCTGCTCTCACTCTCCCCACTGGCATTACAGACTAGATGAGAGCCAGGTGGGGGCTTTGGCCTCTGTGAGACCCCTGTCTGTGAGCCAGTGGCCCTGGCACCTACCTTGTTTAGTGCCAGGCTGAAGGAAGGGGAGGATCTAGATGGGGTAGGCCCCTCCTCCCGACTCCAGCCTGTTGGAGTGGAAAAGAATCCTTTCTCTGGGTAGTTCGGCTCCACTGCACGCTTCTGCCCAGGTTTAGCACACAGATGGTGTGGCTGTAATAGCTGTGAACAGGGACTGCTTTCATCCCTCCTGTCCTCTGCACTGCTTTTCCATGAAGACAGTGAGTGCTGCTGCCCAGAGGATGTCCCTGCCAGCCCCAGGTCTGTCAGCTGCTGCAGCTCATACTGACAAAGATCTACTACCCTTCTCTCCAAGGAAAGCAGTTTTTCCTCACTGTCCTTCCTCCCAAGCATAGGTTTCTTTCTTAGCCTGGAAGCTCTCTTAGCCTCCTCAGCACACTTTCTCTGGCACGAAGCCTTTCCCATGCCCTCGCATTTCTTTTCTGCTTTTCTTCTGCTTGGGCAGGGGGATCTTTCAGTTGCACGCTTGGTTTTTAGCCCTTGCAGGTGACCTTCCCCTTGGCCTTCTAGCACAGAGCTTCTGGGGCTAAGGGGAGAGTTCTGGTCTTGTTCTGCTCCCCTGGTCTCTCCCAGCGAGCGCAAGCGGATGGGACTCAGCACCCGCTGGGTAATCTCATCCAGGAATTTGGAGAACTGCAGTTTTTCCTCTGTGATCTTCTCCCTGCGCTTGACAGAGTCAGCAGCACTGCTGCTGCTGTGCTCCAGCGAGCACTTCTCCCTATGGCTGAGGCAGAGCTGAGGATCACCGTACTTTCGTGAGCCACGGCAAAGTGTCTCTACTGAGTGGGACTTGTGTAAGCTCTCATGGCGTGGGCCTGTCATGTTGGTCTGCTTCAGGATCCCTTTGAGAGGCAGGTGTGTAGAGGAGACCCGAAACTTCCTCGGTGTCAGGACTTCAGGAGGCTCTTTAAACATAAGCGAGCGTTCCAGGCTTCTGCTCTTGAATGAGCAAGTGGGATGGTGTCTTTCATCTCCAGGCACCACAACTGTCTCCATGCTACGGCTCACAAATTTGCTGAGGTGCCCACAACTGCGGTTTGGGCACTGCTTCCCACTTCGCTGCCCCATCTTTCCACCACGTGGAAGTGCTGGTGAGACAGTCTGGCTCTTGATGTTCAATTCTGCTCTGCACCCTGTCACTTCCTTCTCACTGCTGGACTCCAGGGACCACGATGAGGAGAAGTTCAGGTTGCAAACCTCAAACCCCTCTGCCTGCTTGAGTTGGCCTGCCTCGGTGTAACTAAACCCTGTTTGCTGGTGCAATGGTGTTAAGCCCTTAGCCACCCGGCAAGCCGTTACCTGACTCTGCTCAGCCAAGATCACTCCATCCTGGTCATCACGAATGATGGGTACCTCATGGCGGATCTCACGATGCTGCGGGGGTGCCTTGCGGTAAGGCTTCTTTGATGGAGCTGTGCTTGACATCCTCCCACCTGCGTGGTTCCAAAAGCGGGTTACCTACCAACAGCAGAAAGTGCACAGAAGAGAGTCACAGGCATTCCATCGAACCCTAGAAGTGACCCGGCAGGAATTCAGCTCCCCTGGAGTCCCAGAGCAGGTCCCCATGCAGAGTGCTAATAGAGCAAGGAAAGGATGTGGCCACAAGCTTTGAGCAGTAGCTGCAGGAGAGGGAGCAAAATAAGAGGTAGCTGTGTCCTCCCAGCCAGTGAGAGCAGAGAGCTGGCACATCCTCTCCCCCCTCTATACACACTCACTCACGTAGTTTGTGTGTGTCCGGATTATATATAGCAAACGAGAACAGACCTCACAGCAGCATATTGATTAGGCTCTTTAGGAAAGGCCTTTCCAATATGGAAAGTGCAAGCCTTACAGGCAGCAGTGACAGTTAGAGCAGGAGTTATTGATCATGTGCTGTCACTGTCAGCAGGGACTATGTGGGAGGAGACTCCAGCCATTAAAGAGCCCAAACCCAGAAGTTTTTGGCTTACACCAGAACACCAATGGAGCAGACCACATGATGGTTGTCAGGAGGAGGTACCATACCATTACAACTGCTCACTCTGTCAGAAAAGACAAAGACCACCCCCAAATCACAGGTAGTATCAAATTAGGGAGAAACGCCATTGACACTGGTACCTAAGGCCAGATTTTGCAACACGCAGCAGCACCACTAGCAGAAAGACCAGATTAGTCCCTTTACCCCAGCTGCGCCGGGCAGGATTCTTCCTGCTGCAGGATTAGTAGTAGTACAAGAGCAAAAAATGAGGTAGAAGGAAAGCAGCTATCTTGTACACATGGAAGAATCTCCTTTGTTTCCACTTCGGGACTGCAACAGTAGGCAGGAAGACTTCCCCTCAAGCAGCCAGGATTTCAGCCACCCCGTTGTACACAAGAGAGCTCAGAGATGCCAGGCAGTCCCTGCAGAAGCCGATACCACACTTTCCCCAATGATAATATATGCATCATTCATAGTCCCCCTATATTTGGGGTAAGCACACACTTCTCATTCTCTTTCCCTTGCTGGATCCTAATGCTGATCAAGCCTAGCATCTCTGCAATCCTCAGCGCCTGACCTGCAGCACTTCAAAGTGCAGGACCTGCCTCAACTCAGATCACTCTCTCCTCTCTTCTACAGGCAGGGCCATTTGACTCCCATTCACCTTCAAGGCAGTCAATGTATACCACCGGGCCTGCAACCTAGCAGACTTCACTTGCTTTGCATTTTGACCAGTGGAGTTTTAGAAGTTAAGTATCTAAATGGAGCCCCAAGAATTCTCTCCAATTCTTAACCACTCTTGCCTACCTGCATCTTCTTGACACTTAGAATAAGTCGCCTGGGAGGACTGGCAAGTGTGAGGTGTATGCACCAAGCACAGAGTGGCTCCAAGCCACAGCAGGCTTTATGCTTCACAGGAACATTTGCACGCTGTCCTCCACTCTGCTAAAAACACAGGCTCACAAAAGTTTCTCACACCTTTCCACAGACATGAACAACTTCCTAGGACTAACTTGTAAATCTCCACCATAAGAATGCTGGAAACTCCCCCTTGCTGCAGTCATTCCCTCAAGGTCCCTTCTCCTAAAAAGACTCAAGTAGGTGAAGAGAACTCTAATACTTTAGAAAAATCACATCCAGCATACCAAATGCACTTTCCACTGTATCCCCAAGCAAAACAGACGGGTATGGCTTGCTGGGAAGACATTTCTCGAAAGAGGAATGCTGAAATACTGACCAGAAGCATGTTCATCAACAACCCACCATCAAACAGGTGATCTAGGGGACTCTTCTGTCAATTCCTGCCAGGCTAAGGACAGGAGATGTGCATAGAGATATTCCAAGCTGAAATCACAATCATTTTCCTAACCCAAAGACCTCAGAACTTACCAGCCTGGGCTCAAATTTGAAGCCTCATGAAGCAGGAACACTCACTCAAGATGCCCTAAAGAAGAGAAACAAATAGCTTAGCATCCATCAAAACAGCCAGCTTGAAATCTCACCCCATAAATATATAAGGAATGGGGAACATATAT
>JANZLQ010000052.1:954468-969538 GCA_026212715.1 Elanus axillaris
ATTCAGCCAGATAAGGCATTACAAGCTGTGGAAACAAGCAAACAGCTCCTGGGAAGGGAAAAAAAGAAGCAGGGACACACACGATATGTCTCAGAGTGCCCACTTGCCTTATACAAGGCAGGGCCTGACTTGCACTCTATAGCAATTCCACCATGCTACAGAATATGCAGGACAGTGGATCACACAGGGGTCTGCTTCATTTTGAAGTCATGGCTTTTCATCTCCTCCACTGAGCTTTACTAAAGCATTCAATGCCACAGTATCCAAGCATCAAATCCCCAATAAGATGGGCATTAATCGTATTTTGCAACCAAAGAATGAAGAGCAAGAAACAGTAATGAACTGAACATGTTCACACAATAAATCTGTGGCAGAAATTAGGTATCCTATGTTGCAGTTCAGAATTCTGACTGCAGGCTCATCCTTCCCTCCAACCAGCTGTGAAGGTACTTCAATTTCAAAAAGTAACATTCTTCCTACTACAGTTACAGACCCAGCCAATCTAGATCTAAAGAAAAGCCCTCAGGTAGGGGAACTGGCAGGGAAACAGGATGGACTGTTTCATGCCCCAAGGCATTAGCCCTGTTTGCATAGATTACGCACATAGTTCCTTTGCAGTCCTGTGTAAAATGAATTTCAGAGAGGATCATATTTACACAGTTACAAGTGACTTAAAATACACGCAGCTAGCACAAATGCCACAAGCACTGACTCTCTCCATAGCTCAAGGTGTCATGTGAAAAGGGGTATCTTCCCAACCAAAGCCTTCAAGCAAGGAGATGAACATACCCAGCTTCAGCACCTTAAATTTACTCTCAAAGCATCAATCAAGTCAAACAGCCAAGAAAATCTGCTCTATTATGACAATTCCAGTTCCTGACAACCCCAGACAAAAGAGCAGAGATGAGTCAAAAATGTGTCAAACCAGATCCTCATTTCTGACTGGAGGAATCCTGCCCTCAGTCTGTATCACATGCAGGCTCATTTGAGATCACTACATGTTGTATTTCTCCCAGCAACATGAAAGGCAGAGGGTTATTAGCCACTACTACATTATTCTAGTCACACTGTGCTGTAAAAGCTAGGCCCTTGCTAACAAGTACACAACACAGTTAATTCGTTACAATCTAACCTCCAGAACTATTTCTTGGGACTACACTGTAGACGTAGTGACACATGGAAATCTCACAGAGTCTAGTTTTCAGTGGATCCTCCAAAAACATAGCAGACATTTTAACAGGTTAGGGAGCTCACCTTCAGAAAAATCATCAGCCTCCAGGACTCACAAGCATCAAGTCTTTTCAAACAACTACCCAGTCACATTTTAATGAAACTTGTTTACTTTGCTATTGTTCAAACAGCTTTGCTTTCTTCACCTTTTTAAAAACACTTTATATGCCACACCAACTGCCACGAGTCCCTTCTCCAAGCCAGCTCTGGTACCATTCACATCAGCACGTGGACCAAAAATCATTCATTCCATCTAACTTTATTTGTACTGCTCCAGGACAAAAAGGGGGCAGACCTGCAAAGGACTATACCTCTTTCAAAGCTATAATCTAGTTCCCCTACATACTATGCCACATGATTGTACTTAAGAGTGGATGGCAGCGATAAGAATTCAGGGTTTGAAGGCTGCAAAGCAAGTGACTTAGCAGCAGCCAGCAAATGACTTGAAACAAATCAGAGAAGAATGCAAGGTCATCTTTGGTTCAGAAAGCTGGTTTGAGGAGGCAACAGGTCTTGGCATGTAGCTCATCCCCTTCTGACCCAATGTCTAGTTAATGTTAATGTTAAGATGAAGATAGCCATGGTCTGCACTTTGGAACTCCACTGGCCCTGCTGAAATGCATTCCTATGATTTCAAGAGCACCAGGTGCCTGGGAAGGAATGAAAAGCCTAAGGTTCCTGATACCACAGCTAAGACGTGCTATTTTAAATGCTGATTTAAGATCCAGAAGCTGAAACACACTGTATGCAAAGCACTGTTGGGATACACATCCTTTCTGCAGTGATTCACTAAGACGTGAAGAAAAGAGCTGTACTAAAAGTGATTTGACAAGTAACTGAAAGGTATGATCAAAGGACCAGCTGCTGTGTACCAAACAGCTGCCCCTCTACACTGGATCTCAACAATGAGTTCAGGAGAGGACAGAAAGGCCAATCATACACCTGTATCACTCATCAGGGGATCTGCCAAAATATAGGTGGAAAAAACCACAGTGGAAGAAATAACCTAACAGAACAGAGGATCACTAGAATTACATAACTTTGGTATTGCAATTATTGCAAAAGCAGGATCAGCAGAAAGGATTTCATTGAGATTCTGTCTGGGTAGACCTCTTGTGATTACACATAGAGCACAACTACTTCAGCACTGACAGAACAGACTTTAGACTGCTTATCTGGATGGCGCATAAAGTGCACTGGTTTACATCTTTAATTGAAATTTTCTTCCCAGGAGCTCTTACTGAATTTTTCAGGGTCACTCCCATTTCATTGACAACCCTGGCCTCTCAATTCAAGCAACATAGGCCTACTATGATGCAGAGAACACCACAGAGAGGGACAGTTTTTCAGGTATGTGGTTCACATTCTCAAAAAATTCAAGTAGTGGGACCAAAAGAACACAGTCTGACTCAGCATCAGCTCATTCCTGGCTTTCTTACCTGCTGTCTGATGCTTCAACAAGGATTCATTGCTTCCTATTATGTAGGCCCTTCATCTCAATTCCTTCTCTGAATCTGTAAAACAGAGATGCATACCTCTGAAAAGCTTTCACTGGCACAGAACTATCTATATTTGATGGATGATCCTTTTCAGCGGACAACCTCCACCTGGCATCTCTTAGATCGAGGTCATTCCCAGCCTTGCCAGACTTGCATATAATTTCCACACCCTGATGCCTATTAATGTAATCTCCTGACCATCTAAAAATCTGTTTATTAGCACTCAATCTTTTACTCTGCTCCATGCAGTGTGCTCAAGCGCAGAGACAGATGTAGTTCAGTATTTATTGTTCACCTGTTTTTCTTTAAAGTCTTCCCATGTTCCCAGGGGCTGCTCAGTCATTCTATAGTGGTAAGCACCCCTTGCACTAAAGAGGGTGTACAGGCTGGTAGAGAATTTCCCATTCCCCCCTGCCAGGTTTGGCACCAAGGGGAGTGCTGCTCCTTCCCTTCCAACTCTGTCTCTGTCGGTTATACTCTGGCTCTTTAACACACATATGCTGGCCCAGACTTGTTCCATTTTGCAGCTCCTACTCCAGCAATGCCCCCTGCACAGATACTGCTTTCTCATCCCCCACACCACCTAGCTCTCCATCACCCAGACAAGGCTACACCCTGCATGAACCTGGTTCGGCCTGTCGCTTCTGTGCCCGCTCTGTTCCCCACCTCTGATCTCCCCCCCCACCCCCGGGAGAGAGAGATCCCTAACGCCGAGATGGCCGAGGTGGTGGCACCACCGCTCTCCCCCACGTGGACGGCCCCTTCCCCGGGGCCGAGGCTGAGACCCTACCGCCCTCCCGCACCCGGCCCGCATCTGCCACCCGGCCCGCCTGGTTGACTCCCCCTGCCCACGGTGAGACCCGCCCGGACCCGCTGTCCTCGGGGGACCTCCTCTCGGCCCCGGGCCACACACGGGGACAGGGACAGCCTCCCACTCGCAGGGCGCCGGCCCGAAGCCCTCCCGGGAAGGTCGGCGAGGCCCGGGGGTGCGGGGGGCCCCGCCCGGGCCCGGCTCGGTTCCCTGCTGGTCGCCTTCCCCGCTCCCCGCCCCCAGGGCCCCAGCCTGGCTCTGACCCGGTCAGGCTCGGCTCCGCCCGGGGTCCCAGTGACTTTGCGGCCGGTTCTGCCCCGGTTCGGCCCCGCCTCGGGCCCGCCCCAAACTTTGTCCCCGCTCGGCCCGGCCCCACGCTCTCCCTTCAGGCCGCCATTTTGCCGCGGGGTACGCCGGGTAATCCAGCGGAATCCCCACGCTTCAGCGCAGCTGCGTCATCGGGCAGCACAGGAGGGGGCGGGGCCAGACGCCGCGGCGGGTGGGCGGTGCGTCTCCCCCGTCACCGCGGCAACGCCGGGGGCGGGGGAGAGAGGGGCGACGGGACGAAACCAAGGGTGCTGCGCGGGAGTGGAGGGTCAGGCCGAGCGAACCCGCGTGCCAGCGCGGGGGGGGGACGGTGCCGGGGACGGAGCCATCTCCTCAGGAGGGTTGAGGCGGGTGGTGCTTCTCTACTGGCGCTGCCAGCGGGCTCAGCCTGCCGCCGCGCTGGCCGGGACCGTTTACTCTTTCCTGTTCGGTGGGGTCCGGGACTACGGTAGCAAGCGGCAGGTGGCAGCTTCGGGTGGGTCCGCGTTTGTTTGGGCAAGCTTTGCCGGGCTGTTTGGGTTCCTTCCCCGACGGGCCTATGGAGAGGGCTCCCGCCCCGCTCTCCAGTAAGAGGAGGTTCCTGTGAGGCCTTCGCAGGGCTCTGCCAGTGGGGACGCCTGGGGACGTGGTCACGCCGCCAGGCTGTGTGTAGACGTTCAATAAATCTCCCTGATGAGACAAGCCGGCTCAAAAAGTAGCACCGAGGGCATGGCACAGGGATAGACTGGGACCCGTGTGACCTCAGGTGGGAAGTGGGCAGGGTTGACGTGTCTTCAAGTGTATTGAGGGACACGGGATGGGCCAACAGGCTGTTGAGCTGCCTTTCGCTGCATGGCGCTGGCAGAGGCCTCTCACTTGGCTGGGGAAGGATGAAGAACCTGCCCCTGCATTTGCAGCGGGGCTGCAGCCTTTGGTCACCTCACAGACTACCTCTGAGGTTACACAGGTGAGAGCAGACCTTGAAAAGAGGCAGCTCAACCCCCAAGTTGATGAAAATGACAGAAAAAACATAGTATAGGCTGGTCAGGGCCATTAGAGCCCATGGGTGCACTCAGGGCCCCAAAATGGGCTCACAGTAACTGCAGCTCATCTGCCCTCTTCATGTCTTTGCCAGCCAGGACAATTCACTGGGAGCCAGTGTACAGGATCAGCTCCTTGCCCTTGTTAAGTGCCTTAGTTTCTGAGAAACATTCTGACAGTCTGGGGCATATCACAGCCTGTCACTAGGGACGTATAACCCCATCCATGGGGCCAGGTAGAGAAAGAGGGGGAGGGGGAGAGTAATAAATGGAAAAATCCACCTAAAACACCCAGGGACAACTGCCTGCTCCTTAAAGGAGAGGGGCTGAGGACAGCAGGTACCAGTCAAAGGTGGTGGGCAAGAGCTAGTCAAACCTGGACACGATTTGGTAATGTGCTTTGGTCTTTATTTGCAAACCCTTCCACTCTATTGTTCTAGCCTTGGGACTTCAAGAAGTCAATACGTTTTAATTTTGAACCAAATTGCCCTATTTATTCCACTTTGAGCTCACACTGGTACTTCGTCTGTTGCCTCTCATGCCTGGCACCTAGACTTATTCACCCTCTGCTCCCCTTCCCTATTATTGTTTCTTTCACAAATATCTCCTGAATTGATTACTCACATGGTAAATAATGGAGCATAGTCCAGAGGAAATTTGCATGGTCTAGAAAAGTTCTGATAGTATTTGGATGATGTTCCTCAATGTACTACATTTACAAAGCCTTCAGATTTGCATTCAGGTAGTACCAGGCTCACAGCACTGCAAACTCTGCCCAAACGGTCTCCTGTCTTACACAATAAAAGACAGGTGCTCAGCAGGACCCCGCTTCCATGACCTTGGGAATATTGTGCAGAAACGTCTGCTGCACACCCAGCAAGTGCCGTCTGCACCATGCCACGCGTCAGCCAGGGATATTTCAAGAAAGCCTTCGGTACTTCTGCCCCCATAAATTCTCCAAATCCTCCCTGTGCTGGAGTCGGATAACAAGCAGAAGGACAATGGCTCCAAGAATCCAGGCTGCCCATCTGCTCTGCACTTCCAGATTCTTGCTTCCACAGCGCCAGCTGATGAAATTTTCATAGCTGATGAGGTTTCTCATTTCCACCAGGCCTTGCTGCCTTGGAGCCTTCACAGTTGTGGTCTGTTCAGGTTTCCATGGGTGCGCACTAATGGCAGCAATGATTAGAGTCCTTTGCTTTCTTTTGATGACCTGTCAGAGTAGGATCTTCAAGCTTTTTGCAAGTCTAGGTGAAATAGGCCCTGCAGGAAGGAGAGAGATTGATTTTCAGATGGTCTCAGCATTTACTGCTTCCATTAAACTCAACTCTTCTCAAACTCAACTGATGCCAAGGTCAGACAGCCAAAGGGAGACTGGAACTGAACTCAGGATGCCTGAACACCAGTCACCTGCTCTGAGCACCGAAAAACACTTTCCTCAGATCCCTAAGGCCTGAATTCCTAATCCTTCTCCCTCTCCACACACGTCCACCCTGCCTTTTCCCGTATCCAGTATGCTTGTGAGCTGGACTCACCACTGCCCTGAGCCCAAAGATGTGACATGATGCAGAAGCACGATGTTAGGTTACATTATATTCATTTATATAACACCATTAATACCGAAGTGCTGCTCCCTGCTACAGCCAGTTGCTCGCTAAAGCCTCTGAAGTTCAATTAACAAGCACCAGGTAATTTAACACTTGACTCCCAATAATCCTTTTATTTTAAGGGGCCTCTGGCGGATGTAAAGCCCTCAGCAAACAGTCCTGGAAGTACATTTGAGATTCCCTCAAATACCAGCTGAATTTATGACCCTTAGTGAAGAGCAGGGAGGAATTTCTTCAAAATACTTTCCAGCTGGCAGCACTTTATATAGACCCCTGTAACTGTATAAAAAAGGAACCCCTGGAGGGGCAGGTGCCACCCTGTGGAGGGACAAATCCCTCTGAAGTGCCTATGGTCTTGGCTAGTGAAGTAGATGCCAGAAATAATGTCTCCCCACCAGAAGAAGGCAGTGCAGGCTTGGTCCTCTAAAGTTCCCCACCAACCCGGGTCAAGCAGGGAAGATACCGGGAAGAAGACCACCCTTTGGTGGCCAGCTCAGAGGCTGTCACCTGCCTGAGAGTTGTGTAAAGTACCATTTCCTCTGGCTTGGATGCTGCAGTCCTGAAGGGACTCTTGGGAAACACTCGTCTCCTCTGCTACATCTCTGACTCCAGCCGCACAGAGGATTCCCCAGTAGACCTCAGCTGGGAAACTGTCAGAGGCAGAAGAGGTTTCATGGATGGGCTGAGCCCACCAAAACCAAAAAACCTGAGACACATTTTGAACAGAGCTTGCACTCTGGGATATGCCAATATAAGAGGAGCTCAGCACCCAAAACCAACTGCATTTTGGGGACAGTAAGATCAGCGAAGCACAGCCAGCCTGGGACAACCAAACAAGTCTGTGGATGCAGAACTGGACAGCCAAACACATCCTGCCAGTATGCCTAGTGCATGCACCTACCAGAAAAATACAACCCACCAGTAAAACAGTTGCTAACATCACCCATGTGTATAATTCAGGGCGTACAGCTACATAAGAGTGAGGGTTGGGGCTCAATTTTAACATTAAGAAGCAACCCTCAAAAAACTCCTGGATTTTTTTCACATGCAAACACTTTGCTATCAGGATCCCCAGCAACAGCAGCTGAAGAACAGAACTATGCTGACCCATCCCAACACAAAGTGCTGTTTGTCTTATGGGACTGCCTAAAGGCACCCATCATGGCTGGGCTGTAATTGTGCTGGCCACTGCACAGAAAGACAAGCAGACACAATATCCTGCCCCTGAGGCTTGAATTTCTGAATCTCGTGCATCTCGCTCAAACCATCTCTGCCAATACAGGATGGAGGGCGAAGGCAGAACTGGAGAATGACAGAAACCCACTATTGCAGTACCCTGGTGCTTGGCATGGCTCAGTGGTTTTGTGCCATCATGAAGTTTGAGCAGAGGGATGCACAGCTCATGCTGGTATTTCATACACTTTCCCCCAACCTGTATACTTGATGAATACATTGCACATCGACACTTCTCCATTACAACTGCTGCCTATGCATGTTTTGTATATTTATAAATGCATATGTATAAAAATAGAATAGAATAAAATAAATATATATCAGTGACCCCTACTGGCCATTTTTAACTAGCCGTAAAACAATGCAGCAGCAGCTGGATCTTGCCTCTTGCCCTTTCCCTACTGCAGTCTTTCATTGCAGGGCAGGGAGCACAGAGCCTGGCAGTGGTGGATTTGTACTCTCTGTGCTTGCTTTGTGCTGGCTGCATCACTCCTGGGGGCAGGCAGCAGAAATCAGGGTCTTCTGGCCTCAAATATTTGGTTGTGGCATCCCCCTCATCTCTGTTCACCGCTGGCTTCATGCCACGCTCAGCCAGTGAACTGATACTGGCTCTTGCACTGAGCCCTGCACAGGTGCCTCCAACTCTTACTCTGTGTAGCTCCAGGGCTCTGCAATAGACCAGGTATTAGGCTGTGACCTCACACAGGGTATTCTGCCAGAAAAAGCCAGTTCCCAGCTGGGACCCATACCACAGTTACCACTGTTCCCTGGGGTGAGCTCACTGCAGGAGCAGCTGCCCCAGCACCACACAGTTTCTCCTCCTGGCAGCCTCGCCCAAGCACTGCCAACACTCCCTGAAAAGCCTTCGCCCCAACGGATGCTAAATCCAGCATGGGTGCTGCCGTGCAACAGAGATTGAAGGGCAGTAGCCCTCCCATGCCTGCGATTTAGCCTGGTGAAGGAGTGGAGAGAAATGGCACAATGTGCCCAATGGCCAGGATGGCTGCTCCAATGCAAGGCAAAACCCCATGGGAAGCAAAGGCTGGAGTCATGTTGTCAGCCTCAGACCAAGACTCAAGGGGCTCTGCCTCCCTTCCCCTTTGTCAAAACTTGTTTAGCTTGTCATGCTAATAAAGTGTTTGAAATGAACTGACTTAAAAGTATGTAGAGAAGAAGGGAGAGGATGTTTCACCAGAGTGCACAGGAGGTGGCAGAGGGGTTAGGCATGACGCTGGCTCTCCCCGGCGTGCACAGGTAGACAGGGCTTCGTACAGGTGTGGGGCAGAGAGCTCACTCGCACGCGAGGGGAGGACACTGCACGCCAGGGTATTGGGGACAACACTTCACCAGGGTGCACAGACTGGGGGGAAGGAGCTGATCCCCCAAGCCCTCTGAGGGCAGAGCAGGGACACACAGGCTTTTTCAGGTAGAGGCATGTGGCTGTGTGTCGTCTCCCGAGGAGCCCTTCTGTATGTTTAGCACACATCTCCAGCTCATAGAGACCTTTTTTTTTTTGTGAAATCTGCAGCACTGCTCTCCCTGTGCAGCTCTTGTTGTTTATAGGGACGGGTCCAGGCAGGCTGGGGAGGAATTACCTTTCCCTAGGACACGCTTGGTGCTTGGCTGAGCACACTGCTTCCCTGCTTCACGGGAGGTGCTGAAGGCCAAGGAGCCAGTCAGTCTGCAATTAGCCTCTCCTCCAACACCCGTCCACGTCCCCTGGGGCTGCTAATTACGGACTCCTCCACACCCAGGGTTCAAGCCTTTCTAAGCACAGGCTGTAGTTTTGTAAAATGACCTTGAAATTCACTGCAACGGGCTCTCCTGCCAGGTTTTGCTGCAAAAGCCAAGATATGCCAACCTCTGTAAATACCCAGGAGCAAGCTCAGAGGCAAGCACTGAGGAAGCCCAAAACATTTACTTCAGGAGGCTCCCATTAAATCCTTGCATGCTCCCAGCAAGATTAAGATGTTTCATTGCTAGAGCTGCCAGCTGGAAAGGGAAAGGGAGAGGGCACAGCTGAAGGTGGGCTTTGAGGCACCTGCGGGTGTGTGCCAGCAAAGGGAAAGCCTGGAAGACATCTCCTTCCTGCTCTGGTCCTTCCAAACCTCTTCCTGGCAGCAGGAGGCAGGTGGGTGAATGGGTACACCCCCTGAATTCTGTGCCTTTGGGAGAGCCCTGACATTAGCTGTCACACACGCATGTGGGGGGAAGCCAGAAATGACAGGACAAAACAAGATCCTACACTTTCTCAGTGAACTCATGGGGTTTTTTTGAAGGGGCATGACTCAGTCTTTTGAGATATGGGGGTACAAGGTAAAACATCTCTCTAGCCACCCTCCATATATACCTCTGTCTCTTTCCCTCTCTCTTAAAGTCTAACTCCTTTTGTCTCCAGTATTTCATCTTTCTTTTTTGTTTTTCTTTTTTTTCCCCTGGTAGCTCTGTCCTGTCTTGGATAGAAGTACTGAGGGTAGACACAGGGAATCTGTATCTCAGAACAACATATGACTTAAGCTTACTTTTCCAGCTCCTCACAGCAGGCTTGGAGGCTGCCAGGTACTGAACTCAAGTCCATTACAATGACACATGCCTTCTTCTATGCTCAGAGGATCTGTTTTAGTAGAACAGCCCAGCACACAGTCAGATTTTAGCTAGTCCAAACAGAGCAGCTGCCTGGCCGCCAGTGCAGGGTACAGACATCCCTCAAAAACCAGCAGCCCTGATGATGAGAGACTTGCTGCAGCTGGCTTGGAGTGGAGGAGAGGTGAGCTGGATGGAGACTGACACTTGGCTCTGAACAGCTGGGAATGACGTCTCCAGGACTTCTCACAGGCACCACTGGAACATCCATACAGTCCAGCCCCCTTGGCCTTGGTGATGGGAAACATATGCTGGGCCACCCTTCTGTCCAGTGGGTGTGTATGGATAGTGCCTCCTCATGTCCAGCATCCTTCCTCTTCCTGGGCTGGGCCCGCATGGCTCAGGGGAAGGTACGAGCATTGCTCTGTGCAAAATTACTGAAGAACCAACCCTTGTGGAAAGCTGCTCCTTACTGCATGGCCTAGAGCTCATCTTCAGTGCCTTGGAGCAAGAGGGTTTACAGCTCTTTGGAGTTCATTCCTATTTATTCTCGCTATCTATATAAATGTCTAGTCATTTTTTAAATTAATGCCTTTTCTTGTTACCCAGTGGCAATGAGTTCCCTACATCATCAGTGTTTAGGATAAAGGCGATCCTTTCTGTTGTTCATTTTGACTGCGCTTATTTCTGATTTTGCTGTGTGTCCTCGCAGGCCGCAAAGGATGCAAATAAAAGAGGCTCATGCCAAGCCTACGCAGTGTTCCCAGGGACTCTGGGGTCACGGAGAATGTGACACTGGGCTTGGGCAGCATTCCTGGAGGCTTTGGGGAAACACAAAATACATCCCGGGGTAGCCCAGGGTGGCTACGCTTAATGCACTACTGAAACAGAGGAGGGTGAATCCCAGGGCAGCTCCCATATGCTGAGGCACCCCTTGCAGAACCACCAGGCTAAGTGAATGGGGTACTTCCCTCCCCAGTGCCATTTGTGGTGGCCTCAGCCAGGAGACCTAGGAAGGTTTGAAGGGCTTTTGGAGGCTGAACTGCACTTTTGCCACTAGAGGGCAAAACTTAGGGCAGGGTGACACAGGATGGAGTCACCAAGACCACTGCTTGGCCTTTTCTCCATCGTTCCCCAGATCTGCCGCCAGTCCTGCTGTTGAGTGTATGTGTTGTCGTCTGTCAACCCAGCCATGCTCCACAGAGCAGCAGATCATTGAAATGGTGCAAATTGGAAGGGAAGAGCCAGGAGGTTTTCCACGTTCAACCTTCACCCTCTCCCTGCTTCTCTTTTGCCTGCCCCCTCCACTTCCCTGCTGCAGGCAAAAACACCTACTGCCCATGGAAGCTATTTCTAAGCAATCTCGGGCATCTGGGGAATGAGGCTCTGAACAAATATCAGAGCGTGCGGGTGCAGTGAGCGCGCACACACATGCGCGCACACACATGCACAGCCATGGTGCTGCCACAGAGTCAAATATAGACCTTGGGGAAGGGGGAACAATGGCTGGGGTTGGGTTACATGGCTGCAGGGCCAGCGAGCTGCTGATGTTTGTTGTGGGCTGGGGTGGAATGGGAAAAGCAAGGGGGGTGAGCTGGGGGAGAACATTTGTTTTAACCCAGAGACCCTGGGCTGGTGCTGTGCGTAAGGCAGAGAGGGTGACCTGGAGTGAGAGCTGCGGGAGAGGATGATCATTTGAGTTGGCAGCTTGGAGGTGTTTGTGGTCTTTCTCCAGCTGGTTTATGCTGCTCTTCTGCCTCCCTTGAGGGATTGGAGTGGGCAGGAAAGGGTGACTTTCTCCAGACTTCTGCACAGGGAAGAGTTTCTTCCTCTCCTTGCTCCGGGGAAGGCTGCTTGGTGGAGGAGAAAAAGAGACATCACCTGTTCCCTCAGCCCAGCATCCGCTCCTCGCCCCTGATGTCCGGCTGCCTCCAAGGTGCAGGTTCCAGACACCGGAATAAAGGGAAGCAGCTCCAGCTGGTTTTGACAGGTAATTCCTCCCTCTGTCTGGGAGCAGTGATGGTGCATTGGAAGAACGGCAGGGGAGGGAGCCTGCAGCTGGCACGCATTGGAGGGGGAGACTGTGGTGACAGGTTGTTCCCATTCCCGCTCCAGGTCCCTGCTTTGTGAGATTTCCTTCACCGGAGGGAAAAGCAGTGGAGGGATTCTTATGGCTAGGAAAAAATCCTTCCTAATTCTAACCCAGCAGCTGTTCCATCTGAGACGCCTCTAGGGATGGCATGGCAGGGATCAGAGCCTAGTAGAGCAGGGTCTAAGCCAAGCACAGGAATCCCTTCCTCAGCACCCTTTTCTTGGGTCTGCAAATAGAGCTGCTCTGCTTGAATCACGCTGGGCAGTTCAGGGACTGCCAGAGCGAGCCTGGGACTTGGGAGTGTTCCTGGGGATGGGACAGGAGCCCTTTAGTGCTGAGGAAGGAGCATACCCAAGGTCCATGGTGCTTGGGGTTCTCTTCTAGTCCCTTCCCCCTCCTCTGTACTCACCCTTTTTACCCCCACTCATCCCTGCCTGCTTCTGTCTGTGATACTTGTAGGCAAACCCAAACCCTCAAACACTAAACCCCATTTACTGAAATACGCTGATTTCCCTCCCTATGAAATCCCACCCTGGTTTCTGTTCTCCATTCCCCTGCCTTGGCATTCAGATGTCCAGCAACCAACATTAACTCCTCAGCCTGGATGGCCCTCTCTCAGTGCCATGGCTCTCACCTCCAAGAGAAGCGGCATGGGGAAAGCCACATGTCCGGCTCTGCTGAATGCAACGCAACCCCATCTCCCTCTCCCACAGCGCTTGTATTGTGGACACAGATACTTACAGATATCAAGGTGTGCAGGGACCCTTCCACAAGCACCCTCCTACCTGCCCATTCAAATGCACACACAGTGTCCAGTGAGTTTTCTTAGGTGCATTTAACCAAGTGAGGTTTAAGAGCACCCAGGCACGGTTATGCAATGGCATTGCAGTGCAGCATGGTCAGGACCAGGGCAGATCCCCTCAGAAGAGTGTGAGAGCTGGTGAGGATGTTGCAGGAGGTAGTGTCATATTTGATACAGTCAGTGTAGGCAGTAGGATTTGAAGTAAGAGGTGAGGGTGAGGCTGAGCAGCCTACACTCAATGTTGGAGGTGCCGCCAGTAAAAACTTGGCCTCCAACCATGACTGGCAGAGCAAACAGTGCAGTGCAGGGTGTTGCGGGGGTCAGAGGAGAAAGGTGGATCCTCCCAGGTCCTGGGGCAACAGTGACTGAAGGAGAGGCTGTCTGGTTTGTAACTGAGTACCAGGAGCTGTGCTGTGCCCTCAGCCTCCCCCTCTCCCTTTTGCTGTAAGCCCGAGATACTGTGTGAACCAGGACTCAGAAGCAAGCTGAGCTGGACGTGAAGGTTCAGGGGATGAGAATGGGTGGAGAACCACAGGCAGCATCTTGGAACACAGCGGGTGCACACCTGTCCCATGAATACCCAAGGAACTGATGGAGCAGCCTGAGCAGCAGGAGGTTTGGACCTCTCTGGCCCTCAGAGACCTTGGAGCAGTGAGGTGGGGTGATGGAGACAGGAAGAGGCAGGCAAGGGAAGGAACAGTGCTCCTGGCCGACAGGAGAGCAGGAAAGAAGCAGGAAGGAGGCAGCTCTTGCAGCCGTGGGCAGGGTGGGAGGCTCCCATATTATTGCTCAGTAGGGTCGTGTTGTCCAGATGTGCCAAGGATGGAGCAAGCAGGGGTCTGCAGTCAGAGCCAGCAGAGAGCTGGGTTTTAATGGGGCTGCTGGCTGTTGGGCTGTCCCGGGGTGCTGGGGCCCACAGTGCCACCCATGGCTGCTGCAGGGTGTGTGGTGCTGACAGGGCTGTCAGGAAATGCAGAGGGCCAGGGGGACTGGACAAGGTGAGAGCAAGAATGAGGTGAGCTTTGTCTGCTGAGATGAGATGGGATGTGGAAGCATCCACATAAGCGCCAGTAGGATGTGGTTCTTCTTCCTTCCTGGTGGAAAATAGCAAAACTCCCGGGGTGCAGGGGTAGAAGAGGTCTGGCTGAGGTAAACTTGTAATCTAATTAAGGATCGCTTGTCAAGTAGTGGAAAGGCCATGGAAGGTGAGGAGTAGAACGGGCAGCTGTTCCTCTGGAAGATGTGATTGTCTTACTCTTCACCCAGGTGGAAGAGTCCATGGCCTGTGAGCAGCAGCGAGAGAAGTGCCAAGGACCACAGCTTTGCCGGATGGCTTATTTCTTATGGGGTGACCACTCCAAGTTGCACCTCTACTTTAAGGATGGGGCTTCTTAACCCTATGGTTTGCCAGTGGAGGTGTGTTAGTGGCCCCTGAAGCCGGCAGGGAGGGGCTGCAGGAAGCGGGTTTGCTTATTTCGGATAATCTGAGCAAAATGAGGGCTCGGATTATCCTGCACCTACTTCTGAGAGAGCAACCAGGCTGCGAGGCCCGGGTGCCCCGCGGGAGGCCGGCAGCAGCGGGCCAGAGCCCCTACCCGAGAGTGTGTCCGCAACCGCGAAGGGGGAGAGCGCTGCAGCCCCCCGAGCCCCGGGAGGGGGTCTCCGAAGCCGGGCCG
Source organism: Elanus axillaris (assembly GCA_026212715.1). Lineage (NCBI taxonomy): Eukaryota > Metazoa > Chordata > Aves > Accipitriformes > Accipitridae > Elanus > Elanus axillaris. The sequence continues at coordinate 969,348 of JANZLQ010000052.1, forward strand.
CGCCCCAGGGGGGCACCCCCAGCCCAGGGCACCCATCCATCCTCTGCGCGCCGGTCCTGGCGGACGGGAGCAGCGACCCCTCGCAGACGCAGCCCCCCCCCCACGCACCCCGGGGCGGGCCTGCGTGGGGCCGGGCCGGGCCCCCCGCCCCCGGCAGCGGGAGCAGGGCAGGGGTGAGCGGCCAGGGCGGG
>JANZLQ010000052.1:974046-1005283 GCA_026212715.1 Elanus axillaris
AGGCTCCTCCCCCCACCCCCCCCACCCCCACCCCCCACTACACACGGACCGATGTCGTTCTGCTGAGCCCTGTTTGTTTAGACAGGAACTTAGGACAGCCTGGCCATGCCTGGGTAATGGGAGGCAGCCTTCAGGCTCAGATACAATGGGAAAAGTCATCATGCAGCAGGGCAGGCTTGGGTACAAACCAGCTTGCTTGGCCTCCTCACTGGTTATGATGGGGATGCTCTCCCTGGGGGTGTGGAAGAGAAGAGCTGCCAGACTGCACATAAATGTCCGAGGTCGTCAGGGGTCCCTTTTCCGAAGCCTGGGCTGTGGTGGGGATCTCTGAGTGTTTTCATAAAGGGCTCACCAGCAAGCTGGGGGCTACCGCAGCAGAAGTGCGTGCATGATCCCTGACATCCCAGCTCCAGTTGGTGCTCAGATCCTGCAGGGGCAGAGCTCAGAGCCTGACCCTGCACTTCAGCCTGGGAAGCAACCACATGGCTGCCCTGGGCTGCCCTGGCCCTGGACACTGCCTCTCATCCCACTGCAGGGCCACCTGGAGCCCCCATCCTGCAGGGCAGCCCCAGGAGGAGCAGGCTGCTTTGGGCTGGCCCAGACACTTGTGCTGCAAGGGCACAGACTGCCTACTGCCACCCTGTTCTTGCTGGGGCATGCCCTTTCACAGCACAGTCCCCAGTGTCACACCACACCTGGGCCACTTGTTGTCACCTAATGGAGCAGATGTGTCCTGGTAGTGACTGTAACTGCACTGACCGCTGCATCAGGGAGCGTCCAGCTCTGGTTTTGTTGGGCCCCGCATTGCAGCTGCAAAGAGCTTGCTCCTCCCTGAGCCCTTTTGGTGGCTATAGCTGGTTGGGGGAACTCGGTGCTATGAAGCCCCAGGCAGAGACACTGCACTTCTCTGTGTGGCGGGTGGCCCAGCTGCAGGTCTTTTCAGTGGAGGCATGTGTGAGTTGCTGCTCCAGATTTCAGGCCTCCAGAGTGTTTGCTGAACCCTTCAGCGACTTGGCAGTATCCCATTAAAATCACCGCAAACTCAGGAAAACTTGGCTGCTTACCTGGCCCCCTCTCTGGCAATTTTTAGGTTGGCCATCTCCCTTTTAGGGAAGGGGAAGACTTGATAGTGCCTGCTTCCTGTGGGTGCTAGGCAGTAGGGGTGCCCACAGCCCTCTATAAGCTCATGGCTGTCTAGGTATGAATGCATTTCCCCAAACTCTGTCAGGCACACAGTATCACCTCTGTTCCCATCAAAAAGCCTCTAATTAACATAATACATTTATTTTTTTAACCTTCCTCATCTCTTTGGAACAACCTGCAGTGACAATAGCCAGTTCAGATGTGAAAGTGCAGCTTTGGACCAGCCTGGCAAAGCTGTAGTCACTGCACATCATGCTGAAATGAGCCCCAGCCATTTAAATGAATGCCCTTGGTTACTCTAGAGACTGCATTGTTTTGTTAGCTTTACTTTTGTGCTGTTTTGAGTATAGCTTTTGTGGCAGCTGGTGCCACCTCCACTCGGCTCCCATCTTGTTACCACTTGCTTTCCTCCTTGGAGCTGGCAGGTCTGAGGGAAGCCATTGGAGCATCTCAGCTTGGCTTAGCGAGCACCACTGCCCTGCTCTTCTAGGGCCAGAAGGCTCATTGTGTACTGCAGGTTTTCCTGTCATACTGCCCTTGTGAGCTGGCTGGTAAGTCTACTCCATACACCAGCCATAGCAAGCAAGGTTTTGCAGCTGGATTATGGTGCATTTCAGACAAAAAATGACGTTACAATGGAAAGGGGCGCAATGAAACACACAGGCCTCAGAGACCTCTTGTCCTTTCCCTCAGGGAGTTCAGGATTAAGGATGGGGCTTTTCTCTGCCTGTCAGACTGGCTGTATGATGACGGAGGCTCAGGAATTACTGAGCTAATGCAGAGGTGTATACAGAGTGGTTGGCTGGAGGACAGCAGTGGGACATGGGCACTAAAAGTGAAGCTGCTGAGATCTGTGTCTGCCCCCTCACCCTCCCTGGCTGCAGAGCGTGAGTCTGCTCCCACTCTGTCTGCTTGCTTCTATGGAAAGATGAGATGCCAGTACTGACCTCCTCTGGAGGAGGGAGCCAGCAGGTTCATGGAGGGCTTTGGGAGGGTTTCCCAGCACTGCTGTATCTGTGAGAGAACCCTGCGTGGCAAGCAGCCAACTTTTCCACAGCCCCTGCTTGTGTTTTATCATGCTGCCATGCCCTGTCCTCCTGCAGGTGTGATCCAGGCTGGGAGGGCGAATACTGCGAGGAGTGTGTGCGTATGCCGGGGTGTCTCCACGGGACGTGCCACCAGCCTTGGCAGTGCATCTGTCACACCGGCTGGGCTGGCAAGTTCTGTGACAAAGGTGAGTTGTGGGCGGGACATCCCAACCTCCGGTGGTGAGGGCAGAAGCCCAGCACGCCTTGCATGGACAGGTGAGCCGCCATAGTCAGAAGCTGCCCTGGTGATGCTGCTTGGGCTGCCCGGGAGATGGGATGTTGCCTGGCTGCTGCAGCTGGGACCATCCCCTTCCTGCAGAAGAGGTCAGGCTGCTGGCACCTGCTCCCTGGCTGCACAGCAAGAGCTGCCACAACACTGGCCAGCCTCAGGAAACGGAGCAGATGAACTCATTGTCTTTCCCATGCAGTGGCTGGGCTCTAGAAAGCACCTCCTGCTTCCCCCAGGGCTTCCTGCCTTCAGCAGGTGGCTGGTGGACTCCCTTCCTCTGGCCTGAGGCTCCTGTGTGCCACAGGATCTGCACTGGCCGGCCAGATGGCATGCACAGTGTCTTCACATCGTGCAGATCTGCAGAACAATTTGCTTTCTCTGCACCCCTAAGCCTCTGCATTTTGTGGACTGTAGCTGGGAGACACCACATAGGCACTGCACTTCTATTGCTGGAGGTGCCCATTGGAAGAGAGATGAGAGAAGGTCCTACTATTTCTCATCCCTACTGGGTTTGATGGGTTGTGTTTGAACTGAATTGGCCACATCGCCCCTCTTTTCTTACTAATTCCTACCTTTTTCTTTCCCTCAGACATACACATCTGCGAACACCAGTCCCCATGCGAGAATGGGGCTCAGTGCATTTATGATCAAGAAGGGGAATATTCCTGCCTGTGTCCAGAAGGCTTCCACGGGAAGGACTGTGAGATGAAGACAGGGCCATGTGAGAAGGCAGGGTGAGACACAGCAGCGAGGGCAGCAAGATTACGGACAGCATTAGCTTCGGGTCATGCACTGCCAAGTGGTGGTCCAGCTTGGCTTGTTATCTGTGGATTTCTATGCACTAATGGAATTAAGCCAAAACAATCTTTGGCTTTGGTTTAGCTGTGTGCACCACACGGTCCAACTGGGGCAAGGTCTTTGTTGCAATGTGAACAGATTCCCATCTATCACTGCTGTAGGTGTGATGTGCTGACACCCATCATGCCTTTGGGGAGCATCAGGAAGATGCATTTCCTCTTCAGATCATTTGGCTGAAGACCCTCCCTGGTGGGTGGTGGGCCTGTGCATAGCCACAGCCTTTGAGGAGGTCCCACAGCCTCTCACTCAGGGAGGCAGAAGCTCCTGCCTGGTCTTCTTCTTGAGATAGCTGCCCCCATGAAGAAAGCCAGTGCCAGACCCAGTGGTCAAGCAAGCAGCTGTGTGTGTTTATCTCCCTGGGGCAGGGGAAGCTGCTTGCTCTCCAGAGCCATGACCTGTCCTTGCTCTCTCCATGCAGGTCTCCATGCAAGAACGGGGGGCAGTGTCAAGACGAAAATGGCTTTGCTAGCAACTTCACCTGCCGGTGCCTTGCTGGCTTCATGGGGGATCTCTGTGAGAACGACGTGGATGACTGCCTGATGCGTCCCTGTGCCAATGGTGCCACCTGCCACGATGGGATCAACCGCTTTTCCTGCCAGTGCCAGGTGGGCTTTGAAGGGCGTTTCTGCACCATCAACATCAACGACTGCGCTAGCCAGCCATGCAAAAATGGGGCAAAGTGCTATGACCGCATTAATGACTACGACTGCTTGTGTCCCGACCGTTTCACTGGCAAAACCTGCGAGATCTCCGTCCCAGAGCACACCTGGGCTCCCCCCTACCACCCTGTGAACCACGAGAATGGTGTGGGCGTGAAAAGCACCACCAGCGAGATGCCGGGGGTGACGCAGCTGGAGCCTGTCAGGACTGCGGTCACGGAGCAGCGTGTGGCCAACCACAGTGAGAAGGAGCTGGGGGGAGGGTTGTTGAAAATCTCTGTGAAGGAGGTGGTGACCCAAAGGGACTCGGGGCTGAGCGAAGCCCAGCTGGTGACAGTGCTGGTTTTTGGGGTGCTGACGGCAGTGCTGGTCCTCATCACCATCCTGCTAATGCTGAGGAACTGGCAGAGGGGCCGTCAGAGGTCAAACTGGTGCCAAAGCCCTTCTCAGGCTGCAAGGAAGCTCCAAGACCAGGAGTGTCAGGTGGGCATGCTCAACACCATCCTGATCGAGCCCAGGAAGACAACAGAGCTGTGAGCTGCAAGGACTGAGCTGGGCCCTGGCACATCGTTATGAGGGCAAACCCCTCAAACTGCACCTTGGGGAGCTGCGCCAGCACAAGATGGGCAGCAGGGAAGGGCTCCCAGGGCAGCAAACATGTCAACACAATCCCTGGGCCTCAAGCACTGGTGTGATGGCCCCACCTGGGTCTGAGCTATCTCCCACCTGGCCAGAACGGCTGGCACCCATGGGCATCTGAAAGCAGGGCAGTGTTGGGTCAGCCCTGCAGGGAAGTGGTGATGTGCCCCTTGTGGCAGCCCATGCCAATGCAGTGCCGGTATTGTCTGACACGAGCTCTCAGAAACAGGATGGGTAGTGCTGAGGAGGGCACAGCCTTCTTGCAAGCCCAAACTCTGCCAGGCCCTTTGTAACTCCTTTCTGTGACTACTGGAAGGGGCTTTGTCCTTGTTTCCACTGGTGTTAGGAAGTTTCTTCTGGGGCCTTCAGGATGGTCATTGCCGCATGGGCCTCCCTGCTCTAGTACTGGTTGGGGTGGCTCCTGGCTGTTTCTGGAGGCTGTTGTTTCAGATGCCACATCCCTAGGTAGTGAGTAAACACCCTTGCTCCCTGGCCTTGTGGTTCTGTGAGTCAGTTCAAAGAGACTCTGGAGATCATTTGGGGTCTCCTTGTGCCCTTCTTCTGCCCTGGGTGATGCTCACTCTTGCTGTCAGACTTGGGGTTACAAATGCATTCTGTACTTTCCTCCTGATGATACAGGGGTCTTCTCCCCCACTTACCAAACCGTCCTTTCTGGTCTGGCCACAAACGACCAAGCTTCATCCCCTCTCCAGTGTGCACTTCTGCCTTGCTGTTTGCTGACAAGGAAGAGCATGGCCTGCTTTCCTCTGGGGCCCTCTGGGCCTGAGCTGGTCCTTCCCATATGCCCTCACAGGTGAAACTGGAGATGGACAAGCCTGGAGATGTGCTGCAGCTGGTTCAGCAGCAATAAAAGATCCTCCTTTCCTCTCCCAGTCACTCCAAGGCAGGCAGCTGGCGCTAACCTCAAATCAGACATTGTAGTATTTCTTAATACAATGAAGGCTAAGCTCCCCACAGTGGATGTGAGGACAGGCTACAGAACCTGGGATGACCATAGGAAGCAGATACGATACTGCCTTCTCCACCATTGCTAAAGCATGGCTAAGAGGCAGTAGATGGCCACATCACTTAGCCTTTGTACTAGGGCTGCTCCTGCCTGTGCTGGTCTAGTGTGCAGCAACCAGCATCTCTCTGTCAGGGCCAGGGTTTTCTGTGCCTCCTCATGGGCATGGAGGGCTAAGCAGTGGGGTAAAAAAACCCACAACCCAAACCCTACTACTGGCCTGTAGGGTTGCAGAGCTGGGTTCAAGATGGTGTGAAGAGAGAGAGGAGTGAGCACTCAGCCAGGAAGGAGACCTGGGAGAGGGGACTGGGGCTTCATCAGAAAGATTATTTTTGTAATACATGAATGGATGATGTACCTTTATCAAATAAAACAACTACAAGCCCAGAAACAGTGTATCAGAAAATCATAAAATAATTCAGGTTGCAAGGGATGTCTGGACACCAGCCTCCTGCTCTCAGCAGATCCAATTAGATCAGGTTGCTTAGCTACTTTTCTGGATTAGTATCTCCATCACTTCCCTCAAGAACGCAAACCCAGATTGTGGCACAGGAGTTGTCCTGCCCCATGCTTTGGCTGCAGGGGTGGAAATGGCTCCTGCAGCCTCAGGGGAAGGAATGGGACCTACCTCAGGACAGTGTAGCGAAGGTGTGTACCTGCTAGGCATTGCCTTAAGAGTGTTGGGGAGAAAGGGAAAACCAGGGGTGCCAATGGGAAGAACAAGCTGACTCTAAAACTGAAAGCAGCTGTGGGTTTAGGCATCTAGGAGCAGGGCAGGAGGTATAGGGAATTTCCCTTGGAAAAGTGGTCTTGAAATAAACTAGCCTTAGAGGCCTTTAATGTAATCACATTCTGGCCCTTCAGGGGAAGGCCTTCTCCACTGTAAACAGGAGGAAGAGCAGCAAGGTCCCTGGGTGCAACCTTCTGGGCTTGGAAAGGTCAGTGTCCTCTGAAAGTAGTTGGGAGCAGGTAGGGTTGTCTGTGCAGAGAGGGCACCACTCCTGTATCTCACAAGGAAGTCTGCCTGGGGCAAAAACAACACAGGGACCTAAATAATGGAGCTTCACAAGGATGTTTCCACTTTATTTTAAATTGTACATGTGAGACTAAGGCTCAGACTAGGAGTCACAGATTCTTCAGTAAGCAGAAAATTCCTCTGTAATCTCAAAGTGGAGCCTTGAAGCGGAGCAGTATCCCATGAGCCAGGCTTGCATGGCCCTAAACACCAGGTCCCATCTTCCCTAAAAGAAAGGCCACAGTGCCATGCTCCCTCCTCTCCCTGAGGACACACAATTGCTGTCTGCAGGCAGGAATAACCCCTTCCCTCACCTCAGCAGCTCCTGGTGCTGCAGGGACAGGGCTGGTGGCTGAGGTGAGAGGAAAGCCAGGGGGCCTGCCTAGGCTCAGCTCAGGAGGAAGGTTACTGCTGCCCACTGTGCAGGAGGCACTGGAACAAGGAGCCATCTTTCTGGCTTAGGCAGGTGGGTGAATCCAGCTCTGCCACTCTCCCAGCTTGCATCACCAGCACGCGGTCTGAGTCCAAGATGGTGTTCAGCCTGTGGACAGCAAACACCAGGATACACATTGGTGGATCTGAGGAGAAACCCTGGATTCTGCTTCCCCTGCTGTCAAGGGGTGGCCCAAGACATGCCCAACATCAGGATCTGTGGAGCATCTCCCTGTGCACTCAGGGGCACACTGCAGTCCTGCTCTCCAGAGAGCCTTTGCACACTGCTGAAATGCACCACCTCTTAAGAGAGCACAGTGATGCCTCTCAGTTTCTGTGCATGGCAGGGCACCAGGAGCGCAGAGGGAAGCTCTGTGGAGGGAGCGCTCAGGGCATGCCTGATTCTGGGGTTGCACAAGATGTCTCTGCTCCTACAGGCAAGTTAGAGTTGCTTCTGTTTGCCCCTACATTTTCTCACCTATCACCTCCTAAGAGCAGCAGAAATGGGCTTGTGCATCAGCTGCCATTCCCCAGCCATCTGGCATCTTTTCTTACACTGCCACCACCAGTTGGTTTGTAGTTCCCAGACTGCCAACCACAGCATGCACAGCACAGATATGCACCCTGTTCTGCCCAGAATGCTAGCAGGGCAGCAACCTCTGGTCCCAGGAAGGGAAGACAGGGCAGCAGGAATGCCTTTGTACAGTTGTGCACTGTTCACTGTGAGACTACAGCCCGACAAAGCTGCAAGTCACAAGGAAGATGCTGCACAGGATTTGAGCAGGTAAAAAGCATTATGGAGTTCTGGACTCTGGTTACACATTCATCCCCAAAAGAGTGCCAGGCTGCAGCACTGGAAGTGACCTGGAGGGGCAAGGGACAAGTACTGAGTCACTTCCCATCCTAGATTTCACCCATCCAATCAACAGTTCACCTGAAGCTGAATGGCATGGAAGAACCATGGGTACAAAACAACCCCATCACCACCTCTCCCTCCTTACTGCTCTCCCCCATCTCCCTTCATTCCAGTGGAATTGGGGCTGGAGCCATCTTCAACCCAGTCTTGCTGCCTAGCCTTCTGCCACTCCTTCCTCTGCTGGTTCTCCTCTCCAATTACTCCTCCATCAGAGGTGGCCTCTCCCCACTCAACCCAAACACACACCTCAGCCCACAGTGCCCTTACCTTTCTACTCTATTTATGCATAATATCTCTAGTGTAGGAACCATGTTCCCTCCACACACCTCCTGCCTCCCTCCTATCTAATGTATTTAACAAGATCCACTCGATTAACTTGCCAGGCCCAGCCCACCCTGCCTGTCATCTATCACTCCTACTTCTGTGCAGCAGGACACCAGCCCCTGCCACCTGCTCATTTGATTTTTATTTTTGTGGTAACCTTTGTGCTTTGAAAACACCCTCCATAGAACTGCATAACCATCCTCCAAATTCTCCTCTACTTAGCAAGAGTAAGAGCACCCTAGGCAGAGAGCACTGCCTAATGTGGACCCATCCCTTCTCAGTATCCACAGCATTAATATTTTGCCCTCCTCCCTCTGTCTGCAACCATCTACTGCCCCTACTCTTACACTAAATCTCTCAGCTGTGGGGCAAGCACTGTCACTCTGTCCTACCTGGGCAGTGTCTGCCTTGCCGGCACCAGGTGCAGGCTGGGACCAAAACTTTGGTTTTGGGAAACAACTACCCAGCGTTCTGCCTCCCCTGGCCAGGAGCTGCCTGCAGCCCTCCGCGCTGCCTGCCCTGCAGTGCCCTCTACTGAGCCAGAGGCACTTGCTCTTCCCGGGTCTCCACGTTGCTCCTTTCCTTAGGATAGCTCACCATTGCTCCTTGCCCTAATTTGGCAGAACCACAAGGTCTGATTCACTCCCCTGGTCCCAGTAGGCAGTGCCCAGGAAAAGCCATCTGCCATATGATGCGGTGTTTTGCCCTTTGCTGTCCCCCAATTTCTAGGTACAACGTTTTCACATCCAGTTCTTCCCAGCACCCAGGGGCTAATAAAGAAGAAAAGGCAAATAGGCAAGGTCCAGCCTTTTGCACTTGAAAAGCCTCATCACAGAGATCTGCCTGCTCAGCTCAAGGCCAGGGCATGGCAGGTGCAGCCACCACTCCCTGTGAGTGGTAGGATGACTTTACATGCAGAGTGCTGCTTCCTCCATACCTGTGAGCAATCGTCAAAACAGTTTTGTCAGCAAAGCGCTGACGAATGGTCTGCTGCAGCAGCTGGTCTGTCTTCTGATCCACACTGGCTGTGGCCTCATCAATGCAGAGCACCTGCCAGGGACAGAGAGTGAAGGGAGCTCCCAAGCACCACAGGGGAGACCCCAATCCCTGCCCAGAGACAGCCTGAGAAGGTAGCACAGGACATCTGTTCCCATCACACCCCCAACTCTGGAGTGCTCTGCTCTGCTGTCCCCACACAGCCATCAGCAGCTCACCCTCCCCCTCACTCCGATGGAGGCAGGGTACTTACCTTGGCCTGTGTCAGGAGGGCTCTTGCCAGACACACCAGCTGCCTCTGTCCCAGCGACAGACTCTTTCCCCTTTCTCCCAGCTCGCTGTCCAGTCCACCTGCAGGGGTCAAGCTCAGCAGTCACCCCACCAGGCTCTGCACAGGGCCCCAAATGGCTCCCCCAGTCTGGGGTTTTCCTAGTAGCACTCAAAATCCCAATCCTGGTTAGGCCCAGGCCTTGGGAACCAGAGCCTTTATACTTGGATGCAAATAACATCTGGCACAGAGATGTTGCACTCTCCTGGAACTAGGGCTAGCTTATCCCTCAGGCTCTGCTCTAACATCCCCTGGGGCCTGGTCTCATCAGCAAGGTCCTGCCACCCAATTCATCAACCCAGTCCCTTGCCACTAAATCTCAGGGAACACCACCAGATCCCACTGACCAGTTCCCACCCTGATCCTAGTGTGCCCTCACCTAACCAATTCCCTACTGCATCCACCTGGCCACTTTTCCTCAGCTCCCTGACTGAGCCAAGGCTTTCTCCCCTCTCCCAGTACCAGGGCTCACCAGCTGCTTCTCACTGGGTTCAGACTCACCCATCTGAGTAACAGCATCCCACAGGTGGCACTGCTCTAGCACCTCGTGGAGCTCAGCATCTGTCCATTTTCCCTGGGGGTCCAGGTTCTCGCGGATTGAGCCACTGAACAAAAATGGATCCTGGGGGATGATAGCCAGCCTAGATCTGCAAGCAAACAAGAGCTGAGGGCTCATAGGGTGGGTTCTGCAGAAAAGCAAAGGCCTGTTTTTTTTCCTGGGGTGCAGTGTCTTGGCTTGCTGCATATCTTAGAGGCACAGAGACATGGGTCACATATTCAGCCTGTTTCCTTAGCACAGCTGTTCAGAAACAAGAGAGCAACTCATAAGAAGCTGCCACAATCAGACAAGAGGGTGCCATGACAGTAAGTCCTTTGCTCCTTACTCTTCCCTTTAGCATCCAACCACTGACAACTCTCAGCCTCCAGGCCCCATCAGGTACCCTCCACTCTGTCAGCCTTCCATACCTCAGCTCTTCCAAGCCCACCAGCTGGCTGTCAACACCATCCAGGAGAATCTGGCCTGATTTCAGCTCCAGCATGCGGAAAAGGGCCAAGAAAAGGGTGGATTTTCCAGATCCTGTGCGACCCACAATCCCCACCTTCTCTCCGGGGTAAATGGTGAAGCTCACACCATCAAGTGCATTAGGCAAGCCTGCTCGGTAGGCCAAGACCACTTGCTGGAACTCCACAAGCCCCTGGCTTGGCCAGTCAGCAGCAACCTAAGAGGGATACCCAGGTGAGACCGGGTGTGACTGTGACCCACTGTCATCTTCAGCCTCATGTCCCCACAGGTCAAGCCCCATACCTCCCTTTGGGTGGTAGCCTGGCTTCTGAGCAGACCCAACACACAGCCCAGCTCCAATTACAGCCCCCTTCCTAGGCTTGTTTTTCTCTCACAGCTTAGACTTAGCACATGTTCTGGTCTTCCCATCATTCCAGCCTTCACCAACTTCTGCCAGAGATTCACCCCATGCTCCCTCCCCTTGCCAGGGGATGTCCTGGTAAAGGATGAGTGATCAAGATAGTTTCTGTGGGTAAGGGCCCTCCACCCATTCACTGGAACCCTGTGACTTCCCCAGGAGGCGAGCGCAGGGCACAGAGCCAGAAGATGGGCCAGTCCCTGGAACATATTTGAGCTTTTACCTGGACCAGTTTATCATGGGGCTCTGTGGGGATGTCTGTGGTGTATTCTTCTGTCCGCTCCACACTCACCATCATGGTCTCTGTCAGAGTGAAGCTGGAAATGAGGCCTGAGAGCAGATTTGTGACAGACAGGGCGTATGAGAGTGCCAGGCCCACAAGTCCTGCGAGGCAAAAAGCATAAGCAAGAATGTTACTGGCAGGGAAGGAGCTGGGATCCTAGTGGCAGCACAAAGAAACAAGGCAGAAGTCAGCACTCTGGAGCCTGGGATCCCACTCAAGGATGGGGACACACAGGAGGGAGGGACAGGAACTGAAGCAGTACACTGTGGGCGACTTGTAGAGGGGCAGGGAGCAGCTCTGGATCTTACCCCAGTGTAGGAAGATGTGCAGCTCTGGGTTAGGAGAGGAGGAACCCACGGGCTGTGGCCCATGGGTGCGCATAGAACAATCCCTGGCAGCCTACCTGGATTTCCCAGTTGCTTCTGGTGCTGGATAATGGCAATCCCTGCAACAGCGGTAACAACAGCAACCCCCATCATCTGCAAGCGGATGTCCAGCCACTGCATTGCTGTGTTGCTTGCAAAGAGGCAGCGCTGGTTCTGCTCCAGACGCAGCTGATTCTCCAACTCAAACCTGGCAGGCACACAACAGAGGTTCGCACCACTCAACCTCCATTCCTGCTGCCCCGGACTAGGGGCATTCTTGCCACCCTATAACCAGCCCCACATCAGGAAGGCCCTGGTGTATAAAGCCAAAGCTCTGGTTCTCTGGGTGCCCTCTTTCCACTTACCTCTGTGTTGCCCGCATGGCTCTGATGCTGCTAAGGCCCGAGAGGGTCTCTGAGAAGTGAGTGTAAATTGGAGACAGGGTGACGCTGTAAAGGCGCTTGAGTTCCCGGGATGTGCGCCGGTAATAGCGCTGAATGGAGAAGTATAGGGCAGCTAGAGGGAGGAAGACCAGACCAATCCAAGGAAGGCCATAGGTGATTATCACCAGCATGCCCAAGAGCCCATACATGTTGGCCAGGAAGATGTTAAGGATAAATGGCAGGCTGTCATCCACACAGTACAGGTCTGAGGAGAAGCGGTTCAGGATCTGGCCTGTTGGTGTGGTGTCAAAGAAGGTGACTGTGGCCTGGCAACAAAGAAACCAAAAAGTAAGAGCCAGTCAGCTGCAGTGAGATCCAGCCACAGAACAGTGCCCAGGAGAGCAGCACCAAGGGGAGCAGACAAGGCCACAAAGGGGTGGCCACCAGAGCCCCCTTCCTTTCCTCAACTGGAGAGGAAATCTCAGACTCCAAAGCCAGCATCCACTCACAGCCAAACAACTCATGCTGTTCACACAGTAAAAGGAAGGAGCCCTTCTGTGGTGAATGGCAGACAGCTACCAAGATAGCAGTCACTCAGATCCCATACTGGGCCACCAGTAGCCAGTGAGACAATCCTCTAATCCTATCCTCCAATCCTCTAATCCTAACTCTAGCCCAAGGACCCAAGGAAGCCCAAATCCTAAAGAAAGTTAACTGGCACATACCAGCATCAGCCCTAAATCTTGCTTAATGACTCCCTCCAGTCTCATCTGAATCTGAGCTCATGATCCTGCAAAAGCTACTTTGATTCAATTGGCCCTCATCTTGGCTATATAAGACTGAGTGAATAGATGTAGGTGGCAACCATAAAACACCCCTCCATGGAATGGAACAAGCCATACAGGACACATTGTGAACCCCAGCTCATTGGCCCCTTGTGCTGGCTATGGTGCTGCTCTTTTTGGATACAGTCTGATGGGGAGCTCATCAGCTAATACCAGCAGAAACCCTAATCCTTGTCCCAAACCCTTACTCCCAACTATGAGAAGAACATTAAGGCAGAGTGACTTGCAGGAGCCCCAGCCTCCCTTGGACTTTCTGACCATTACCTTTAGAGCCCTCTGGAGCAGTCGGTTGTGAATGACAGTGGCAGCACGGATAGTGCCATAAGCAAAGAGAAAGGCCCGAAGAATGGTGAAGAGGGAGTTGGCCCCTGCAATGCTACCATAAACTATCAGGTAGAAATTCACATCCAGTGAGCCATTGGAAGGGACTGGGGTGGTGTTCAGAGCTTGAATGGGGGAGCTGGAACACAGAAGGAGGAAGATTATGAATCTGCCAAGGTGCCCATGACAGTAATTTCACAGACAGGGCATGAGAACCCAGGAGCATACTCAAGGGGAAACCAGGATACTTCAACCTGATATTCCTATGAGAGACGACTCCTTTGGCATGCTGGGACAAAACTCAGATTACTATGCAGCTAAGGGTCTTTCATCAGCCCCAGGCAGAAGCCCTTTGGGCACCTCATCAGGTCAGAGATTTTGATTCTCTTTCTTTGTCAAAGCAGCCACACAGATCCCCTGCAGTGGGGTGGTCAGTTTATCCCATCTCTCAACAAGGATCTTAACAGGAAATGCACTTCAGGGCAAAACAGGAGTGTTTCCACCTTCCTGTGGAGCCTCCTGACCAGACTCACTTACACAAGCCCAACAACGGAGAAGAGAAGCAGCTCTGGGGAAGGTGAGGAAGCTGAGCAGACCATCACAGAGGTATTTGCTGTCTGGGATATGCTGGAGATCCAGTGTGACAGCCACCAATCTGAGATATTTCTGGATGCTACAGAGAAAGACAGACTGCATAAAGAGGGATTCAACCTTCTAATCAGCAAATATGAAACAGAAAAGCTGGAGTGGAAGCTGCCAGACAACTTTTGTTATTGTCTCACTGCCCAGCCTCGTCTTCCCCTGCCTTCATTCTCCACTGTTAGTAGTAGAGCAGGAGCAAGGGAACAGCCTTGAACTGCAGCAGCAACAGGGCACTGCTAGAGGAGCAGACAGGCAACTGCAGCAGTGAGACAAGATCCTGTTCTCACATAAGCCCCCTCCCAACCATGCTACTTTAGTTTGGGGAAGAGAAAAGGGGACTTCCTGCTGCAGGGAGAGAGATTAAACCCCTGGCCTCTTTTCTTCCCTGGACTCCACACAATTTGGGAATGAGAGGAGAGGAATGTCTAATGAGAGATGTGCTGCTGGACCACTGCCTCACCTTGCATCAGGAGCAGCGAGAAGAGGATGGATAATGCCAAGCAGCTGCCCACTGCCAGCCAATATGCCTTGTACACCTGAAAAGCCACAGCCCCTTCTTTCTTCTCTTCCTCCTTGTGGATGAGATGATAGTTTTGGGTTGATTCTTCTGCCTCTGTCTCTACGGCCTCTTCTTGGCCCTGTTCATCAGGGGCTGTGGGAATGGAGACGAAAGCAAATGTTAGTGCGACATAAGTTCCTCCTGCAGCTGCTTCTTGCTGTGAAGAGAGCAAGTCTAGGCTATGAGGGTGACTTTTCTTCCCTCCTCTCTCCTCTTTCAAGACAGGTGCACCAATCCTGGCAGACCTTCATCCAAACCTGAACCACAAGTGGAACAACAGATTCAAATATGGCTCCAGACCAATACCCAATGATATGTGGGCATCCTTTCCCTCTATGCACACACAACCCACAGATCAGCACTGCCACAGCAGAGCAAGGTGGTGGGAACTCTGCTCTAAAGGCCAGCAGCCATCAGGTACAGGTTCTGTCTGGGTGGTCAGCTGAGCTGTGTTGCCCCAGCCACCCTTAATTTTGCCAGATAGAGACCTTTATCCTTCCGCCTCTTGTCCATATCCTTGAACTTGGGGAAGGCTTCCATGAGTGGCAGGATATCAGCTGGTGTGCCTGTGAAGAGACATGCAAATTCTTTAGAGTCTGCAAGGAACAGATGCCAGCTACTTACTGCCTCTTGCTATGAAATGGCCCAGTTTTGTTCTCTCATAACATTCCCTACCTTCTTTCACACCACCTGCACCCTTGAAAGCCCTGCTTCATACAACCTGCTATGGCCTTCTGCCTTATCAGCTCCCCACCTCTACACTTGTCCTGTTTTATCTGTGCATCTGCACATTCCCTTCCACCCCATCTTCACCCACATGCAGTGTCCTCAAACTCTTTATCATTGGGTTCCCCACTAGTTAATCCTACTCCCTTATGTCTGTGTTTGCTCAAGCCATTCTAAGACTGGCACATAGGCACAAATGAGTGCCTGAGAAGACAGCCAGCATACCTGTCTTAGCTATCCTGCCATTGTCTATCAACAACAAGGCATCGGCCTTCTCCAGAAACTCCATCCTGTGGGTGCAAAGGATCCTGGTCTTGTGTTTGAGAACTCCAAGAATGCATTTCTGCATAAGATGGTTCGCTACATCTGCATCAACAGCAGCCAGGGGATCATCAAGGAGGTAAAGCTCTTTCTCCTGAGAGGGAGACAAAAGACAAGGATACAGCTGCTGGCCCTGCCAGAGAAGGCAGTGCTGTACAGAAAAGTGCAAGTACTTCTGTGTGGCACACTGCCAGCACAATGTGGTTTAAGACCTGCTGTCAGAGCACACCGCACAGTTGGGTGCTTCCAGCTTCTTCACATCTAACTTGGCACTGGGCACAGTCTGCCACAGCATGACTCCTTTGCTATTTACCTGGTAAACAGCTCTGGCAAGGGCTATTCGAGCCTTCTGTCCTCCACTGAGTGTCACACCATTTTCACCCACCTCTGTCTGGTCACCTGCTGGTAAAATCTGAAACATTCAATAAAATCCATTTAGAATGGACAGGAAACTACTGGGAACTCAAAACCAGAACACTAGGATCCCTCTCCTGCCTCTGGCAGTAATTCCTTAGGGTGACACCTTACCAAAAATTAAACAATGCAACAGTCTATACACTGGTTCTGCAGACAACTGGCAAGATTAGGATTTATGCAACTAAACTCTTACACTCCAGAACAGTATGGCCATATCTGAACTACCCATTGAGAGCAACTTCTGGTCTGAGGTAACTCTGAAATTGTGCCTGGGAATTTTCTGGGAGAGCGAGAGCTGTGCCTGCACCAAAATCATGCTAGGGCCCATCCAAACAGTTTAGCAGTAAAAACTACAAGAGTTTCAGTAGCTAGAAACAGTTTCCTCTTCATTTGGGGCACAGGCATAGTCTACTACTTCTCAAGTAAGTATATATACCCTTTACAGACTATTCATAGCTCCTGCCAAAGCAAACAGGAGCTCCTAGTGCTTGGCACTTCAGAAAAATCAGGCATCAGTTTATAAACTGGGAGGAGAAGGCTAGCTTCCTACCATATATAACAGGCAGTTTTACTGGCCAATACAGCCATAAGCCTCAAACCTAGAATGTGTATTACTGATACAGGAGGACCACAGACTCAGCCCTTCCAGATCCCAGGGAAGTTCCTTCTGAATCAAAAAAGCATCAGCTGCTGAGGTTCTGTCTGAAAAACCCGGCAGTCATCAGCTCTGCGAGAAATCTCCTTTCCCCAGGATAAAGAGCTTTTGGCTCAGCAAAAGAAGAAGCCATCCAAAGTGCTACCAGCATGACTTCACACTTTAAAGAACCATGGGGCAAGGTATGGTCTGGCATTGGTAGTCAGAGTAATGCTATGTGATTGGGACATTGGAATAGCAGTCTATAGCATGAAAGAATGAGAACTGCTCCCAGTAAAGCTCAGCCTGAATGCAAAAGCTGGCTAAGAAGGCCCAGGCAGGTTTACAGTTTAGGCACTCACGTTCAGGTCCTCTGAGAGGGCGCAGGCTTCCACCACCTCCTCGTACAGCCTGGCATCATATTCCCGCCCAAAAAGAATGTTCTCACGGACAGTGGTAAACTGTATCCAAGGTTCCTGTGTAGCCAGACCAAATCCTTGCTCCAGGTCACAAACATACACTTGTCCACCTTGTCTGCAAGCACACCAGAAGTGGGTGGAAAGGGCAATGAAGGACAGCTGTTGGCAGATCAAAATGGCTTATAAATAGGGATAGCACTGGATAGCCCCTGCCTGCCATGGCATGGAGGGACCAGGCAAGAAGTCTAGGCTACTTACTTAATGAGCTCTCCAGAGATGGCTGCAAGGAGAGAACTTTTGCCAGAGCCAACCTTCCCAACAACCCCCAGGAGCATCCCCTGCAAAGAGAAATTAAAAGGAGCAACCTGAAGTGCTAATACCAGGTGGCTTGTCCAGATTTCTTGAGCCACATGTAGCCTGTAAGAAAGCTGACTGCTGTCTTAAACTAGGACTATCTCACAGGTTCAGCAGAAGAGCTGGGTATAGTTGTTGGGTAAACCAGACTCCTGATATGGCAGGACACAAATCTGCAAGGAACGTTAACTCTGGAGCCCAGCTCTGTTCCCTGCCCAGTCCTCTACTGCAGCAGTGGTAGAAAGCAGAGGGAACTGGTTCATCTCATCTGTAAGCCATGCCAGGACCTCCTCCAGCACCCTTCAGCTCTGAGAGATGTGATGTGTCCTGTGCCTCTTGACCAAGAGACAATTTTGATGCACGGTTCATAAGACCAGGAAAACATGAAAACATGCCACCCCTGCTCGACTATTTAGCTTCTCTAGTGCTATTCTTCTCTGTTATCTCCTGCATCCTTTCTCACCTTTCTCACTGACAAGTTCTCAATGTGCAGTTGCAGAGTGCCTGTGGAAGAGGGTTGCCTGGTGCTTTCCTCCTCAACTGGTGTCCGTGAGAAGGCTGCACATCGCATCTCCATGGCAGTAGCAGTACCTGAAGGGCTCTCTGCACGAGAAAAGCAGCACAGCATTGCACTACTATAAGGCGGCCAGAAAATGAAAGGCACCCAGCATCACAAATACTATCAGCTTTGTTCCCAAATGCACGAGTCCCAGGTCCCCGTGGACACAGCACTGCCATGATGACCTTGACCCAACCACAGAATGAGACACTTGCCTACTGACTTGCCCTTAAACTTGTAACTCCCTCCAACCCTCTTGCCTCCAGCTCTCAGACACACAGGGTGACCTGCTGGCTGTTGGGGAGACAATAATGATAACCTGATTTTATTATTGTTGAAGGTAAAAGATGGCACAGAGCTGGCAAAAAGTAAGGAAGGAGAGAAAGGGAGCTGAGATGGCTCAGGAGAGGGGCATCCACTCAAGCCTTTCTGCCAGGCAAAGCCAAGGCTGTTGATGGCTTCAGTGTCAGAGGAGCTTTGGACAGAGGAGGGAGCAGCTTGTTCTAAAGGGACACTAACAGCAGGGCCCTGTGGGGACAAGCAATGGTCAAGAATTGGTAAAGAGGAATTTTATAGCCTTGTCTTCCATTTTCCACAGAAATGAAGTGCCTTCACTCTGCCTCTGACAACTGAACATCTTGAATCATGGGGTGAGAGCCAGCTGCCCTCCAGTACTGCCCCTGGGCCTCACACTTCAGCTCTCTGCTCTGAATGCCCCCTGCCCACAGTCCCAAGCCCAGCAGCATCCTTTGCCATTACCTAGGGCATAATAAGCTTCCACGTCCTGGTCCATGAGTTCAAGGAAACGCTGGATTCGATCCAGGGAAACTTTGGCTTCCAAGGTCCCATTCAACACCCATGGGAAGCTGTTGAGGGGGAGAATAAGCATCCCAACAAGGGCCAGTGCTGTGAACACCTGCATGGGTAAGGAAACCCATGAGCTGGGGGCAGTACCTCCCTTATATCCTGTATCATCCAAACAGCTTCACCAGTGAAAGCCTGGAGAGCTGTGAGGAGACACAGGCTGGGTTTATTTCCCAGAGGAGATGCCTCAGGACTGCAGCCACACTGTAGACAGTCCTCTCCACGAGACAAGGTTGGAGCTCTCCCTACTACCTACTCACCTTTGTGGCAGTGAGCTGGTGACCCAATAGGACATAGGCGATGAAGATGGCAATGGATACAACAACAGGCAGTGCTGCCCACAGATACACGCACACAGCATCCAAGTACTTGATGGCTTGTAACTTCTGCAGCTCTTTAGCTCGGCAGGCATTTATCCTGGTGCTGAAGTGCTTCTCCCAGGCATAAAACTTGATCACACGAATGCCATGCAGGAACTCTGTCATAAGCTGCAGGCAAAGAGGAAAAGCACATAGAGCAACCAGTGCCTGCCTAATGCACCAAATGCCAGCTAGGCATCTTGGCTGTGGCCAGGTTTGCAGTTGCCTCCTGCTAAGGGCCAGACTAGATACCAGGAACCATTTATTGCTAACAAAGACATAAACTCAAGTGGCAGCTACTGGGAACTTTGTTCTCACTCATTCCACCAGCTTCCTCAGCCACCTGTGCTGTGTACAGCTCAGGAAAAGGCAAAATATTACACTACTTCCCAACTGAAGGATGTGTAACACAGGTGACAGGATGTGTGGAATTACTAGCTCCAGCCCGGGTGCCATTTACCTACTTTGGCCTGACAGCACCTTGAGACAGTAACAGCTGTGTCTCAGGCCCAGTGCTGTCATGACACAGCTAGTCTGTGTCCAGAGCCTGGCTGGCTCACATCCAGCAGCTCAGGTGTCCCTGCCCTGCAGCATGTTATCCTCTCATTCCTGCTCCAAGATCAGCATATGCAGAGCAAGCTGAGATCGGTCTGTACCCAACATGAAAGAAAACTAACAAGAGATAGTTCACTCAGCAAACCAGTCTTACAATAACTGGAGAAAGTCCAGCATACCCCATACAACTAGATGCACCTTATATTTTTAAAGCTCCCAAAAGTTCTGACATGGAGTTGACTTATGTTTCATGCTTCCATGGAATGGAAATGGTGAGTGAAGGTGCTGACCCCTCACATTAGAGATACAAGGCTGAAAGGTGGGAATCATGTTTGACATGTGGCAAGGAGAGAGATGGCACTGCAGATATGCAAAAAGCAGTGGAAACGATGACTGAGGGTACCAAGCTTGGGTCTATGTAAAACCACTATGTCTGATCATTGCCTTTGTCCAGACAGCAAGCCGCCTCATCATTGATAGCATTACTGGAGCAATGGGATGGAAGCGTCTTCAGAGGAAGAAACTGGGAGTCCTACCTGAACTACTACACACAGAAAAGAAATCTGCAAGGGAACCTGAATTAGCCTGGGGGGCAAGACAAGCATTAGAGGTTCAGTATCTTGTGAGTGGTGAAACTGTATCACCCTGAAACACTTTTGAACCAGGTGTGTGTGTGTGCCCCCTCTAGCATTTTTCCCAACAGCTGTGATTCAATTAATCTGCTTTGGATCATGACAAGTGGCCAAAAAGCCAATGTTCTAGGGACAACTGGGAAGAAAATATATCAACAAACTCAGAGAGCCACCAGCTGCCCCTCACCTTGACCCGTGTGTCCTTGTATTTCAGCATCTCCTTGTTGTTCATCATGATGTGGTTAGCTATGACCTTGTTGATGGGTACAAGCAGCAGTGCCAGGGCCAAGCCTCCCAGAAAGGCTATCCCCACTTGCTGGTAGAGGAGGTAGAGGGTAATGGCAAACTGGAAAGGCAGGCTCCACACCTCGTGGAAGCTGAGGCAGAAGTTGACCAACCTATCGGTGTCTGTGCTCATGAAGTTGACAATTTCCCCCACAGTGAAGCGGGCAAGGCTGGTGCTGCTGACACACAGAGCCTTGCGGTATATGGCAGAGATGATGGCGGCCCGCACCATCAGCATCACCTTGTTTACCTCATAGCTGAATTGGTTCCGCAAGAGAGCGCCCAAGAAGGAGCCAGCAAAGAGCCCGAGGGCATAGAGAACCCCATGACTCAGAGGCTCCTGCTGTGACTCCATGAAGTTCACCAGCAGGTTCAGAAGCAGAGGACCCGAGAAACCCAGCAGATTGCCAGCCAGCTTGAGAAGTCCAAGGAAGTAGAAACGAAGCCCGAAGGCCGCATGAAGGACTGAGAAGAGTTGCACAGCCTCCTGGGCACAGTGAGAGCTGTCTAGGGCATCACTACTCCCATCGCCTCGAGCAATGATTGGGCTAGTAAGAGACACTGTCTCCTCCTGTGCTTGGTGCGGAGCCGCTGCCTTCTGCCAGCAAGAGTAGAAGTGATCATACACCCTGGCAGCCTGGAGCTGGTGAGGAAGCACATAGACATCCTGTGGCTGGTTCAACTTCCACTGATAGCCACATTTCATAAGAGGATTCATCCAAACATAAAAGAAGCGTGAGAGCCAGCTCTCACCATCTTCTGCCACTCTCTGGTGATCAGGCACTGGGATCCCTGGCTCTGAGATGAGCTGGTCTTGTTGGCAGGAGCGACTGATGGAGAGGAAGTCTTGCCTGCCAGTGGTGGGAAAGAGGTAGCTGATCACATACACAAGCAGAGAGGCCAGCTGCAGACAGAGAATGGCGAACCTGGAGGAGGCAGCAGGGTGGGCAGGGGACCAAGCTGTCCCGCTTTGGTAGTACCACACCAGCGTAATGATTAAGGAAGGTAGGGGTAAGAGAGTGAGGAGAGCCAGGGCCACAGGGCCCCTGGTAGAGCTGTGAATGGACCTGCAGAGCATGAGAAGAGCAAGGCCATGTATGAGCCATGTCAGGGTGGCAGTGCCATTGGCCAGCACTTCCAGGTACACAGGGCCAAGCTCCTGCTGAGAAACGGTGGCTGGGATGGTATCAGCAAGGAACAGGCCAGCAAGTGTGAAGGAGGCAGCAATTCTGCATCCCCAGCCCAGCTTGCAAGGCACCCTGGAGCCAGATCTAGAGAAGGAAAGAGCAGAGAAAAAGTTTACAGTTGAAATTCCATCACCTCTCAGTCAGTACTTTCCTTGCTTTCTCTCCTCTTCCCCCTTTTATCCATTCACTCTTACTTAACATCCTCGATTTACCTCCCTAGATTTGTAACTTTTTTCAGACTGTAGGGACTACTAAACTAGATCAGGTCAATACAGTCCAGTATCTGATCAATACCAGAGATTCAGATGCTACCAAAGAATAGCATTTCTGTACAGATAGTTGTTTGCAAACTGATATTTTGTGGTCAAGTCTGACTCCAATCCTTGACGATTAACAAAAAAAGGTATATTTTACCTCTTTAACACAAATTTTGTGTTACATCTCTGATCCTTGATTTCTCTTGTCTTTGTGAGATTTTGTCTAGAATATTTTCATCACTGATGGTTTCAGTGATGCTGTGTATGTAAAGTCCATAATCTATTACCCAACAAAATATTTCATTATCACTTCATTCATTATCATTTGTGGCCTTCCAGGATCGGTGAACATTGCCATGTTTAGGAATTTCAGAAGAGGCAAACAGAAAAACAATTTTCGGTTTCTCTGAACCCCTTATTACCCTATAGACATTTTCCATGCCACCTTGGATTTATATCCTCTCCCAGCAGACTCCCAGTTTTCCCAATCCCCATTCACTGAAATTCTTTTGAATTATTTTCTGTGATTTTATGCTCACTACCTTCTCTATTCTTTCTGGATTCCTTTCTGCAATGGAGGGACCACAGCTGCACACCATACTCTGAATTAGAACAGATGCTGACAAATATAATAGTATTATAATATTGTGTCCTTCTCTAATTACATATTCAGCACATTATAGGGAGATCTAATTGCCAGCCTTTCCACCCCACCTCCATTCCTGCATAATAATCAAGAGCTAGAAAAGTTAGTTGTCATACCTTGGAGTGCCAAGGAAGCAGGCACTGACCACTGCAAGGATCACATGAGGAATCACATTTAATGTCAGCTGATTAAAGCAATGGCCAATGCTGCCATGAATCCACACAGGGAGTAGATCTTCTGGGCTGGTCCCACACAAGCCAGCCAGGATGTTCTCCATCCTTTGCTTGGAATTCAATATGAGATGCAGGAGTTCCTAGGGTAGAAAAGAAGAAATAGTATGAGGTACAAAATTAAAACAGTACACCCCCAGTCCAAGGTGGACTGTGATAAGAAATGAACATAGGGCTAGAAGCAGCTTCCTGTGTCACACAGCCTAGGCCCTGCTATTGTGCGCTTGCTATTGTATCATCTACTTTACAAAATGATCAAGCTCCACCTTAGAATAAATTATGTTGTTTGTCCCCTTAGGTCATTCCAGGACCTCAATGCTCTGGGAAACTGAAGCCTTCTGCTTATTTCAGTCTGATTTTTTCCCATGGCCAGTTTATTCTTTGAAACTAAGATCAGGAAGCTTTTGCCATTCTACTGATCACTTTGAAAAAATATTTTGAGCAGCTTAAACAATAATGTATCGATTTTATTTCCATCTTCAAAACAATTCCTGCAACAGCCCTGCCTAAGACAGTGTGGAACAGCTAACACCCTCCAGATCGCAGGGGAGGAGGATGCAGGTGTCCATCCAGAAAAGCAGGCGGTACCTGCAAGCTATCCGGGACAGGGGAACCAGCAGGACTCTGTCCTTGCCGGCTTTACAGCTGGTCCCATCTCCAGCCTGGGGCCGGCTGAGACCCGCAGGCTCGGGGCCCTCTCACGGAGGCCCTCCCGGCCTCCACCACTACAGCCGTGGCGAAGGCCGAGCCTGGCGACCGCCTCGCTGGGCCAAGGGGCAGGCGCAGAGGCCGGCTCTTGGCCTGCCGCGGGCGGGACCCGCCGGGAACCCGCCTGCGGCCACTCCCAGCCGGGCGACGGGCACCGGCGCCGCCACCCCCTGCCTCCGCGCTCACCGCAGGGGGAAAGAGGGCCCAGCGCCGCCCCCTGCGCGGCGGGAGGACGCGCTGCAGCCTTGGTACCGGGCAGGGCGGGCGCGGCCTGGCAGCGCGGGTGCCCCGGGGCGGGGCCAAGTACCAGGCGGCGGAATGAAGGCGCGAGTGAAGCCAGGCGATAAGGCCTAGGGAGGGCGCTGGGAGGCGGTGGCGCCAGGCCCCGGCTGCGGCCCAGGCCCGAGGCCCGGCTGCGGCCCAGGCCCGAGGCCCGGCCTCAGGAAGCCCGAGAGGCGGCGCAGACTGGCCCTGCGCTTGGGAGCGGTTGTTAGCTCTTCCCAAGCAGCTCCAGCTGACTTGCCTTTTGAAGTGCCCTGCCGCCACGGAGAAGGTGGCAAACCCAAGGGAGTTCAGGGGTTCAGTCAAAAGCATGAGGCCGAGATCAGGAGGAGAAGTGAACGCATTAAACGTGTTCACACTTCCATCATCCAGTTAAGAACAAACTAAAAATCAGTCCACAGTCACGAACAAATGTGATTTTCCCCCAGATTCCTCTAGTTCCTTCCCGGTGGTCTTATTTATCCCTCCCCTCCTTCTCCTATCATACTTGGCCGCCAGTGTCTTGCACTCCACGAACCAGACACACATTGCAGACTTGGAGTGTAACCGAGTCAACCAGCACAGGAATATTTACGCACCGCTGTGCATCCAGAAGTCAGCACCAGCAGGTAAAGCCCAGGCAGTACTTTCATGGGTATAAATGTGCTTTTATAGGTAGTGTTCTTTGCTCATAGCAGATAACATTAATAACAAAAGCACTTTGCCAACAATAGATCACTATAACCGAAGTGGCAGAGCTCTCCTAGCGCTGTAATAACTATATAAAGCGAGATTATTATGTTAACCTAATACAATCATCTGAGTAACGCAAGCTATAAAAAACTACTCAGTTTTACCTGTATTGTGCTCAGTCACTACATCCGGAGCATAAACACACATGCAAGTAGCATCCCCAAATATGATGCTCAGTTGTTACTACAAGAGGACATTGCATTGGGGGGTGACTAGATGCTCAACTTTCCAGCTAAGAGAAAAAAAATCCAAGAGGACATCCAGCCTCATCATACAGTAAGTAACAGGAGTGCGCAGTAAATGTCACCACACTACCTGGCAATTTTGGCTGCTGCTGGTGATTTTTATAGCAGGTGCTCTGGATGCTTCACTTGCCCAAACCTTCCCTCAGTACTCTCTCTTCCTGGATAAAATTAGTGTATCCCTGTAAATAATTCATCACAGGTAGCAAACTTTACTTTCAACATGCAGCTCATCAGAGATACAATAAAGCATTCTCTGAGGTTAGAAGTGTTATCAGTGGGGTGCTGAGCCAGGAAAATATCGGTAACATTCCTGCCTGAGAAAACAGAGTGATCTGGCTGAGGGAATGTGAATAGCAGAGGTAAGAGCAAGAGCTTGGAGGCCACAGTACCCTCTGATCCTAGTTTCCATGAAAGGAGCAGGAGAGTGCTGTTTTCCTAAACCTATATATACACCTATATATCTGTATCTCCTATTGTCCTGGTTTTAGCTGGGATAGAGTTAATTTTCCTTCTAGTAGCTGGTATAGCATTATGCTTTGGATTCAGTATAAGAATGTTGATAATACTCATGTTTTCAGTTGTTGTTAAGTAAAGTTTAGACTAAGTAAAAGATTTTTCAGCTTCTCTTGCCCAGCCAGCAAGAAGACTGGAGGTGCACAAGAAGTTGGGAGGGGACACAGGGCAGCTGACCCAAGCTGGCCAAAGGGATAGTCCATACCACAGGACATCTTGTCCAGTATATAAACTGGAAGGAGTTGGCCTGAGGGGTGAATTGCTGCTCAGGAACTAACTTGGCATCAGTTGGCAAGTGGTGAGCAATTGTATTGTGCATCACTTGTTTCATATATTCAAATTCTTTTATTATTATTATTTTTTCTTTATTATTATCATTATTGTTTTTTTCCCTTTCTGTCCTATTAAACTGTTCTTACTTCAACCCACAAGTTTTACTTCCCCCCCCCCCAATTCTCTCCCCCATCCCACTGGGGGGTGGGGGGGAAGCAAGCAAGCAGCTGCATAGTACTTGGTTGCTGGCTGGGGTTAAACCATGACACCTATATATCTGTATCTACCTCCTTGTTTAATTGTTGCCTCTGAGGATTCTGATTTATCACAGTCCTGAAAGTAATCTTTGCCTGTGTGTCAGAGTTGCAAGGCTGACTTTTTACAACCAAGCTAGCTACTGATGTCAGCTACAAAAAATCCTGTTTTAGACTAAATTAAGTTAGTTCATAATTTTCCACTTCAAACAATTCTAATAATACCTAGAGAAGTAGCCAGGACCATTCTGAGCCTTTCTGTTCTTTCCTAATTGATGATACATCCTTCTTGGCACAAAAATGAACCACTGACCTGGCAGAGTGACTTAGCAGTCAAAGTGAGGAGGGGATACCTCCCGAAATGACCACTGAAGACCACCTGAAACCCCCGCACATGTGGAAAAGGCATGTGATGTGTCATAGTTATATAATCCTACACATTAGATAGTTTGAATATGTACTAGGTAGGAGTAGTTTAATAAATTATATCAATTGTTACTGTATAAGAGACACTGCTGATGAATCTGTTGTGCATGATTTGTGGAAAGTCCACTGAGCACCCAGGCCTGAATAAAAAGCAGCATCTCTCCCAAGTGTGAGATTGGTCTACTGCACACCAGGTAACAAATCTGCTTTTGGGACAATACCACACCCTGTGTGTATTTGGCCAGTCTGCTCCTTCTCACACAGGTTGTCCAAAGGTTTCTAGAATAGCCTTTCCTGTAGAGTCCTTGATAATAAGTTTTATGTTCTCTCTGCTCAAGAAAGCTTCCCTTCAAAAAAATGCTGTGGAACAGCAAACCCTCAAGACAGCAAATAGGGAATGTGTGAGCTGGAGCATAGGCTACACACAAGTGAAACTTTCAGATTTTGTGGTTCTGATGTCTTATTTCCACCCCCCCCAAAAAAACCAAACCAAACCCAAAAACCAAACCCAAAACCACCACCCCAAAAAACCCAACAACAACAACAAAACAACCACCCATGCACTTCCCCTGACTTAGGATAC
This sequence comes from Elanus axillaris, assembly GCA_026212715.1. Lineage (NCBI taxonomy): Eukaryota > Metazoa > Chordata > Aves > Accipitriformes > Accipitridae > Elanus > Elanus axillaris. The sequence goes on from JANZLQ010000052.1 coordinate 1,000,978, forward strand.
CACAGAAGTTCTCAGATGTCAGGACAAAGACCATCCTCTCTTTCTTGAGCTAATCACTCTCAGAGCTTTTCTATTTCAGCCGCATTGCATTCTAGTGTTCTTTTTCATGTGCTGCATTCTGCTTGCTTATCTCTCCTAAGCTCTTGACATTAAAAACCATGAACTTTCCCACTTCAACTGAAAGGCAGACAGCTTTCAGATGCCAAGGATCCCTTTTTGCTCCAGACAGCATTATCTACACTCATATGGGAAAACAAACAAAGGATATTAACAAAAAGGAACCCTAGGAGAATACCAATCCATCCTAACTGATCTGAAATTACTGGTGCCTGTTCTGCATAAGTACATTTAAATGGGAGCACAGCAAGAATCTAAATAGGTATTCCTCCTTTTCAAGCTTCCTTTTGGCTATTTCCCCTTTTCCTGAATATTGCTGCCTGTGACATTTACTGCTATGTATTTGACTGATTTAAGATGTACAGCATGTGGAGTACAGGCTTGTGGGTATATTAAAGTACCTTGTGCACTATAAATAATAATCTTACATCTGACATTTATCAAAAAATCAGATCATTCAAAAATGGAATAAACCCCCCAACATCAGGTATCATTTAATCCACCACCACAGGCCAATGCAGGACAGATTTTATTCATTGTCTATTATTCAGAGCTTTTTAATGCTCTAGACTGATATGCTCACAGTGAGAAAGAGCTACCTGGCAAAGGGAGACTGCCCCCTCACTTCTCTTACAAGTTTATTTTGTAACAGATTACTCAATATCCCTCCCAAGGCTTGGAGTCAGGGAAGGAGTGTAGGCTGCATGCCTACTGCACTTCCCAGCTAAAAGTAAATATTGAGCAGAAACAGAAGCCAGCCTAGACAAGCCTTAAATTCAGAAATATCAGCCTTGTTATTATAGATGTAAAATCTCTGAAAGCAATTGTCTGTTTGGATGCATTTTCTGTGCTCCCAGCCAGGGCTCTGCTATCAGCTGAACCATACTCAAATTCCATGACATCATGACCAAGGAAGGCCTGATTACTTGGCTCAGACCAAAATTTTTCATGAACAGGCTGCTTTGCCTGGACCTGAAGACACAACATACATATTTTGCCCTGTTTTCCAGGGGAAAAATTAATGCAAAGTTCAGAAGACAGAGGAGTATCTTCCACTGCACCTTCTCACAGGAATACTCCTTTTGTCATAAAAACACAGAAATTGTCTTTGTTCTTATTAGTAGCCTAGCCATTTAACAGTAGAGGGAGTACTGCATGGTTGTCTCACACCCCTGGATCTAGTCTTGACTCAGATGCAAGAAAGTAAAAAAATTATAATTAAAGTCTGTTTTTCTCTGTTATAGTTCTGCTTTTAACCTAATGATCCAACCCAAATTAACTTTGGTTCTGATTTGTTTACTTGTTTATAGTGAGCTACTGCTAACTTTTCTCATTCTGTTCTTTTCTTAATGTTGTTTGCTCCCATGACTTTCTTATTTGAGGCCTAATGAGAATTAGGATACCTCACTACCCCAACATTGCCCTCAGCATCCAATTACTTAAATCTCTCCAAGCAGCAGCTAATTTCAAGTTCAAAGATGAGCTTTGGAATTCTAAGGAGGAGTTTGGAAGCTGAACTTGTAGCAGAGCAGACTGACTGGCACCTCCTTTGTCCAGTGAGAGTCTAGAGCACCAGTCACAGGAGTATTACAAAGACCTCTGCAAAGCAGATAAGGACCTTGCCTGACTTTTTTAATCCCTGAGACAAACTGTAGCGACTGCTCCTGCAAAGACATGAAAAGTCAATTTGCTCTGCACCACTGGGCCCAAATTTCAGTACTGATTTTCGGAATAGTTTAACTGAATCCCACTATGGGTGCTTGGTTCCTTAAAAAACTTAACTCAGTAAGGCTTGTGATTGAAAGATGACACTACAGCTAGTACAGAATGAGTTTATAAATTGTAATTGTAAAGTGATGCTCAGTAAGATGGAGTGCTACAAAATGCTAGTGAGCACTGGTCAGTGAAGTATTTTTCTCCAACAAATGGAATTTTTCCTCTTTTGAACTCTTAACACTACAACACATAGGCTGTTTGCTTTCTTTTTACCATTCCTCCCTTGAGCAGTTTACTTACTGGTGTGCAGACAGATGTTTTAATGAACTTTCTGATTAGTTGTTGGTTTCTAGATTCTTTCACCTTCCAAATGCCACCAAAATCTATCACCAGAAACCACCAGGACATCTCCTGTAGACCTCCTTCAGATACAAGGCAAAAAAATTAGAAAATATTTTCATGTTCTGGCATTCTGCAAAACTTTTATATAGCTACGCATATAATACCTAAAACTGACAGAAAAAAAAATTGCCGAGTTTCTTGGGTTTGTGACTTTTTACTCTTTACTGTTTTGAAACCAAACTGTGGTTTAAAACCATTTTTTAAAACTGATGTAAAGAAAGCAACAACATTGAAGAGATGTCCAAAACCAAACAAGTCCATTTTCTCCCTCTTGCCATGCTGTTTTTACTTATTTCAGTTGGTGAAACTGAACATTTGACACACGATACCTGACACTAATGCACAAAAACGTGGGTTTTCCTTTTAATGAACAAACAGAATGCATTTGGGATAATAGTATATATTCCTTATTAAATTACATGTCTGTGATCTACAATACAAGACTAGAGGGGAAATTCCTATGTACATGAGTTTTGTAGTTACCAGAAAGCACAGCTCTGTGCCTCTTGGAGTGTCACCAAGTCTGCTGCTTAGGGTAGTTAGTTGGAACAGGTTGAGTATCCATTGCCTCCACCATCACTGCATTTTGCTCCCACCAGAAGCAGATCCACAGTCTGCTGGGCATCTTCAAAGATGAAATTCTTATCCCAGGATACTTATAATTGAATTAAGGTCACTGATTAACATTATCAACCTTAGGAGAGAAGGGGGAGGAGTGGACAACGGTAACGGAAAATAAGATTGTCTTTATATAGCTTACGCTTATTTTGATGATAGGCATATGAGCGTATTTCCTGAGCCTGTGTAGTGGTGCAGTCACTCAGAAAATGCCAAGGTAGGGAAGTTAGTTTTAATAAACAATTGTATCCAACCTCCCCCAGCAGAAATTCATTATAATATCAGACAGACCCACACCCATCAGTCTGCTACTCTTTGTTGCTGCTGCTCTAAGTAGTATGCTTCAAACAATGTTATGTTCTAGCAAATACATTCCCCAAGAACACAGGCAAAATTTCATCCAAGTATGCAAAAATTGACTGGGTCTTCAAATACAAACCCTCACATGTAATCTAGCTAATAATACAAATTTAACACATGAAACCTCTCCCAGTTTCTAAACCAAGGTATGAAGGCTCAGTAATTTGGGAAATGGAGAATATCAGAACATTCATTTCTCTGCATTCATTTCTTGCTACTGCTAGCCCATTTCAGTTAATTGAAAACACTCTTCCTCCTCCTCACCAGGGACAGTCCTCAGCATGAACCAAGAAACATTTCATACTTCACTTAGAGAATAAGAACTGTCATACTCATTGCCTGCACTAAGCATGGTTGGTAGCAGGTGCTCAGGTGAGGAGACTGACAAAGTGAGAAGCAATTCTTCCCTGTCATGTCATCTCAGCTCCTGGCAGTCACAGCAAGGAAAGTTGTTCAGAAATTTTCTAAGCTAGAGGCTCAGGCTGAGCATTACATCGAGCTGCCAAGGATTGCTCTTGGAACACACTTCTGCTTAAGGACAACACACCCACACCAACAAGCTCCACACTGCAGTGTAGGGGACAAAGAAACAAACCAAACCCCAAAATCTTTCTGCTTTCAGCTTCAACCTAGACGCTGCTACCACCGCAGGCACAACAAGCTGCGGCAAGGCCCGGCCGAGGCCTGCTACCTCACGGGCCACCACCTCACATCCCGTCCCTCAGCGTCTCCCCTCAGCCTCCGTGAGGGAGCGGCCGCCTAGGCGAACCTCCTTTTCTCCCTCCCCACCGCCTTCACCCCCCACCCGCTCTCCCGACCAAGAGGGCTCCCGCTGAGGGGGACGGCGCAGCGGGAAGCCCCGGAGGAGAGGCAAACAGGATGCAACAGCCGCCTGCGCGCACCCGAGCGCGTCCCCCTCGCGCCTACCGGGGAGGAGTAGCGCGGCAGGAGGAAGAGGCGTCCTGCACCACCGAGCACGCCGGCAGCAACACCCACCTCTAGCCGGGCTGCAGGCCGCCCACCGCACGTGACCAAGGCCAGGCGGCCGCCATTTTATGCGGGCGTCCCTAAGGAACGCCTCCCGCCCCCTCCC
>JANZLQ010000052.1:1005383-1074057 GCA_026212715.1 Elanus axillaris
TTCTATTAAACCATTCTTATCTCAACCCATGAGTTTTACTTCTTTTCCCAATTTTCTCCCCCATCCCACTGGGTGGGGGTGAGTGAGTGAGTGGCTGCATGGTGTTTAGTTGCTGGCTGGGATTAAACCACGACACCCCAATAACTTACTGACAATTCAGTTCTCCATCTGCTCCAGCACTAGACTTTGCCTTGCTGCACCTAGTTGAATCCCTGTGCCCCTATCTGACAGGAGTCTAGTGGGAGCTCCAGTCTGTTCTTGAAAGCTGTATTGTCTTTCCTCTCAGATTTTCCCCTCTCCTTTCTGACCCAAGAAGGCCAGAAAGATTCTTGGTACTCTACAGCCATTGCTGTCACCCCAGAAATGCCATTGGCTTGGTGCCTGTGCCACCCATTAGTGTTCAGAGAAGCAGATCAGTGCAATTCTCCTACCTTTGTGTATGAGCTAGTGAGCAGGAATGGGAATTGACGGGGTTAGGATTACAAGGTACAGTCCTGTAATCTGTGATCTGATTGCTGCCTTGGAGTCTCTGTAACAACAGCCACAAGTCGCCATCCCAGAAAAGATGGAGGCAAGTAGAGAGGAAAATGAAAGGGGGGGGAAGGGGGGAAAGAGGAACAGTGAAAGGAAGAAACCAGTAAAATCACCCAAGCATGTGTAAGGCAGCTGTGTCATGTAGAAAAGCTCCAGTACCTGACTCCATCAGAGCTCTCCATAAAGGCAGCACACAGTGCCAAAGCCCAGCTGGCTGCTTCCCTGACCGAGGCATCGATGTTAGCGCAGAACACCAGGTTCAGCCCACCTTCAGTTGGTTGAGCACCTGAGGTTGGTTGTTAAGCCTGAGAAGTACCCAGGTGAGCTCAGCCATGTGGAGGCCACATTCTGGGGTGTAGTGGGGTGTCTGTCATGACTTCTTCCAGCTGCCAGTGAAGTTTTGACTGAGACCTGTTACCTCACACACATACCTCTGGGTTCTTTCTCCAGTCAGTTCTGGAGGCTTTTAGCATTATAGAAATGACACGTATACCACCTTTACTCTGGTCTCAACACCCTCCACCCTCCAGCAGCAAGCTCTTACAATTGTATTTATACTTAAAATGGCTTAAGCAAAAGTGTACAATTCATCTGGTGAGAGAAGTGTCTGACAAAGGGAAAGGACCTTACTGCTACTAGGCATCATGTTCACTGCCAAACGACCTTGATACTTCCTGGGCCTTCCACATGTGCGTTATGAATTAACTCACAGTGCCACCAGCACCTCTTATTACAACCCTGCTGCCTCAGGGCTTGCAGAGGATGGTTTGGCCTTACAATTCATCTTCTGCCTTTGACTTCAGCACTGTTAATTGAGGGATACAAGCAGTTTGGTGTATATCAAAACAGCCTAGTCTTTACCCTAGCTCAGCTTAGCTAAATGTGTTCCAGTTAGCCCCATTCACACCAGGATTTTGGTAGAGCAGTTGTCTTCTAGCTTGGTCCCGTACACCATGATGCTCACCACTGCTAAAATCAGCCAAAGTTGTAAGCATCAGAGCAGAAAAAAAGCAGGAATTCTTTTTAAGTTATGACAGGGGGTGGGATGGGGAATGACACACACAACACACAACACAACTCCTTCACCCAGACTAGATAACTTTGTACAGCCTTTCCCAGCCCCCTCTAGTCTAGAATTGTACATGCAAGAACTACTCAAGGCAATATCAATTCCCTTTACTTACCCTACCCTCTGCATTTGTGCTCAGATAGTTCAGTAAAAATAAATAAAAAATAAAATAAAAAAGCATATATTTTGTAATTAAAAATCCACCTTCCTGTGCAGCTGGTCAGAGCAGAGCTGCTTCTTGGACCTTCTGGTCTTCCTCCAGATTGGACTGGTTAGATTATCTGGAGGATGGCAGCATTGTCTTCTGAAAAGACCTGACTTGAGCCAGCAGAAAACTGAACTTATGCACTTTGCTAGTCATAATCACTGACAGCTTCATGAACGTTGAGTGGACGTCTCTGCTAACATCCTAGAAGGGGAGCCCAGAGCAATAAGGAAAAGAGCCTCAAACAACCACCAGACTTTTCCCTTTCCCTGCAGGGAGAGCTTCTAACAAGTATCCACTGCAGTTAGTTCACCAGAGGCCCTCTCTCACAGGCAAACAGCTGCATTTATTGCACCGCATGCCACAGGGACATCATACCCCAAGCTCTGGTGCACACATATGAACTAGCAGCCTTGTCTGCAGCACTGCACAAAGTGATCCAGGCTGCTCAAGCTCTCATCTGGGCTTTGCCACCTAGCTTCCTCCAGTACCATACACTGAACCCCACTTGGCAGCTGAGCACAAGGAATAAGAGGAATAACCTGTCTGCCTAGGGGCCTGGAATAATAGTTACCCAGCTCTAAACAACAGCAAAGGACTGCAGGGCTCAGTGTATTGTCAGGGAAGAGAAGGGAGCACGGTGCTGCTCTACATCTGTCCCTAGCTGATGCAGAGATGTGTGAAGCCCTGCAGACTCCCAGAGGACCAGAGCTTACAGATACTCCGTGACATTAACAGTAAGCAAACAGAGGCCCCAGCAGCTGCCAGAGCTGAGATTACAGCCACCTGTCTGAAAATGCCAACAAGGAGCTTCCCCACAGGCTGGGCAAGTGGTGGGATAAGAGAAGAGAATCACAGGTGCAATCATAACTCAGGAAGGGCCAGTCCCATTCTTAGAAAGGGAGAGGTTGAGTGTTGTCCTGAGCTAAAAGCAGGGGCACAGCAGGGATTGAAGGGGGGTTTACTCACTGTCTGTTCATTATCCAAATTGGCCTGCTGTCTTCGGAGATCAGCCTTAATGAATGCTGGGACAGAGGGAGGAAGAGAGATGTGAATGCAGTTAAGTTACCATGCAGAGCCCAAATCAATTTCCCCAGGACTCAAAAGGGGCAGCAGAGGCCCCAGAGGAGACACGAGTGTGTTACGGTGAGCAAGGGAAACCATTCTTCCGGATAAGGCAGAGTGCGCGTCTGAAACAGGCAGGATAGAGACTCCTTATTGCAGCACATAGAAGGTGCATCTTTGAGACCTCAGCCAGCAGCCAGGGCAAGAAGCCTTGGATCTTCTTTGTAACACAGACCAGATGCTTAAAGAAGCACAGCAGCATCGATATGGGACTGTTGTGTGGGTCCTGCCCTTTCTGGCAGGCACCACTACACACAAAAGCCCTTCAGTTCATATGCCAAGCCCAAGGGGAAGAGTCACAGCAGAAGAACACTGAAAAAATTTAATTACCTGTCATAACAGTCCCCAGGAACAGGAAGGAACAAAGAAAGAGGTTTCCTGCCTTTGTCCCAAAGCAATCCATGATTTGCCCTTGGCTGATGGTGAAGGCAATACCAAAAATCTACAAACAAACAAAGGTAGCGTCAAGCTGTACTGTTACTATAAAGCAGCCCAAACAGCTTCACCGAAGTATCAGAGCACACAGGCCAGCCAAGTTTTTGGCCTAGTGAGGCTGAAGTTTGGTTATAAACACACCCAGAGGCACCTCCATGCAGCTGATGGGAAGATGGGTGACCGTTAAGGCTGGAACCCCATCTCTCACTGGAGAAGAGCCAGGTCCTAGGCTGTTAGGAGCAGTGTTGGAAAAGGCAAGTATGACTGGCTTCCTGATGGATTTTCCTAAGCAGAAACAGAATGGGTGCCACTATAGAAATGCCATGAGGAACACCATTCAAAAAGCCAGGTCCTGGGGTGCTTAGATCTGCAGTACATTACAATAATTGTGGACAAGAAGTAGAATTCAAGGCTGGGAATTACAATTTAATCTCTCTGCCTGTAAAGAGGCAAGCAAAGGCAAAACAACACACATACCTGTGCTGAGACATTAAGGAGCCCTGATGATGTTCCTTCTGATTCTGGGTATGTCAACTCTGCAGCAAACTCAAAGCCCAGTGGAAGGTATCCTGTCATGAAAAACCTGTAAAGAAACACACAGAAAGGAAGACTCAGCAACTGCCAGAAGTAAGACTGAAGAGGCACAGTGTAGCCCATAGCCCTTTTGGGATGCTTCACTGACTGCACAGGATGTTTCCCCTAGCATTGTCACAGCTCAGGCAGCTGTCTGACTCCCTCACTATGGCACAGGTCTTCCTCCCACCCAGAAATACCTTTGCCCACAGCCTCAAGGCTCAGAGCCAGGCCAGCAGGCAGCTGCCGGTTGCTACAAGAACAAGGCATTAAAAGCAGTGTCTCCCACAAGTAACTCTAAGGGGCATCATCCCCAGCATGGTCAAACACAGGCCCACATGCTTTTCATTCCTGCCCACTCGTCATCTATGGGGCTATAGTACCACTTGCTTCCCAAATGCTTTTACTTAATTACCTTTAAGGAACATTCAAGGCAGCTGCAGCTGAGCAGGGCCACACTAATGTCCCTGACCCTAATGAAATACATACAAGAGAGAGATGGGAAGAACAGATCAAGAACAGATCATTTTGTCCTTCATGCAGGAGCCACACACAGGCTATAGCTTTCCCAATCCCTCCTACACCATAAGCTCTGCCTCCCTGCTCATCCCCTAGCAGTTCACACGTAGAGGAAACCAGCCTGCACATGAACTTACCCCAGCACGCCTGCAGTCACAAAGACCACCCAGAGGTGGCCTAGGCTGAGAGTGAAGGTGTAGGCTATCATTCCCACCAAAGACATGATATAGACAACTAGTGTTGTCTGTCTACAAGGAAAAACAGAGTCAGGGTATTATTTAATCCAGTCCTCCTTTTCACCCACAGATCTTGGTATAGTTTGCAGTACATGGTTAAAAACAAAAAAAAAAGTTGCACAGCTCTCTGACACCCTTACCCCAGACAGAAGAACTGGACTGACAGAGAGTACGAAAAGTGCCTGTACACACAGTAGAGCAGCAGGAGAAGCAAGAACAGGACCTAGGAGTTTTTACATCTCTACCTCATGACCAGGGGCTTTGTTCCATGTGGGGTCAGGGCATCACATCTATAAGGAGGCAACTATAAGGCAGCCAAGAAGTTCACATCCTACCATGGGTTGACAGGTCGCTGGTCATCTATGGTACATGCCTCATGAGGGAAAGAGTAAGAGCCAAATAAAGAGATCGTTAGTCTTTCTTGGGCACGCTCTGTACTATAACCAGTTGGACATGCTTATTTATATCAAGAGCTGAGGCGATTGAGCACTTCCAAGCAGGAAAATAAAGGGAAGAAGTGACAACACTGCTACAGTGTTATGGGCCTGTATTTTTCAGTGCTATCCAAAACACCTTTTGTTGCTGCTCCTTTCTGTGTTTAAACTGCCTACTGTACTTGGAGAGGTAAATGTGCAAGCCAGGTTGCCCTCATAGCCTCACCCTCAAGCCACAGGAGCGTTTAGCAGGGCTAGTGCCAGTTCCATGGCCAGGGGCAGCTGAGCCACAAGCACTCTTCTCTGAGTAGAGGGGTCAAAGAGACCCCATGCCCAGAAAGCACGCCAGGCAGATCCTGGAAACAGCCAGACCTGCCACCTGGCTACAGTGAGGATAGCAGCCCACCCCAGCTTTACTAGAACTGAAATGTTAGCAGTTGTCATCCCTGACTAGACACCAAGGAAACCTTTCCCACATTGAAAACCCAAGGCTTTTTCTAGTACACGAGGTAGCAAGTAGCCCTTCACAGTACATAGTTTTGGGAAGGAAGGAAAGGTAAATCTTTTACCTGACTGAAATTCCACCAGGATCTTTAAAGCAGAACAGTTACCAGACCTGACAAAACTTTTTGGCCATTGTCTTTTAGGAAGAAGTTAAATATTAACCATGAGCTAATTGTGTACTTTCTACCAAATTTTAGTCTTAATGCATTAAAGAATGCGTTTGGTATCAGTTTCTAGAACTCTGCTAAAGAGACTAAACCTCAAACTATTTTCACTTTTTTTTTTCTCCTTTTTAATGCAAATCACCACCATCAAAAATCCAACCCAAACAGGCAGCCAGTATTATATTGTGTAATAAAATGTTTGCAGTACACTGAATTACTACATATAAAACCAGAATGTTCCAGCTAAGGTTCTGTCCTCCCTCACTGCTGCAATGACTGAAGTCTGTGGGGCTCATGCTCATATGTCAATTCTTACCCAAATACAGGCTTGAGAAGCTAATTTCAGACTTCAACTATCGATCTGTGCTTACAAAGGTTCACCAGACACATTTAATGTATTGAAAGGCTAAATGACATTTTGCTGTGGCAAGTAATTTTGTTTTGCATCAAAGGGGTAGGCAAATCCCTTATCCTCCAATGCTGTATCATTTCTAGAATATGTTGTTCCCAATGCTGCCATGCAGGAGAAAAGTCATCTGTGAAGGCAGCATAAAGGGGCTGCTTACTTCTGCTATAACGCATTATAGAGAGCTGCTATGTGGCCAGCACACAGCCTCAAGGCTGCAGGAGAAGAAGAGCCAAAAGACTGACAGAGGAGGTAGAGAGGAGCCCGAGAAAGTGAAAGAGAAGTAGGTAAAAGCATTTTTCTGCTCAAAACAGGTTCCTTGGATATCTCGCATGAGTTCTTATGCTTCCCATCCCCTGACAAGCAGCCAGGGAGGAAAAGTGCTGACTAGGAAAGGGATTCAAGGCTAGAATTACAGCTCCCTGGGCTGCACAGACCAAGTTTGAACTGGGTGCTTCTTCCATAAACAGGAGTCTCCAAACTGCACAGCAGTCAGTGCTAAAATATAGTGCAGGCCTCCAAGAGATGGCTGTGGCCCTAAGAAGCTTAGTCTCTGCCAGCAGGGACACTTGGCACATAGGTTTTTTTATTATTTATTTTTCCCCACAGCCAGTTTTGGTCTCAGTGCAGAGCTTTTAGGATAGGCCCACGAAAATCTCACCTAGCTCCCTAGGCTTATGGTTCAAGTATTCTAAGTAGTTTGTATCTGATTCAGTTGCCAGCAGTTGCACTTTGCCCCTCATCTCCAGGCAAAGGTGATGAATGAGTTAGTGACCAGATGTGGTCAGGACTTCGGTTCACATCCATGCTATGTCACTAGTCAAGCTGCAAGAAAGTTCCCAGAACATGCAGCCTCTCACTGACAACTAGAGCAGGCAGGCTCATAGAAGCCAGCAGCTCTTGAAAGTGTTCTCTATTGGAACTGCAGAACTAACTGGGGGACAAAATGGAGAAAACTGTTTGATCTTGCCATGGGTACCTCATCTACCACACATTAGCTGGCTCTAGGAGACTACAAGCTTTCCTCACTGACCTCCCTGAACCATTAGGCTCCAGCAAGGCAAAACAAATCAGCAGAGCCTTGTGAATGAACAAGACTGCAGGCTTGAGTGCTGTGAAAATTACGCACCTGGAAGTGCCCTGAAGCCAGGCACTGAGTGCCTGCCTGCTCGCCACAGCCCCTAACTGGGACTTGAACAGACAGCCCTGAATGCAACTCCTGCTGCAGGAAACCTCAAGCACACAAGCTGACTTCTGCTAAACCAGACTTTAGCAAGACCCTGCTCCCCAGAGCATACCAGTGATGACAAAAAAGGAGATGTAGTGCCCAGCAGTCCAAGAGACCCAAATTTTTGAAAAGTGTTTTTAATTGAGATACAAGTAGGCACTCGTGCACAGGGAAACAAAGAAAGCCCTGGGGAAAGACACCAAAGCAGGGTGTTTCTTTGTCACCATGTTCACTAAAGGACAAGAATGCTTTGTGGCCGTAGGGGCACCAGGGCATGGAAGAATGCCCAGATTTGCTTGATAAGCCTCTTATCATAGCCATAAATATCTTATGGGGGAGATAAAAACACAAAGGAGGAGAAGCAGATTCACAGAGGACATTTGCACAGCATTTCTGGTGTTTTTAGCAACCTGTTTTCATGATGCCCCTACAGGGACTGATAATTATCATTGTCTGGAACAGATACCACCAGTATCCTTAACAGGCTGACTAGTGCAGTAAGTGCAGGCTGGAAATTACACATTCTGCTACATCACCTTAGGACAATAGGGGTTAACCAACCTCCATGCTCTGGGGTGTGGGAAGGAAGCACAGTGCACTGCTGTGGAAGCAGTGCTACAAAGGCACCAGCTGCCAAGTCTCTGCAGCAGAGCCATAGGGAGATCTGTGAAGAAGCTGACATGCTTGTCACTTAGGTGAACCTAAGCTGCCCTGACATTCATCTGCCCTCCCAGCCACATTCCCTGCCCTTCTGAAGAGGCAGATTAAAAAGCTCACACAAGGGACTGTGAAAAAAAAAAGAGATCTTGGCAAAAAAAGCCAGCCAGGGCCAGCACCAGCAGGGAACAGGACTGAAACAGAAAGCACAACTCCTGCTGTTCAGCCAACTCCAGAGGAAGAGCAAGGAACAGGCATGGCCCAGCCCAGACATGTCTGACAAGGTCACTTGGATGAGGAAAGCCAAAGGGACAGGACCAGACTCACAGGGGATCGGAGCTGCAAAAACACTAGTCAAGCAACACCTGAAGCAACAAATGAACAAGGGATAGGAAGAGGCCACAGCCACATGCCACAGCTTTAGCTGCTCACTAGGATGTTGTATGCAGCTCCAGAGCGCTCTGCTGTACAGACTGGGATGACAGATGGCCTCCAAAGGCTTTGCCATGAGGATGGCACATTCCAGGCTGCACAAGACCCTGAACAAAGGCCTCATCCCTATAGTCCCAGAAGGATTTCACTGCTGAAGACACTGAGGTGTCAGATGCTGGAGAAGCAAAGAACTGGAGAGGGCTGGTTTGGTTTTCACCACCCCCTCATCCTTCAGCACTCAGTTTTATGCCACCTTCTTCCTGTATGAAGGTCACAAAAAAGGACAGCTTTCGTAAATTATTTATATAAGACATATGGCAGGATAAGGTGAAGACGTATCCACTCCACAAGAACTAACCTCGAAAAGGTCTACAACAAGAAGACCCAAACTGCAGGCCAGGCTACGCTGAGAGAGCATCACCTTTCAGTGGAAGAGACCCAAGCACCCCATTCTCCAATATCCAAGTCTTTCCTCCCTGCCCCAAAACATTAACATACTTTGGGCCTGTACAGACCTAAGTTTAAAACACCACTTGGGGTCCTCTGCCTAGTCAATGGAGAGAAATAGATATTTCTGACATCTTGCCTTACAGAGATGCAGCAATGACAGCAGAGAGCGCTGTCTGGAACCAGCTGGACCTGAGGCTATGGGATCACTGCTCTTAAAAGCAAAGCACGGCCAAAGAGAAGGGCTGATTAATCCAGTCTCCAAACCCCTGATTCTGAGCCAGACTCCCCTACAAATCCCATTACACTCAGCTGCCTCCAGGTGTCACAACCCCATCTCTCCTGTGAGCCAGGAACCTGAAGGGAGTACATGCAGCCCCACTTAACTTGATGTCAAAACGTTTTCTTTCAAAAAGGATGGCTGGGCTCAGTAAGCCATCCCACACACTGAGGCAGCCCCAGTTCTGGGATAGCTTGCTTGTCACAATGTAACTCACGTATTTGTATGGGACAAATCTGCACCTGGGGGCTGCTGCAGGGACTTGCCTGCCAAATAAAGGCAAGGCCTGAGCATGACAGATGGGGAAGACCTGACTTAGCTCAGCCTCATCCTTTCAAGGAACTGCTGATGGGACAGTAAAGATCAAACACACATGTAGAGCTCTGCAATTCCTTCTCTTATTAACCTACCTCTGCTCCCCTCAGTCACAGCTGGATCCCATTCATTTGCTTCCCTCTTTCTCCAAGCTGACTAAAAAAAGGACTTGCCATCTTTCCTTCCTGATTTTCATGTGCTTACCATTTCGTTCCTGACACTATCTGAGCAGCAGAGGGAAGGAGGAGGGTACCTACCTAGAACATCTGGCATCTTGACAGTTTTTTTAAATAGACTTTTAAATGGGGCTAAATAAAGACTCTGTAGCACTCAGAAAAATTTTGCTAGTTCCACAGAAATCCACTTTGTGGGCGGCAATGGAGAACAAATTCTTAGCAGTGTTTTTCCTCACCGAAGGCTAAATCTATCCCCAGATAGTCCCTAGGATCTCTAGGATAAATTTCATGGGTGGTATAGCCCTATTCTTCTGCAGTCTCAACCAGCTCTGCTCACCTCTGTGGTCACTCCAAGCAAACAAGGGCAGTGGAACAATTCCAGGAATTATTTTTTTCCCCTCTCCCATTCTGCCAAATTTCAAGTCCCAGCTCTGCCTAGTAAGCCGCAAAGCCTTTGTGCTGCAACCCAGCTCCACTGAGGGAGAATCAGGAAGACCACTGGCCCTAGCAGTGCCAGTTGAGTCTACCTCACCACTGGCCCTGTGCTGGAAAGAGACACAAGTTACATCGCACAGTTAGCTAGTGCAGTTCATAACGAGTGTGTTGCTATTTCCCAGGGCTGCCAAATGAGAACTACTCAGCAGCACACAATGATCCAGAAACAGCAACAAGCAACCTGCCAGTCTCTATATTAGACATCTGCTCCTCTTTCCCAGCACCCCCAGGAGTCCTCAGCTGCCATTCTTTCTTTTTAGAGAAGCCCATTTCCTCTCCATTTTTGATCCCTCTACTTGACAGCTAGGGCCAGAAGCCACTTCAGAAGCTGCAAGCCCACAGCTAGCCAGATTCACCTAAGCTGCCCACAATGTGAATGTGCTTTTCTCGCCCAAGACACCAGGTAGGATAATGGCAGTGGGACTTCCCCAGTGAAAAACTGCTGCAAGAAAAAGAAATCCAAAGTTAACTTCAGATCATCATGAGCACATCACCAGTAAAGCCCCCTCTCACCCAACCTGCTCAGACAACAGGTTATAGCACAGTTCTCAAAACCAGCAGGGAAACTGAAAAACTGATTACACGGACCCCAACATAAAACAGGAGAGGCACTCTCATCCCCCAGGGCACCCTGCAGAGGTCTGTCAGGGAGATCTGAGTTCCTGAGGACTGGGAACTGCAGGACACCTGAAGACTCTTAGCTGTCCCTTTCACATGGCAGGGTATGCTGGCGAGATCTTCCCAACCACCAGGGAGCAAACCCAAAATCATCCACCCGCAATCCCAATACTCCTTATGTCTGCCTTAAATACAGCAACGTGCCCTCGCACAATGCCTCTGGGCACTGGATTCAATGCGCCTTTCATTAAGCCTGACAAAGATTCACAGAAGCTGATTTGTAAGGGCTGAGAAATGCTCTGGTACAGTCTTGATTCTCCTTGTGCCAAGAACTCTCTCATCTCTGACAAAACAGCTGCTGGGCGATCTCATCCTCTCCCTGTGCCTCCCTAGGGATCAACTGAACCAGACCTTGTATGGGCCCAATGCAGACTAACACACAGCTCCAAACTTCACTTCAGACTAACTGGATTTTGAAAAAACATATTTTTTTCCTACAAACCTTCCCAATGATTCAGTCCCTAGACTGCCAAGTTCCAACTGTACAGGGTTGCTCCTTGCACGGTATGGGGAAAGAGCACAGTCACTAGTGGCGCAGAGGCAAACAAGGGACTTACTTGTAGGTTTTGGTTCTGTCCAACCAGATGCCGGAGATCAGAGCCCCAACCATCCCCGACAGTATAATGGTGAGTCCAATCCTGCCAGCATTCACCTCCTCCCCCTGTGGTGAGACACACACACACAAATGCAGGAGCCAAGTCATAGCCAACAAGAAGCAAAGTGCAGAGAACACAGAGAGGAAGAGACGCCAAAGTTAATGTCTCACACATGTCTTCTGCTGGTAACACACTAACCAGAGCTAGCCTTTGCAAGAACACTTTTGGGCCCACTATGAGCCAATGCAGTGCCCTATTCTGGCTCATGAAGAAAAGTTGTTTGGCACTTCTCTCTGAGCCAGACCAGAGAAAAGGTGTGCACTGGGAGCGTGAACAGACATATTCAGAGGAGTCAGCATAAACGCTGTGAAGCCTGCTGCCTGGTATTAGGATTTGGGCCAGATGGACCAGGAAATATTGGGACCCACTATAAGGCAGCACAGAAGGAAGCCCTCTGGCATGCAGCCCCAGCAGTAAGCTCCACAGTAGCTCAGCTGAGGCACCCCACCCTTCTGCCACCAGAGCATGAGTGTGGGCAGCCTCCTAGTACAGATGTCCCAGTAGAAATGACTGTCAGGAACAGGGTGGAGGCAATTGCTGGAAGAATTTCTCAGAAGAAAATGCTGCCATTTAGGGTGTAAGGAGCTGTCTTTGCTAGAGCTCACCAGCTTTTGCACAAGGTGGTGTAAAGAACTAAAGGAACCATTGCTCTCCTGCCAGTCAGCCACCTCGTGCCAGAGCCAGCCAAAAGTGCTGTGGCATTGCATTTTTTACAGACTCTCCTTTGGCAGCCAGCTCTGGACAACAGCAAGCATCAGAGGGCCATGAGGATTGGATGCACTTACTGGGTAGTGATGGATCACCATGCGGTTCAGCAGAGTGGACAGGGCGTAGAAGCAACCTGCATTCAGACCTGAGAGAGGGATAAAAATGCAGCACATTCAGATACCGCTACTCTCCCACTGGGTAGTGAAAGAGTAGAAATGCAGAGAGAAAGAGAGAGATCTTTAGGAGCAGTGATCCATAACAAGGCTGCCAGTCTCAGGAGAGCCAGCTGGACTGGCTAGACATAGGTTACTGAAGGAAATGCAGACAAAGGACAGCTAGAGCTCAGCATGCAGGAGGAAGCACCCTCCAATTTCAGGATGGTTCTTACCTGAGCAGCAAGAGGAAGTCCTTCATAGGGTCTCTACCCTCCCTCACAGCCAGATCCATCTTTAGCAATGCAGCTTTCTCCTTCCCCCAGCCAAGGTAAAATACTAGAAAAGCACCTGCCTCAGCATCACACCTTTAACAAGGACCTGGGATTCAATTAACACCAGTGCCATTGACCTGTGCGGTTTCCTCCTAGAGAAGAGCCTAATAGCACCCTCCCTACTGAGAGCCAGTAAAAAACACCCTCTCCAAGCCAAGCAACACCAGAAGGCAAGTAGAACAGAGCAGGTGGTGAAGCACAGACAGCACTTCCCGCAGGCACCTGGTGTGTGTGTCTGCATGGGAGAAGTCTTGCATTTTAAAAGATATCACTGAAGCCTGAAAAAAAAAATAACCAACTGTGAAAGTAATTGTCTTTCTGAAAGGGAAGTTAGATTAACTGTTAGAGGCATCAGCCACCTGGTGAAGGTTTCTCAGTATCACCCAAGGTGAGAATGGAAACCGTTGGGGTGATACTGGTCAAACCCCATTCAGACACTCTGCTCCAGCTTACAGGCAACTCTGGTTGAGTTAAACGCCTTCCCTATGGGCACAAAACCCAAGAACTTTGCTTATTGTAGACAAGAACATCCAGATGGGCGCTGGACCAGCAGTACCGCAACGGCTACACTCTCACCTTGGGCGATACTGAGAAACCTTCCCCAGGTGGATGAGGTCTGTAACAGTCAGCACAACTTTCTTCTCGGAAAGTCATTTACATTTGCAGTTAGTTTCTCTTCAAGGCTTCAGTGATCCTGATGGGGGGAGGGATGGAAACAGATTTCATCACTGCAGCTCACACATCTATAGGCTTCATATGGAGGCATGGGTTTAAAAACTGGCACAGATGCCTGAAATCCTGACAGAACAGATACATGTCAAGTTCCCACTTCCTACTTTTCCTATTTCAGCTAAAAGCAGAAACATCACAATACATGATACAGAAGTGCATTCTAGCAGGAAGAGCTTTGACAAAGGGAACAAAACCCTGAGGTCCCCTAACCCTGAAGTACTCGGCAATCCTGCACCTAGCCCACTCCTCCACTAGGACACCGGATACCCGTTGCCCTACACAGCTTAGGAAGCACTCTGAGGTGCCGTAAGATGGGCAGCTGGAGGGGACATCACACTTGCTTCACATGCCATCTCTGACAACATTAACCAGAGCTCGCTCCACAGCTTCATGGCACAGAGAACAGATGGAAGAATCTTATGCAGGTGATCCCCAATAAGCCAATTGCCTGTGGCAACACTCCCTGCTCCAAAAGCACATGTCAAAAGGTTACAGAAGAGGCTAGTAAGCTGAGTGACTTGCTCCTTAGGCAGGAGGAATCCACCTAATCCTCTCAAAGAGTTACTCAGAAAGGCTGGAAACTCCAGCAGGGCCAGCAGCCACAGGATGGGGAGAACAATTGAGGATCCCACAGCAAGGAGGCACCCTTGAAAGCTGTCATTTTGCAATACTTGGCTATGGCAGAACAGCCCACAAGAGCCTCACTCAGCTTCATCCTATCTCTACCTCTGGAGTACCCTGCTCACTAGGAGACACCACAAACTGCAGTGCCAGGACATGGGAGTGTGGCAGATCAGCACCGTCCTTCTGCCCACTATTGCTTCACTTCAAAGCTGGGAATAAACATAAACCAGTCATTTGTGTACCTCTACTACTCACCCAGCCAAGAGGACAGCAGCCTCGTGGGGACAGCCAGATGCTGCTCTGGTAGCTGATGCTGTCAGTAGGCCTGCTTCACAGCAACTCTGTAATGCATGCGATTTCCAAGAGAGAGAAGGGCCCCTGCACCCAAGCTGGGCAGAAAGCAATGCAGAGTTGGCAGCAACACTTGGCACCAGTCAGGCAAAATATTCTAAGAATCAAGACAATGTGCTCAATTGGCATTTGTGAGGGCTGGCAAAAGTTGTAGACATTTCACATGTCACAGTTGCTCAGCAAAGTTTCTCGGTGAATTACAACTGTTTGAATGCCAATAAAACAGGCAAGGGCTATTTCCAATGGGGCAGTACCCATTTGCCCACGCAGATGAGGAAAACCAGAACAAATAGCTGGGAGCAGGACATCTGAAGGTCCAGCCCCACCTGATTCATTAGCTAGTTACCATGATTTGCTTGTAACATACTGTAGAACATTTTTGAGAAGTCACTGTATCTCATCTATTTTACAGAGGCCGGAAAGGGGAAGTTTATTGCCTACAGCTCCAAAAGGAGCCCTTATAAAGCCCCAGACTAGAACCAGTCTTCTATAGCTAAGCAGCCTATTGCCTACGTGCCAAACTATTGGTCTCCCTCTTCTTCATTCACCCTTGTCAACCTCCAGGACAATGGTTCCTTATGCAGATTGCACTGCCCCATCACCTTTGCAAATGCTGTTTCTTTGGGGTTGTCTCATCACTCCCAGCCTTTCCTGCCCTTTTCCTGCCTACTGCCTCCCAGTAGCAACATGATTTCCAGTGCAGAGCCCAACCCAATAAACTCTGAGTTTCTTAATGCTCACTCCACGTTTATGCCTCAGCTTTACAGAAGCAATGTCAGCAGCCTTTGAGAAAAGGCTGTCTGAGGGTTTTCCTGAAAAACAGTTCACTAGCACGAACATAGCCACAGCACCACCAATGTTTGCAGCACTGCAAGCCTTAGCACAGGAAAAGAGCTGGCAGTTGCTAGTAATATCAACACCGTAGAGGTCTGCAGTTCTGTCCTGCTATCATGTAAGTGCCCCCATTCTTTCTACAGCCAGGGGAGATGAACAAGCAGCAGGTTTCCCCCTCTCTCCCCTGACACGCACTATGCTAATAAAAAAAGCTAAGAGAGGCTGCAGGTTACCTTTGTGTTGGCTAAGGAGGATGACTCAGTCGCACTCATGTGGCTGCAGATGTCTTAAATCTTGGCCAACATAACTTTTGACTTGAGTAGGAAAAACTGTCCCTATTTTAAAGCCAGACTAGTTAAAAAAAAAAGTTTCACTGCATAGTTCCCTCTCTGAGTAACAGTCACCATCTCAAATCAAGCTGGAGACTGACACAAGGCTCACACAAAGAGGAACAGAATAAATGCACAGGCCAGTAGGAAGAGAGGCATAATTATGAGCCTCTAACAGCCTTTCCACATTGTTTCTGACTGCCAGAAGGGAATTATCCTAGGCAGGTCAGATTCTAAACATGCTTTTTGTACTGACAGCCCTCCTCTCTCCTCTATGACTTGTTCACGCCTATTAGAACAAATGCTTTCCACTTTCTTTTCCTGGAGGGGTAAGCGCAAACTGAGCAGATAACATAATCCAAGTTATAGACACAGTCTGCCTGACAGTTTTTTCTGTCTCCACTTTCTAACAGGACATCATGTACTGTAAAAGAAAAAAAAAAAAAAAACACCAAACCCAAACCAGCAGCTGCAATGCAAGCCAGCAGAGCTTAAGGGCGATCCGAGAGGGGCATTTCTAGAAGACTATTGCACTGAGAAGGGAGAAGAGATTGCAACAACTCCAAAGACTGTTGGCACCCTCAGCAAGTACAAAGCCACCATCTTACTCTCTCCAACATGGCTACTCATCCACCAGGTCCTTTAGGCACAGCTGTTGGCAGAACTGCAGAACTTCCAGCACTATTTAACTTTCCCCCTTGAGGGGATTCCACAGCAAGCTGGTAGGAAGTGAGGACAGAGGTCCCTGCCGACTAGCTGGCTACAGTGTGTCCTATTATGCAGCCAGGCATAGACAGCAATGGCCTTTCTGCTAAAGAGGTAAATACTTTTCCATATGACAATTCAGCATCAGGAACAGATTCAATACATCACACTGCCCTCAGAGAAACAGCCCAAGACTGCTAAAGAGAAGCAAGCAGCAAACCCAGTGTGCAAGGACAAATCGCAAAAGAAGATGTTCTCCAATCCTTCCTTCCATTTGCTTCATAGGCACTGCCAGGGAAGTGACACAGCCTGCTCATCTACATGCTCCAAATGACCTCCACTGGGATGCCTGGCAGCCATACCCTTGCCTTGGGAAATTACTTTCCCTCAGTGCTGTGACTTGCACTCAGACACAGCTCCATATATTTCTTAGATTAGCACTTAGATTAGGTCATTGCAGGTAACTAACTGACTAGAAAAAAAAAAGACAACAGGATGAGGAAATCCCCTGAACGGAAAACAGTCAAAGACTGGGAGAACAGTAGTGGAGGCTTATTATCCTCTGTGTGCTTCCCTTGCTTTTGTTCTTCCCTAGGCATTTGCTTGTAACCAATGCTGGAGATTACTGGGCTAGAAGGACTCCTGGTCTGTAGCAGCACAGCTATCATTACAGCTATCCTTATGCTCTCCTAGAAAAACTCAGGCCAGTTACTGCCCCAGCAGGGCATGGAGTGGGAGGGAGAAGCTAAGCATGTCTAGCAGTGATAACTGCAGAGAGGAAAGGCCAGACCTTACCGTAAGTGACCATAAGCAGCAAAAAGTTGCCATTGTGGAGCAGACGGAGGATTGATTGCACGTAGGAATACTCCTCTGTTGGTCTTGACTGGATCAAGGCCTGAGCTCGGCTCGGAGGGTATGGGGGCTTCTCCTTAAAGACTGAAACCAGACACAAAATATACCTGTTTGTAAACGGTGCAATAGGGAGCCTGAGCACATGCTGTGGGTAGAGCCATCTGAGGGACAGCAGAGGGGGTAGTAAAACCAAGTGTACAAAACACACCATCGTCCTTAAGCTTTGATCTCCGTGCATGAACTTATCCAGGACCAGGAATGAAGAGGGTCTCTCCCAACAATAATGCCTGCCACTGAGGAAACACCTTGCCTTCACTTAGCTTTTTGTGTAGGTGGTGTCTGGCAGCAACAAAAGAGTTCTCAGGACTAATAATGGCTTCCTCTCCAGGAGGATAGCCAGCCAGCTGCAAAAGTGTTGCGTGGAGTTACAAATGCAAAAGTGGAATGGGAAAAGACAGCTGGCAAAGGTGGCCTGGCACCCTGCAGTGCCCAGTGCCTAGGGAGCAATGACCAGGTTTTATTTCAGTCCCAGCACTTCTTAGGCTGGCCAAACCATCTGCTGTCCCTAACCAGCATTAAAGTAGCATCCAGAAATCCCAGTCACAGGCAATACTGCTGTACCAGGTGCTAGACAGTCATTTTTGCACCTTGTCTATTCCCTGCCCCAGATTCTTTAAAGTCTACATGTGATTCAGCCACCAGGCAACAAGAACAAGCTGGCAAGAGGAGCCTATAAAAAACAAAGAATTACATGCAGTTCAGCAGACAAGCACTGCTCTCGAGTGAGCCTGCCAATCTGTCATGCTAAACGTCTGGCTTCCACATCACATGTTAAGCAGGCAAATTGCACTTCTGGTGTCCTGCTACTGTCCTTAATGCTTCCTTCTCTCCACTCATACCTGGTTACCTTTTTTTTCCTGGGAACGCCTTGTTCCTGTGATGCCATATAACCTGCCTCTTTCTCCCTACCCTTAAGAGGTAGTCAGGTCCAAAACATAATCCAAGAATCCAAGGCCCCGCACCCTATTTGCAGGTAAGATGACTGTGAACCTTAGAAGATTTCTGTTGGCTTTTAAAGGACTTACTCATGCCAGGGTTTTATTACGGAGGCAATCAAAGAAGGAAATAAACAATTTGGCAGGCTGACTCACAACCTCTTGTACACCCCTCTACATGTGCTGTTCATCGAGGGCTTGAAGCAGCACAATATGGTATTGTATGACCCTGTCAGCTGCGTGATAGGACACATCCCCAGATGACCTCCCCAGCCCATTTCCTAGCACACAGGACCCTCACACACAGAGGCTGATCTTCTCAGTCCCACCTGTGTACACTCTCACCTCCTTACCTATGACAACCAGGATGAATAGGGCTGTTGCCACACCTGCAGTTACGAAGAACATGATGCGGATATGGTAGGCCAGCTTCTCCACATCTCCCACATTGGGAACCAGAACTGGAGGGACCAGAAAGCCCACAGCAATGCCAAGCTGATCAGGAGAGAGAGGGGACACACAGAGGTGTGACATGGAACCACAACACTGCCACCACCCCACAGCTAAGCCCCCTGATGCCCACTAAGGGCTCAACTGAGCCTAATCCAATTTCACAACCAAGGTGAAAATCTTCTTTACCACCCAACAATTAAGAGATAAAAGCCAGCTACCCATTGCAATTAGACCATAAGAGAGGTCCCCCCACTGCACTCACAACTGTGAGGATATTCAAGGCAAGGTCTTACAATAGAATTGAGCAAAATAAATACCTGCCTCCATCTAAGTGGAGGTCTTGCTTCCCTTGTCCTCCCCCATGCATGTATGTTCCTGTCCACACATACATCCCACTCCTCATCTTGCACCTGCTCTGGTGCTGGCCTGATCACCTGGTACTCCAATTTTGCTCATTAAAAATGGCAGAAAACAAGACTGTCAAAACACACCACAATTCTTTGCTGGGTTAATGAGTTGAACCAATTTATTTTCCAGCCAGACAAGTGCAAGGGCCGAGACAGAAACCTGCCCACTCTTACTGAGCAAGATATTAATCTGGCTCACCCACTTTATGACACTGTTCCCTAATGAGCCCCCTCCCAAGACAAGGCTCACCTTATGACTGCTAGGAGAGAGAGAGAGAGAGCATTTGCCTGAATTTCATTCATTCACAGCTTATCATCCAGTTTGTCCACTTCACAAGCCTTATCGCTGATAGACTGGCACTCCCAGCAGTCTGCAGATAGCACCTAAAAGCTCTGCCTCAGGCCATTTCTCTTATGGAAGCCCTAAATCTTTGAAGTCACATGCCAGCTGCATCAGAACAAGGACAGACCCCACCTGAAGATCAGCAAGGTGCTGCATCATTTTTCCCCAAGAGGCAGAGATTAATGCGAAGCTGAAATTTTCTCTTCTCCCAAACCACATCCACACCTTTTATCAATCCCTGCTAAAAAATGATGAGGCAAAATTACAGCAGAAACATTGTCTAATGGGCCCTCAACCTTACTCCCAAGCCCACCAGCTGCTTCTTTCTCTTCATCAGAATGGCAAGAGCCAGGAAAAAGGTGTATTTCAATCAAAAAAAGTGACAATATCTGTGGCAAAGCAATACAAAGTCACATACACAAATGTTCTTTCATTGCCCCCGTGCAACAGTTGCACACTTCTCTGCATGCTGCCCATGTCCCTTTCCCGTCAAGTGACAACAAGAAGATACCAGCAGTAAGAGATATGCCTAAAACCTACATGCCTGAAGAAGCATGGCCCAAGCACAGCAGTCCAGCACACACCATGGCAGCTGAAGCAGAGAGCTGGTACCTGGCCACCATGCTCCAGCTTATAAATCTCAAAAAGCCACTAGAATTTAACTCATTACCTAAACATCCCCACCACTGTGTTAGTTCTGTCATGCCACAGCACCATGTTTCCTCATCCCCAAAAGAGGCCTGCTGCTCTGGAAAGCACATACACCTGCAAATGCTAGTATCTCAGGAGAGGATTTCTTCCCACTGTGGTCCTGTCACCAGAGAGAATGAGGGGACAGTCTCCTTCTGACATAGAAATCAGAAGCCTGTTTGCTGCAACCTGTCAGGTCTGAACCATGGTCCCAAATGGGGAACGGGCTGATGAATCAATACACCAAAATGCAACCAGCACAGCCTTACACAAACCACTCTCTCCTGCCCACCTCTTGTCCATGGGACTTTGCATAGATATCCAGCACCGAGCTCCTCCATAAGTGACACTGCTGATAAGGTAGCAGGCACGCTGCTCCTGATGGCTGTATTTCAGAAGCACATCAGACAAATTCCTCCCAATATTCAGGCAGATCTGAAGGACATTAGTGAACTCTCCAAAACACTTCTGCTTCCTTAGCAATGAGATGCTAATAGTATTTTAATAACACTAATATTTTAATGCCAAAGTATCCAACATGCAAATAAACACCATTCTACACCTCCCCATACATGCATTTGCAGGGACAAGAAAAAGAATGGAAGAACCTAAGCATCTCCCTATTAAAATGGGGAAAAGTAAATTGTCATGAAAATCAGCAGTGGTAAACAAGGGAATATGATCACCTCCTCCACAGGTGTCCACACTTTTCTAGAAGCTCTCCAGCATTGACTCAAGAGTGCTCAGTCTAACCCTTCTTTGTACTTCAGATACCACAGCCAACACATGATAAGAAACAAGTGAGGAGAACCTGATACTCTACTAGGGTTTGTTTCTTTTTTAAAAGATATTTAATACCCAGTCTGACCAATTCAATGATTTACTTTTCAGGACTAACTTTGAAACTGAAGGTTACCATCACTCAGCAAGCAGCAGCAGTGTCCTGAGCAGACATCACCCCGGCAGACCTTGATGAAGCACCAGGCCAGGGTCTCCTCAGGACAGCGCTGCTTAAGTGCTGCCTAAGGCCAAGAGGGTAGGAGCAGAAAGAGGGCAAAAAAAAGCAGCAGTGACACTGCCCCACTCCTCCATGTAGTTGGTTGCAATTCTTGATGGAGAGGGACATCAGTGTTTGGCACTCAATAATAATAGTCATGACAACTCACACAGAGTTTTCCACCTTGAGGATCTGTAACTAAGTGACGTGGCAAGGAAAGGAAAACCATACAGTTGTAAAGGAATGAGCATAGGGAATAATTTGCCATTCTGGCATACAGCAATTGCAAACCCACTGTATTATACCCTTTGCTAACACTCCCTAACACACAGTCTTTAACTGCAGAGTCAGGAAAGAAGGATGCCTTTATTTCTTCCCTCTGCCCACCATCACCAGTAAACAAAATAGCTACTTTTCATTCACTGTGATTATGCACCTCAGGACCCTTGACTAAGGGAATTAATAGGTCCTTCCTATAGGGTACACCCTGCCCTTAGTCACTGCCATTGAGAGTTCTCTGATTCTCTAAAAGGAAAGTCTGGGCTTACAAAGCACAGGCTATGTACTGAAATGAAGTCTCATTGCCACGTCAGTTCAACCTCCAGGGCAGCGTGGAGCACCAAAAGCATAGCTAAAGTTTGCTTGTCACAACCATTACACTAACCCACTCCATTTAGGACGATGAGGATACCACAAACG
The DNA here is from genome assembly GCA_026212715.1 of Elanus axillaris. Classification (NCBI taxonomy): domain Eukaryota; kingdom Metazoa; phylum Chordata; class Aves; order Accipitriformes; family Accipitridae; genus Elanus; species Elanus axillaris. The sequence goes on from JANZLQ010000052.1 coordinate 1,027,158, forward strand.
CATATAGCACAGGCTGAAAACCACACTGTTTGGATTTCTTATGCACACTGTTGAGTAACTCCACCTGAATAATTAAAAAAAGTCTGACAGCAAAATGCTCAGTTACTTATTTACTCCTAAATCAGCAGAGTGCTCATGCCAAGTTAAATGCCTTCCACTCTGAAGATTCATGTGAAACACATAAAAACCAGCCCACTAGCCTGGGTCATAAGAGCGAAGGGGAAAGCTTAGATTCACTCAGAGAAAGTTAAGTATGTTTTCTCTCTTTGCAGAATCTCCTTAATTCCCTAGCACTGTTCCACAAACTTCAGTTCCTCAAATACCATTTCTGAGCATTCATTCTTTTTGCCTCAGGAGTATCTAAATAAATACAGAAACCCAGGAATGTGGGGAAAGGAGACCTCAAACCCACTGCACACAAAGTTATCTGTGAGGAAGAACCATACATTAGAAACCAGCTGAATCGCAAACCATTCAAATCTGAATAGCAGCCACCCACAGGCTGAATCAAAGATGGTCCAGGGTGGTGCAGAGTCATCTGTAGCAGAGTACATTGGGTCTCAAAGCAAGCGACACAGGTCCAGCCTAGCAGCTAATGCCAGGTTCTGATTCCCTCTTCTTCGTGTCAATGTTGCGGAGCCACACTCACTTCCTTTATACCATGTTGCATCAGTATTGGCCTATCTGCTTTGTGCAACAGGGCTGAGTGGGTGTTCTAGTGCAAGGGTCAAGAAGCTACTTCCCTGATCCTTTCAAAGCTGTGGAAAAACTTATCTCCTCCAAGCACAAGCTGGCTACAGAAAAGACCGTCACAACTTGAGGAAGTGTGGATCGCTGGCCTCCTTGACCCACCTTGATACAAGGGTGCTCAAGGGAGCTTACCTCGCTCTAGCTTGATGGAAGGTTTGTTTCTTTTCAAAGCCACTGCTTGCAGAAACTCTGTACCTACTTTTAAGAGGTGTGAAAGTGCTGAAGTCATATTCCTCCAGGACTCAGTGGCAAGTACCCTTTTCAGTATACAGCTAATCTCCTTTGTCCTCGCTAGTTGTCAGCAGGAGGAAGATATTGCAGTGTCCAGTCGAGATGCAACTGCAGATCTGAGGTTCGCAGGACGCTGCCTAAAGCATATTTCTCAGCATCGCACTTTCCCCTCCAGCCCCTCCATGGTTCTGCTGAATCATACCCCTGGACTAGAGACTTGCAGACACGAGAGTAGGAGGGCACTGGAGAAGCCCCTGACTCCAAACACCTCCCAAAGCCAGACTCGTACCCAACCCGCCTGCTGCCCCCAACTCTGTAGACTTGGGTCCCACCTGCCTCTGCCACCTGCCATCAGCCCACAGCCTAAACCCCAGCGGCATCCCTCCAGGTACCAGCTGCATTTCCCAGGGGGGAATTTCACTTCACGTAACTGCCTCTTACCCCTGCTGCCACCCTCCAGGCTCTGTGCATCTCTTCCCGCTCCCCGGCTTGCCCCCCTAGCACTCCCAGCCCCCGGCCAGGCAGCGGACAGCCACTCATTACCTGGTTCCCAAAGACAGCAATGGAGCAGGCCGTGGAGACCTCGCGAGGGCCGAACCAGACAGAGGCGATGACCGAGGGCATGCCCAGGATGAAGACCTGGGCCAGGGAGCAAATGACCTGCCCCAGGACAGTGATGGGGAAGAGGTGCGGCTTCAGGCTGCCCAGCTTCACCCAGGCGCCCAGGGCGTTGAGGGCTGAGCCAGCCAGGGCGATGAGGCGCAGGCCCCTCCGGTCCAGCAGCCAGGCGACGGGGAAGAGCAGAGGGATGTAGGTGAGCATGTAGCTCATGGAGAGCCAGTCGATGGCAAAGGCGCTCACGCCGTAGAACCGCACGAAGACGTTGTTGATGCTGCCATACTGGATCCACTGGAAGGCATTGCACAGGGAGTAGCTGCTGAAGAGCAGCACCACGGCCCAGCGACGCCGGGACAGCCGCACCTCGGCGGTGGCAGTGGCGGTGGCAGCGGCCTCCCCCGCCGCCGCCCGCCACCGCTGCCTCTGCCTCGCCACCGCGCTCCGCTTCGCCCCGTGCCCCGCCGCGCCGCCACCGCTCCCCGTCGGGCCACCGCGGCGCCTCTCGCCGATCCCCGTCGCCGCACCGCAGCAGGAGGTTGCCATCGCCGCCGGGAGGACCGGGGCCCGGGGGGACCCGGGGCCGCCGGGGGAGCGAGCACGGAGACGGCAGCAGCAGCCGGGTAACTACCGCCGTGCGCTGAGATGCTTCGGTGCGGGGCTTGCCCCTTAACTCAGGGGCTGTCAGGCCGCGGCATGTCCCCGCCGCCTCCGCGGCCACCGGAGATGGCGGCCACCGTCCCCGCGGCTTCGCGGGAGGTGTCTCTGCCGGCATCGGCCTCCTCTCAGCGGTCGCTCGGCAGTGCCCTGGGGTCAGTCTGTGTCGCCGCCGGTGGAAGGGCGGGAGCGGGGGGCAGCGGAGCCAAGGCCCCAAACTTGGCGCGGCGGGGTCCTTGCAGAATTGCACCGGCCCCGGGCTTTCCCTGAGCAGAGGGAGAAAGGCGATTTCCCCTCTGTTCCTTAGAGAACCCAGTGGAAAAAAAATATATCATTGATTTCCATTTTAAGCAATGTTTTTCCTTTAATTTCTGTTACATTTTTATTTCACTTTTATCGGCTAGAGCTATTTTAGATAAGGCTCAAAGATGATGCTATCTTTTGCTAAGGCAAAGGATGTAACTAGTCGCTTTCCTCCATTTAACACTGGTTTGTGTTATTGTATAAATACGGTTTATTTATGGGAAGATAACTTTTTTAATAGGATGTTGAATGAGTACTTTGAGCTCTTCCTGTTGTCATGGGTGTACAAAGGAGACTGTTACAGATTTACGTCTTTGAGAGGTATTCTTTGGCAGGCAGTGCTTTGTAGTGGAGCTGTGCACAAGGTGTTCCAGTCTTCTCGCTCAGTCTTTGCAAAATCTGATTTGAGCATGTGAAGCTCTGGTTTGGCATCTGAAGTGATCCCATTTTGGATGCAGATGTCTTCGTACTAAATCAAAGTGTATAGCCTAACTTTTTTTGAGTGAGTGGCTTTCACTCACTTAGGTTTTCTCTTGTTAGTTCTCAGTGCAATGATTGTCTTGTCTGATAAGTGCTACCTGCAGTTTGTAGTAGGTTCACTACGCTTTTGTACTGTATTGCCTTCTAAGAAGATATTTTTGTACTGGGATATTTTAGGCTATGGTTCCATGGTCACTCAATCTAGCATGTGCACAATTAAAAAGAACAGTGTAGTCACTTTTTCCTCTCGCTCTGCAGTATATTCTGCCCCATCCCTAGTGCTCACACTTGTATTTGTGAAGTTGCAGAGGGAGCTGTTTGAGGAAACGATATGGCTGAAAGTCAATCCAATAAAAATGTACTGTCTGCTATGATTCATTGCATGATGGGACCCCAAGAGAGAATGAGGATTGCCCTTTCTGATGGTGATACAGGTTCTTACTGGATTTCTTCGGAGCTGTTGCCACAGAAGAGATCAGAGGTGATTGTAGTGGAGTTAAAATTCAGCTATTGGTGCTATTAGTTATGCAAAGGTGAGCTGTCCTGAAGGTGTAGGAAGATAATGTTGTATTTGACAGTGAAACCAAGCCAGGCCAAGAAGCTTGCCTCTGGCTATTTGTTTTTAGGCTGTATTTCATAGTTATCTCAGTCCTGTAAATTGTCTGTGGGGTAGCCCTGCAGACTGCATTGCTAGTAAGACCCAGGTTGAAAATAAGTAATTTTTTAAAAGGAGATAATTTTTAATCTGATTCATGTAAATTTGTGTTGTGGTTTGATGGACAGTTGCATGGTCACAGCTGAGGGGATGACAAAACTTGGGAAAATTAACTTAGTTTATTGCCAATCAACCAGAGTAGGGTAATGAGAAATAAAACCTTATCTCAAAACACTTTCCCTCCACCCCTCCCTTCTTCCTGGGCAGAGCTTCACTCCCAGATTCTCTACCTACTCTCATAGCAGCACAGGGGGATGGGAAATGGGGGTTACAGTCAGTTCATCACATGTTGTCTCTGCTGCTTCATCCTCTTCAGGGGCAAGACTCATCACACTCTTCCCCTGCTCCAGTGTGGGGTCCCTCCCACGGGAGACAGTCTTCCACAAACTTCTGCAATGCAGGTCCTTCCCATGGGCTGCAGTTCTTCTTGAACTGTTCTGCCATGGGTCCCTTCCACAGCGTGCAATCCTTCAGGAGCACACTGCTCCAGTGTGGGTCTCCCATGGGGTCACAAGTCCTGCCAGAAGAGCTGCTCCGTGGCCTTCTCTCTCCACAGATCCAGAGGTCCTGCCAGGAGCCTGCTCCAGTGCAGGTTTCCCATGGGGTCACACCCTCCTTCAAGCACCCACCTGCTCCAGCGTGGGGTCCTCCACAGGCTGCAGGTGGAGATCTGCTCCACCGTGGACCTCCATAGGCTGCAGGGGTACAAGCTGCCTCACCATGGTCTTCTTCATGGGCTGCAGGGGAATCTCTGCTCCAGTGCCTGGAGCACCTCCTCCCCCTCCTTCTTCACTGACCTTGGGGTCTGCAGGGCTGTTTGTCTTACATGTTCTCCCTCCTCTCTCTGGCTGCGGTTTCTGTGCCCACTGCAACTTTTTTCCTTTCTTAAATATGTTATCACAGAGGCACTACCACTGTCGTTGATGGGCTTGGCCTTGGCCGGCGGCGGGTCCATCTTACTGCTTGCTGGTATTGGCTCTGTTGGACATCGGGGAAACTTCCAGCAGCTTCTCACAGAAGCCACCCCTGTAACCCCTCCTGCTACCAAAACCTTGCCACACAAACCCAATACACAGGAGCAGAACTTTCTTAAACTGACTTCACCATCACTCAGTCTGCCATTTCACCCTATCCATGATAGGCTGTGAACCTGTGCCAGCTGTAACAAAACTTCCAGTGCCAAATGTTTTGGTGGTTCAGACCTGGAGAAATTTGAATTAGGAGTTTTTGACTGGAAACCTCACACTCCCCCTTTGGGGAAAAAAAAAAGCCACCAAACCCCCCCACTTTACACAAACAAACGCTATGCTTCCAATGTTAGTTTGCACCCTTCTGGCTTAAGTTATAGTAGTCATCTCAGCAAATTGTTGCAGATTCTTGATGTTTTTCTTGCCTATTCTAATTTCAGAGAAGTACTGAAAATAGATAGAAATTAGACTTTAGCAAGTCAGCTAGTGCTGAACTGCTGATCCAAATAGATTTTTTGTTTATTTACAGGAATATTACTTCATTTAAGGAAAACTTTTCTCTAGGAAGCAGCTGTCACAATAAGAGGGATCTTGAGACAATTAAATGTAGCTCTTTAACATGTATTTTGCCATCTCTTGCATATGCTAAAGCCCAGTGTAAGTAATTCTTGGAGAGTATATTGGGCACATTTTTTCCATGGAAATTCCACCAAAAAGTGTTTGACCAACACTACTACTTCTTTAAAAGTGATGTTATAAAGCATAAAATGTATATACAGGTTGATTTTACTTTTCAGAAGTACTGTTTACAAAATTAGCATTCATTAAAGATAAAGCTGGGATTAGCTGATGTTTTCAGAACAGTAGAACTAAGTGTGATCAAAACAAAGCCGACAGCAGATACGTTGGGTCAGCATGATTGGGTGAAGTTTTACTAAAGTTTTAAGATTTCTAAGACTTAAGACCCTCTCTCCAGAAGTTTGAGGATACAAAGTGTGGAAATATGGAGAGTTACACAAATGTGTTAGTAAGTGGCATTTTGGAGCTGTCACTGAAAGGAGGTGAGTTCAGATGGAAGACTGAGGAAGAGGAATTTAAGCTGCAACAAGGAAAGAGGACTTGGAAGAGGGGAATATATGTGTAAAGGTGGAAGATTTAGCATGTGGAATGGGGGCACTGATGGGGTAAGGGCATGGGGTTGAAGTGTGGAGAAGTTTTGAGTACAAGCTCCAAGTTACTGTCCCTACCTTTCATGCAAATTGGAGTTTGGAAGGAGGAGCCTTAGAGATTTCTTATTCCCTTTTCTTGATTCTGGGAGTTGGTTTGGGTCTTGGTTTTTGGGGTTTTTTTTTGAGATGGAGTGCCAGCATTCCTAGGTTATCAGCATTGTTGTCCATTTTCTCATGCATAATTGGGATGCTGACTGCCAGTGGAGCTGTGTGTTGGACATTGCAGGTATGGATGTTGTTAGTTCCTTAGTAGCTGGGTAAAGTTTTGTGGAAATTGGAAGACCATGGAGTGACAGCAAAGGTTTGGGGTGAGTGTTGAAAAATATAAGGGAGGAGAAGAAAAAATGTAAGGTCAGGCTGTACAGTGAGAAATTTTGATGGACTTTATTCTTGCAAGGCTGACACACACTGCTTTTATTTGTCCCTGCTGACCTGCGTGCTTGTTCTTTTTTAGTTCCTCTCAGCTTCTTTGCTTTCTTGTAAGAAAATTGGCTGAAATTAGAGGACTGGAATATGCTAGGTCAACAGAGAATGAAGAAATGAAGACCTGGTATGCAACCTGTGCAATGATATGGCAATGGTAACTGTGATTTAGGTGCCAGAACAGGAGGGAGGAAAATGCAGTGCAGTGCATAGGTAGGAATGACTAGTGGTGGTGTTCAGTGCTCCAAATGAAAAAGCTGTTGAAACTGGAATTTCTCAAACTGAAAAAAAATATTTGTGAAGTTCAAATTTGTACCATTGTAACTGCTGTCTCTGGGCAATATGTATGGCAGTCATAGGCAATCCTAACATCCCAAACTTTCTAAATGTAAACTATTTCTTTCCTTTCTGCAGAAGTTTGTTCTGAGATGTAATCATAACTTCTCTGTCTCCTGGTCCTGGAGATGGTTGTCATGTATGTGCCCTCAATGGCAAGAAGATGCCCTTCAAGATAATCACTTCTTGAGGCAGCCCTCAAAATTCAATGTTATACTGGGCACATGTGAGCCTTCTGAGCATGTTTGTATGAGACACATGCACCTTGTATATGTTGTATCTCAGCCAGGCTGTTGCCAGTTTGTATTGTGCTATACAACCCTGTTGGTCTTAGAAAGTAATTAAAATGTGTTCTGATAAATGCTGGGGTTTAGATTCAAGGAGCAAAACAGAAATCACTAATATGTTACCTTAGGACAAGGTTATGTGCACAGTAGGTTCTAGTGCAGATTTGTACTGCAAGTAAATTTTATTCAGGAAAATTCGTGAGGGAGTTCTTTTGCTTTCTTATTGGAAATTATATATACTGTTCTTCTTTTGGTCTCTTGGAAGATTGAGCTGAATCTGCTGTGTCTTCTCAGAGTGGATGCAGACAACATAGTGCACCTGTTGCTTGCTACTGCAATTTTCAGTGGTGAAAGCAATATGCAGTGCATGACTGGTTTGGCAGAACTGAAGCTGGTTCATTGCTTCCTGTTAAGTAGAGTCTAAACCATGTTGGTTTAAAGAAGCAAATCAAGTATCTCTGTCTTCAGGCAGTCTTACCTGTTTCTTATGGAACACCAGTTACTTTGATCATTCCTGTATTCTAGTGGCATACTCTAGAATGATATGAGGCATAACTAGTTAAGCATAACTTACCAGTAATGACATTTTCTGTTTTGAGTATGTGTCCAAAGGAAGGTCTGTGCAGAGGCAGTCAGCTCAGGTCTTCACTGCTGCAGTTTTTTTCAAAGGCAACTTTACTTAGCTCTGGTTTAGCTCTACCAGTAACAAATAATGATAATGGGAATTTTATTATAGAAGTTGTTTCTATAGTCACTGGCATTTTTAGTGTAAAGTTGCATTTACCTGATGAAAGCAGCATGAGGTAAGGAAAACTGTTGAAAACATCACTGCTAGGAAAATCTTTGTTTACACTGGTTTATACTTTGGTTCATGTTGTTACTAAAGTTGGAAAGGGCCAGAAATCCAGACACTTTTATTAAGAAATTCCTGGCACTTTTTATGCAATGTTTGTTTAGCTGCTTCTCTACAAAGAAAGGAGGACAGCAGCAAATCTGGGATTTCTTGAACTTCTCTCTGTTTTTCCACCTTCCAAAATGGTGCTTTATGAAATTTATTGTTGAGTTGAAAATTTCCCTTCCAGATAATGTAAATATAAGTGAGTTATTGGCAGCTGGGATGAGAAATTAAATGCAGTCAGTACTTCTCCTTTCTTTAGTAACTAAAGAGAATTGAAATATTTAATTGATCCATACACCCCAAGTCTCATATGTTAAGCAGAGCAGAGTCACTTGCCTTTCTGTAGGTGAGATTAAAATTCCCTGATTGATGGGCTTGCACTCTTTCTTTAATTTACAGAGACGTTCACCGAGTCTCCGCTCTGAGTCTTCACTGGAACAGAGTTTGCGGATTACTGTTGGTAATGACCGGTATTGCATTGGCACACCAGAGAGAAGGAGACTGCCTGATAGACTGGGCTCACCAATTGATAACCTGAGTGACAGGTATGGTCCTCCGCAGATGGGGATTCAAGTGTGTGAAACAGTAAGAACGTGGGAATGGCTGTACTGGGCGCAACCAAACATCTAATTAGCCCAGTGAATGCCTAGGGAATGAGGGTAAGAGGGCAAGCATGTAGTGATTCTTCTCTGGAATACTCCTTCAGCCTCCAGGAAGTTGTGGGGCAGGGGATTCCTGAACAAAAGTCACTGCCTGTGTTCATAGTGATTCTATAAACAGATATTTCTTTGATTTTTGTCAACTGCTTCTAAAACCCAAATAAACTAAAAGTGCCCAGAGTATATTGCAGGAGGGAGCTGCTTCATTTGACATTTCACAGCTTCGGCCACTGTCTTCTGTTTCTTAAAAACCTACCTAGTCTGACTGAAAGGAAGCTTGTTTATGGATAGTGTAAAGCTTCAACTTCCTCATTTATTGGGAGGAATAATCCACTTTCCTGATTTTTGAGAATAGTCCAGAAGAAAGCTCTAGTGTAGCTTGGAGAAAATTTATTATTTTGACTTCAAAAACACTGCTGAAGAGAAGTGAACATAGTCAGACAGTCTCATACATGATAAAATAAGTGTTAGAATTCTTAGGGTCCCTTGATTGGAATTGGAGAGAAACATAGTTAATGAAGAGACATCTTTTATGTTAATAATACTGCTGTGAACAGTGAAGTATAAATATTAGTAGATACTCTTTGGAAATCCTTGCCTTCAGTAGGAGAACAGGTGGAATCTGGCAAAAGAAGTAAAATCAGAAGACTCTGTGCAAATACAATTGTTTTCTTCGTCTTGAATTGCAAAGTTAAAGGTGGCATAGTTTGTGCCCCAGAGCATACAATTGCAGTTTCAGGTCAGGGATAAGCATCCAGCAAAAAAAAAAGCATTGTAACTTCTATTTTTGATACAAATATCCCCAACTGTTTAAAAAAAAAGAGAGAGAAGAGAGAGAGAAAAAAAGAGGAAACAGCAGAATAAGTGGATTTCCTGTCTTTCTCAAGTGTAAGGTTAAGTTTCAGCAGGTGTGGAAAACCCAGCGAGAGTTTAGTTTTCAGTGCTGTCATTTTTACGCCTTTACCTCAGTTCTCCTGAGATCACTGTTCAATTTGTAAATCCCCTGTGCAGCCTGCAGTCTTCTGAATGAAATAAGTGCATATGCCTAGGGAGAGTACAGTGGTTGGAAGGAGCAGGAAATGGTATGTGGGAGAACTGGCACTGCTCTGGCAAATTAAGAACATGTGGGCCTGGGGTGTGTGTTTGTCCCATTACTTCCTTTTCTCCAGTGAGGTTCTATATTTGACCTGTTTTGTGGTTATGATGTATGGTTAGAAGTAACATCAAGTACAGTGGAGTTTATTTTAACATAAGAGTGAAAGTGACAAAGAGCTTTTACTTTATTTCTGTTACAGGACCCATAGATGTAAAAAAAAAAGGTCAGAATAGACTCCTGAGAAGGTAGAAAAGTGACAGATGAATCAGAATGAGAATAAGAGAAAGTGAGACCATGTAGATCTCAGTTTTTAAGTGACTTCCCATATATTTGTAGTGTAGGTATGCAAGAACTCCATGTGGTTACATTTACTTTTTTTTTCCTCCAGTCCGTGCTGGCTGCACTTGTCTAAGCAGAGCCCACTGTCCAGAAGCTTAAAGTGTGTGACAACCTAGTCATCCCTTAGCTTTTCCTAAATCTTCTAGGTACTGCTTCTGACTTTGAAATTTCTTCAATGTTTAGCCATTTTGGTTGTTTTTAAAAGACACTTTTTATTTGGTTAAGGACATTGTTTGTCATGTATGTTTTCATCATGTATTTTTTTTCCCCTCTGAGAGGCTGCCCTGGTACTGGGACACTGACCTTATGTCTATCACTGGGCTTTAAAGTAGCCCTTATTGTGAATCATTGGTTTTAATACTGGGCATACCACATTCTTATTTGGCATGTGGTATTTTCTTATTCTTATTTTTTAAAAAAATAAAATATGGAGTGTTTTCTGAAGACATCTTTTCAAATCTTGACGTAATTGGAGCAAATAATTCTGAATTTAGTTATTCTTAGCTATTTTTGCTAACTACTCCACTTAGAGATTTCCAGCAATCACTTTTACAAATTATTTTCTGTAATTTGCAGGGCATTGGGATGGTAGAGAGCTTCATTAACCTATAAAGGAAATAAAATACCAAAGGATGGAAATCAGGGATGCTTTTGGATTCTCTTGCCGCAGTGGATTTTCAGGATGCCCCAGGAGAATTTCTAAGGGTGTGTGTCCACATGCAGGCCGGTCCTAAAGCATCTCTAAGAACTTGCCCCAAGTTTCTAGGGCAGCTGCCCTCCTGCACATGTCTAAGTAAGCATACTGAATGCTGCTGGCCTGTGACTTCAAGGTCACCTAAGCAGCTTCAGTCTTCTACTTCAACAGATTAGCATTTTTTTGTCTTCTAGAATCTCAGTCTGTCAAAGTGAAGAATATATCTTATACCTCTCCCTGTCTTTCCATCTCTCCCTTTGTCAGTATTTTTAAGACATTCTACTACTATCTGAGCTGTCATAAGCTATACAGAGCATCCCACCAATTCTTTCAGCTGAGGTTAATCCAAAAGATAAGACTGTATCACTGCAGAGACTTGGTCTGTGTTAAGCTGTGCTCTGAAATAGCATTTTTTTTTTTGGCATAATGTCAAGAGTGACAGTTGGCTTGAGTATGAACAGCTCATCTGACTTCCTGTTCAAAGACTGCATATTAAGGTGGAGTCCTGTTGGCTGCTGACAGCAGAATACCATTATTTATTTCTGTTTCTGTGTATGTGAGTAAATATACCAAAAAGTAAACTTACTTTACACTAGTTGTAGTTCTCTGAGGCATCATGTCTATGTAGTCTGTGGTCTGTCTCCTTCTCTGAAACTGCAGATTCCAGTAATTCATGGATTCTGTGTTTGTGAAGGAATTGGGATGGTCACAGTGGTACTACCTTGTATCGTCTCTCAGGGATGCAGTAGCCTGCAGTGGACATTGCTGGCTAAAAGCACCCAAACCAGTTAAGAAGGACATATCTCTGTTGGACTGTATTCACAGAAAACATATTTCAAAGGCTCACAGTTTCTGTAAGGCAAGTAATCCTTTTCCTCACACCTGTATTTAATCTTTGGGTTTAAAATTTGCATCTTAGCTGTTCAGAGTGTATTTGGAACATCTTTCTAGTTGTAAATATAGTAGGTTTGCTGTTCCTTTCTTTCCAAAGTATGATTAAATATTCCTTCTGCTTTGTCACTGCAGTCAGAGCACTTGAATTGTAGGTGACATCTGACAAGCAAATTATTTGCACAAAAATCAGTTGAAGGTGTGTGGTGAAACACATCTGTTACTCCATCAGGTATGTTCATGCAGCTTGTATAGGTTTAGCAGGCACTGAGGAAAGGTAACACTGGAGATAGGCATACCTTTATGAAATTTACCTATATGAAATTTAATTCTAGCTCCTTTTTAGATATTTTTGTGCTTTTGGAGGGGGTGGATGTGTATAGTTTGCCAGAAACTGGGAAGATATCATCTAATACTGTGGGTCCTAGTGTATACCATATTTGCCTTATGAGAGGTGTTGGGCTCATAAAGCATCTAATAACATATGAAATGCTTTGCAGTGATGCAGGTTAGAGATAAAGTGACATTTTGTGCTGGTTTTGTTCTTAAGTATGCACATGTAAACTATGAAAATACTCAAGAAAAAGACCTTGTCTGTTTATGTATGTTATTCTTTAGCCTAGTGACTTTAAAAACTGGGGCTGTAATTTATCTGCAAATTTTTTTGAAGGTGTCATCTGGCATGACTTGACTTTTCCCTTCTCAGATCTATGGAGGGACTTTTCTGAGTAGGAGGAGGTGATTTTTGAGGATTCAGGCAATCATACATAGTTTAGCTCAAGTCGATGTCTTGATTGCTCAGGGAAGATATTTCTCTGTTTTCTGTCCCATTGATTTCACTTAAGGAGCACATTTGCTTCCCATTCTTGGAGGATCTTGCTAGATTTTTGAAATATCTGTGAGTAAACCCAGCAGCTCATAATTTTAAAGTGGTTTGGTTTGTTTCTGCCTGATCTAAAGAAGAGTCCCAGAAAAGTTTTTAGGGATGGGGAAAAAAGCCTTAGTTAAAACGGTACTCTTAATTGGAAGTGTGTGTCGGAACTGGTCCAAAAGAAGATACTCCAAGAGATGTAGTTATTCTGGTGTTGTGCTAGTTGCATGTCCACTGCGTGTGTAATAATGCAGGGGTTGACACAAAGGAATGATAGTGTTACATTTACTGTCCCTGGTTCCTAGATATCTTATAAAAAACTGTGCTTCTTTTCGGGTATAGCTGTTCATGTGATGAGTGACATGATTAGTCCTGTCTACAGATCTGTTGCAATAGAAAATGTTGCTAGAATTTGTGGTCCTTGTCTACAGCTGAAGAGAAAAAGAAGATCTTGTTGCATTTGCCAGTGTGAAACTGAATTATGCCTTGAATAATTGATATGAAATGTGACCTTGGCATCTTGCTGGGAGAGGAGAGGAAAGGGATTGTGGTCTGAAATATGATAGTAAGTTTTTTTTTTTAAAACGTGTAGTATTTCTCCTTCACAGAAATAAATCCATCCTATCAATTTTTCAAGGCTCTCCTTCTGCAGTATGAGTTGCATTGTTTATGTCACTGTGTTTGCAGGTGACTTCCTAGGAGGGCTGTATAGTACCATTAAAAATAAGATTCCCTCTGTCCCCTGACCTTTAAGTCCATAAAATGTTGCTTCTGTTTAGTGATGGAGATGTTATTCTGAAAGTGATTTGGAAATTTCTTACTCTTGAGTAGGAGTAAGAGTTCACTCTGACTCAAGTACTTATGTTTATTCTATGCTTCTCTTACACAGGGATGATATGGCTGATGGTCCAATATTCACTAGAGGCCTCTCATGTCCTCGAGGCCTTGAGAGATACCCATCACATGAAGATCAACCTTCAAGTCCCTTCATCATGAGACATGATGAAGACTACCGCAACCGGGATGTTTTCCTTCATCGTTCAGATTATAGTCCGCATTATGGTCGTCGAGAAGAGCTGTCTCGTGGATCTGACAGAGATGGTGACAAACTCAGGAAATCCTCCTACCCATCAAGGCCAGAAGAGAGGGGACGAGAAATAAAGCGTCCACGGTACGAAAAGGATGAGAAGATGCATGGTGTGAGTGGAGAGCATCAGGGTTTCTCATCAGGAACACGAAATTATCGCAGACGAAGCCACAGCCGCAGTAGAAGCCCGAGCCCATCATACCTGAATGAAGAATTCCGAGAGCTTGACCGTGCAAGGAGGAAAAGAGAAGAAGAAGAACGTAGTAGAAACTTGAATCATGATGTTTCAGGCAGTGGTTATGTGATCCCTGGCTTGACTAACACACTGCAGACTTCTGAGCCTCGGTATATGTATAGGCCTGAGGAAATCCCATCCATGCCCAAAAAATCTATTTTGAAGAAACGAGTGGAGATGGAAGTAGAGTCTCCTATTCAGGTTTGATCTCTGTCTCTCTGTCTATATGCTTCTACTTTCCAAAATGGTCACTTCATGTTACAGAATGTTAGTTTGATTTCCAAAATGGAAAAGCCAGATCTTTACCTTTTCCTGTCTTTGAGAGGACAGGTATCTTTTTGCAGCTTTGCAGTTAGGATTGCATTAGAAACTTTAAACAGTGAAGGCATTTAATCAAGAATCATACATATATAAAATCTGAGGCAGAATAAAATGTCCTTGTTGAAATTCAGCCCAGGATGCTGAGATCTGAGCCAGCTTTTATAGAAAAGCTGAGTCTTTTTGTACCACAGGCAGGCAGGACATCGATCAAAGCTCTCTGCCTGCCACAGTGCCTCTTTCTTGTCTTTATAGACTTAGAGAACTGCCTAATGCATCAGCAGTACCTCTGGCTAAAAACATCTTCAAGCTTCCTTAAATTTTTCCCTTTGGGCCATAGGCTGGGATCAACCCTACTTAATTTTTACCAAGCTATACCTATTGAGTCTCTAAATTAGGGCAATGAAAAAGTAAGTGGTTGCAACCACTGTCATAAATTGACTTTTCACATGTTTTAGTGCATCACTTTTCATCTGCCTGTGGTACTCATCAGTGCTGTTTTGACAGTGACATGTTTATTTCAGGAGGTGCTCCAATACTGAGGATCCCATTCTATACCTATTACTGGAAATCCTACTTAACATGGCATTAATTATGCATATCTGAAGAAGTGACTGGCGATAACCCAAGTGCCGTTGTTTTTACCTGTCTTAAGGTGTTGAAATCCTATTTGTCTGTGATTAAACTGAAAGTGTAGCCAAAATTATGTTGCGGGGTTTCAATATAAAAGTTTCAGTTCTTATGCTTGCAAAAAATTAATGAAATATAGTTGTGATTTTGTGTATTCTCTGAGATAAGTGTTCATTGCTGGACATGACATTCCGGAATCATTAGGCAACTTGTTTTGTAATCTTCTGTGTTGTCTTTCAACTGTATATTGTTTTTTCTCTTTTCTAAAGCTGTGAACTCAAGGAGAAATTAACATGTTCCTTTGTTCTGTGAAGTGCATAGTTGCCTCAGAAGGTGCTGTGATAAATAGTAACTTCTCTCTCTTTCAGCCTGAGGGCTTTTCAAGCAGTTCGGCTCCCAGCAAGGATCTTCCTCTTCTTTCTAGTCATTCGTCTTTACCACAGAGCAACAACACGGCTCCTTTTGCCTCTGAAGTGGAGAACTTTCTCAAACGGTTTAACAAAGACTCTGTTGTGGAGTCTGCAAACAAGGAGTTGCATGATGGTTTATATGAGTGGAGCCCGTTTTCTGGGGCTCCCAAAGATGCTTTCACATTTGAAGAGAAGTTTGGAAGCTTCTTAAGTCACAAGGAAAAGTTAGAACCCAAGTCAGAGCCTGCTGATCGCCACTCTGACTTCCTGCTGCCTCACGAGAGGGCCAGTCAGGATGGCAGTGGTTTTTCCCGAATTCTGGGCATGATGGCCGATTCTGTCAGTGCTCAGGAGAAGAGGAGGCGTAGTTTTCCTGACATTGAGGATGAAGAGAAATTTCTTTACGGTGATGAGGATGAAGACACCAAAACTGAATCTCTCCCTATTCAGAAGCCCCCAGTGAGTTGTTGCAATGAGATAATAAGCCAGAAAGTGAGCCCACCTCCTTCTTCTGCTCCAGCTTCTGCCAAGCTGGATCCTTTAGAAGAGCCTAATGCTGAGTATGCGAAGATCCATGACTTACTCAAAACCATTGGACTTGACATTGGTGTTGCTGAAATTGGAAAACTGGCCGTTCGTACCCAGGAGCGTCTTCATGGCAAAAAGTTGGCATCTCGTTCTCCTGATCGTCGCTCTTCAGATCCTCGCAGACTGGACCCTTGGGACTTGCGTCGCAGCCGAAGTGATACTCGTTCTCCTGAGTCAGGCCAGCAGCACTCAGCATCACCTCCAGTCTCTTTCCAGCAGTCTAAAGATGCACCCTCTCTTCAGAAATCAGAATATACTAAGAACAAGCCAGTGGGACAGGATATAACTCTACGTGCACCAGAACAGCCTCTTCCTTCTGTCTCTCTCATTCCCTCAGTTCCACCAGCTCCTGCTAGTTTGCCACCTACACCTACTTCTGTTTCCCAGTACCAAATTCCCAGTTATTCCCAGTTCACTGCCACTCAAATGCCCCAAAACTATCCACCTCCCACAATGGCTCCTCCAGGATATGATGCGTATGGGCACTATGTGGCATATGCAGCCCCTGGCTGGACCATGTACCCTCCTGCCCAGCAGCCTAATCCTGCACTGCCAGAAGCTCATGGTCTTCTTACTATGGCCATGTCAGCAAACCCCACACGTCCCAACCTCCGGGTGATTGAGACAGTCTCTATGGGAAAGGATGTCCCTGATTTAAAAAGAGATGGTTCTGTGCTTGTTCATGTCCCTACCACTCCTGCTCATTCCAAAGTGCCCCTTCGTCTGTCTTCACACCCTCTCAAAAATACCACAGAAAAGATGTCAGATGAAAAAAATCGGGCGGCTCAAAAGCAGAAGGTATGTTATGTGTTCTGATACATCAAAATATGTTGGACTGCTTGATTGCTGGGGTAGAAACTTTTCCTCTTCAGGTGCACCTATTTTTTCCCCTGAGTGGCTCCAGTTTAAAAGCAGTTGGAATAAATTTGCTTTTTTTAAAGATTTCTAGGCATTTGTTTGTATTACTCTGTGACAATTTTGAATGTGTTTTAAATTCCCCAAAGTTGTACGCCCATAGTTCTTGGGGCCAGCCAAAATCTTACAGAAAAAACGTCTGGTGGCCACAGCTTGGCTTTATTCTGCTGAGCTTTAGATATTAAAATACCTGAAGAATCTAGATCTATAAATACTTGAAGAGGCAGTATAAAGAAGATGGAGCTGGGCTTATTTTAGTGGTGTACAGTGGCAGGACAAGAGGCAGTGGGCCAAACTGAAACACAGGAGGCTCTGTATGAACATGGTACAATAATACCATGGTTATACTTATGTTAGACATTCTTAAATGTATACTAAAGGATGTCATCATTCACAGTTGCATACAATTTTCCCTCTACATTTGTATTAATTATCTCTTACAAGAATCAGAAGAACTTAAGGAAAACTGTGTTTTACTTTCTGCATCTGACACCAGTTTAGGTTATGGGTATTAATGTTTTCCTCTTCTAGTTACCTTGGTTTGTATGATAATTAGAGAGTAGTGATGAAGAATGTATTTTAAAATAGGAAACTGTAGTTATATAACCGTCAAAGGACTGGAGATTCCTGAAAGTTGTTTGCTTTTTCAAACTGGTGTCCACTCAGTCTTTGTTGTTAAAATAAGGCCATAGAACCATAGAATGTTGTGGGTTGGAAGGGACCTTTAAAAATCATCTAGTTCCAACCCCTCTGCCATGGGCAGGGACATCTTTCACTAGACCAGGTTGCTCAAAGCCCCATCCAACCTGGTCTTGAACACTTCCGGGGATGGGGTATCCACAACCTCTCTGGGCAACCTGTTCCAGTGTCTCACCACTCTCACTGTAAAAAATTTCTTCTTTATGTCCAATTTAAATCTACCCTCATTTATTTTAAAATGACTGTACCTTGTCCTGTCACTACAGGCCTTGGGAAAGTCTCTCTCCATCTTATAAGCCCCCTTTATATAGTGAAAGGCTGCAATAAGGTCTTCCTGAAGCTGCCTTTTCTCCAGGCTGAGCAACCCCAACTCTCAGTCTTTCTTCATAGGAGAGGTGACCCAGCCCTCTAATAATTTTCATGGCCCCAGCAGGTCTATGTCTTTCTTGTGCTGAGGCCTCCAGAGCTGGTTGCAGTACTCCAGGTGGGGTCTCATGAGAACACAGTAGAGGTGGAGAATTACCTCCCTGGATCTGCTGGTCATTGTTTTTTGTGCAGCCCAGAATACAATTTGATTTCTAAGCTGCAAGCGCACATTGCTGGCTCATATCTAATTTTTCATCTACATATGCATATCTGCATTAGAGACATTCTTCTAGTGTAGCTGTGCTAATGATACATTGTGTTGGTAGATCTGCTAGTAGAAGAGCAGCACATGGCAGAGGCTGGAAGCTTTTTGCCTTCTCAGTTACATCATACTCCTCAGAACAAATCAGGCCATGGAAAGACAGACCACTGAATCCAAGAGAGGCTCAAAAGAAGTCACTTTAAATTTTTGGCCTAAGATAACCTCTTTGCTTTTTGTTTTAAGTGACTTAAAGAGGAGTACTTACACACAGTGCTACATCAGCAGATAAGTGAGATATTACTGCTTGCAGGAACAATAATTTCTTCATCTGACATGGTTGAAATTTTGTTTTTAATGAAATTGGGCACTTCTGGAAAAGCTCTTTTGGCTGAAGGTGTGTGGTTTTCTTCTGCCATGACATACTGTGGTAGCTCACCTATGCATCTTGGCAGAACTTACAGGGCTTTGTCTGCACTACAGATGTCTTTGGCTTGGGCTTAGTCCACCATTTTTTGCTACGATGGCTTGCAGTATAAAAACTTGCATGCTCCAATTAATGCCCCTATGCTGGCAGAAAACCCAGAAGGAGAGGATGGTGTTTTGGTGGTTAAAAAAAACAACACAAAAACCCGAAAAACTTGTGGCATTTAAGACATGGCCTAACTGTGTTGGTAGAACACCTTCCAAGGCTTACTCCAGGCAGGATCTAGGGATCCTGCCAACTTTTACATTGCCACAGTAGTAGCGATTCTCTAGGGAAGACAAGGCCTTGGTTCAGCTGTTTGTTCAAGGGAGTCAGTAGTAAGCTTTAGGAGGATTTTGAAGGTAAAAATTTAGGATTTGTCTCTTGAAAAATGAAGCTGGAAAGGAAATTGAAAGAACTTTTCAGGTTTCATTTTAGCATATTGCCTGGTTTCTTTTTGTGAGAATCAATGAAAACCAGTGAAAAATGGATTTGTGAGCTCCTCATGCCAGAGTTTACTTTATTGAGCAAGAAACAAACTTCATCCAGGTGTTTCATTTCAGACAGTTATGCCTGCAAAATATATTTGGTGATACAGTTATGATCAGATTGAAGCAGAAGTCTAAATAATAGCTGAAATTGGCCAGAGTCATAGCAGGCGGTAAGGTGAAGGAATATGAAGTCTTTTGTCACTGATGGAACATGCTAGATGTAGAGATACTGCATGAGCTGTGAAGACCCATTTAGCCTTGATCTTGCTCACCCCTGTAGAAGATAGTCAGCTGACTGTAAGTGCCTTGGGAAATGGTGCAACAAAAAGGCAGTTGTGGGGAATACACCGCCCAAAAGAAAAAAATCACCTTTATGCAGGGTTGAACTGTGAGCACATGATATAGTTACGTGCAGATACAGAGGAAGAGGTGTATTTGTTGTGTTAAAATACTCAAGAACATTTTGAGAACAGTGAGCAGTGTTCTGTGACTCGCAAATTGAGGTCTTGCAAGACTGATTATCTTGTGCTAGGAAGAGAAGAAAATCCAGTCCCCTTCCAATCTGTTTAGGTGATAGAAGAGAGAGAAAAACTGAAGAATGAACGAGAAGCACGGCAGAAGAAGCTTTACTATCTTAAGACTGAATTGGACAGGCTTCGTAAACAGCAAGGTACAGTGCAGCTCCCCCCCCCCTTTTTTTTTTTTCCCACTGGTGTGTGTCTCAAGTCCTAGTACCTGCTAGGGGAAGTGAAGACCAGAATATTAATAGTAGTCTATAGTTTAAAACTAGTATTTTCATACTCCAGGCAATACAGAACTCTTGAGAAAGCAGTGACCTAATTAAAGTTAAATTAATTTCACTTCATGCATTTTAGCACTTCTTTCAAAGCAGTGAGAAATAGTGACTGAAGACAAGTCATCATGTGTTTCAATTTTTCATTAATCTTATTTGGAGAAGGAAAAGTCCTCTCTAAACAGAGCTAACTTTTATTTTTAAAACTTCTGTTTGGTCCGAGGAAATACTAATTTCCCTCACCTTTGGAAAGTGATACTTTCAGGATAGAATGTACGATTAACTTTTGCTTGTTTGGTCACACAGGTAAATAGTGATTATTAAATTGATTCTCTCTTGAGGATTATGGTGCCTCTGTTAGGGGTGTATATTAAGGGAATCCTTATAGAGGTGGATTGTGCAGATTTAGTGATGCTGTACCTGAGAGTCAGGTCCATCTTTACAACTTCCTAGTCAAGATGTAGCTGTAATATTTTATGTTAGTATTTTACTTGTTGCTGGAATAGTTGTACAGATCTTAAGACAATTTTCCTGTTGGATTTCCAACTCTTCTACTTCCTTGATTGGCTCAGGAGAGATGTTGAGGAAAAAACGTCGTGAGAAGGATGGACACAAAGATCCCTTACTGGTTGAGGTGAACAGATTACAAGAGAATATTATGAAGGAGATTTCAGAGCTGCATAAAGAATCTGATGCAGCTGACAAGAAGCAGTCTGAGCTTGACAAAGTGGCACAAATCCTGGGGATTAACATATTTGAAAAACCCCGGAAACCATCTGTGGAAACCAAAGATTCCTTGGAAAAGAACAGCAAGTCAGAAAATGCAAAAGGTCTGGAGAAAACATCTTCCTCCAACAAGGTAAAGTCATCTGGCTTCTGTGCTAATGATTTTCCCACTAAGAGAAGAGGGCACTGGGGAGGCAGCTGCTCCCAAACCTTTACTAGAGGATCATTTGATTTCATTTGTTATCACATCTCATATGCTGGTTTTGATCATGCAGGTGAGAGTCAATGCATCAGTGCTTATAATTTCCCTCATGGTTTGTGCAGTTCAGTACCACTTACTGGTTTTGATATTGGTTTTGCTGAGGTGTTGGTTGGATTGAACAGTATCATGAGTGTTTGTAGCTGTTTGGTCTCAGTGCCATACCGGGGTGACAGAGTTTTTTTCTCTACAACATTTCTGGCATGGCCTGTCAAGGAGGAATGTTTGTAGCAGCAAAGCTCTCTGCAAGTTTGGAGCAGGTCTTCTCACTGTCTTAATACACTAACAAACCACAAGACTTATGTACGATTGTCAGCTTAACATGATTATTATGTACATGCTATGTGTTTTCTCTTAAGAAGTGTCAGTATGCATCAGTATGGTCTCTCTGATGTGGTCTATACTGCTGACTGCTGGAAATGCTAAAGCAGGTTTATTGCATTCCGGAAGATAGTTTTTGCTTTGGAAGTAGTGTATGACAGTAATGTCTGAAAGGTTATGCATGTATTCAGAAGATTAATTATCCTGCTTTTCAGATGTTTATTCAAATATTTAACAGAAATAGCTGATGGGAGATGGTAGATGGTAGATGCTTTTTGTGTAGACCTTACTGTATATTTTTTTCAGAGAGGAAGATGTTAGTAGGGTAAGAGGTATTTCCTACAAGGTCACTCAGATCTGTGTATCCTGTAAACTTTTCCTTATGCTTCATCCTGGTCTGGTTCATAGAACTCATTAGATGCTGTTCATTTTAAGGCTTGCTTTTGTGTTTTGTTTTTGTTGCTTCTTGAAACATCACTGAAGTTTAGTATTCACTTACTTTTACAAATCATTTGCTTCAGTCACCACATTGTAAAACTAAAGTAGGTAACAATGTCTGTTAAATCCTACATTGCATTGTTTTATTGCTTTATTTTCTTGAGATATGGCTTGTGTGAATATATTTTTCATTATTTTAGCTTTCATTGTTTGTATTGTCCAAACCCATAATGACTTGATCCCCTTTTCATAGTTCTGTATTTCAGTGTGGAAAATTCTGGGTTCTGGCCAGGAACATTTAATATTTTCAGATATCTGTAGACACATAGGACACTGCCTTTAGTCTCTAAGATTCACCTTGTAATTCTGATTGTTAACTTTTCTTAATGAAAAGAAAGATGGTGTGGGCCTTTTGAAATTGAGATTGGTTGACTGCCAACCTAAGGGCAGAAATGTATGCCTTTTGGCTTATTTGCGAGCTACTTTGTAGTCACTTGCTGGTGAACCTGTGTCTGTGTTGTAGTTACATAGCTGGTGCAGAGGTGAGCCTTGTACTAAACAGACAGATGGTCCCTTGTGGGCTCTGAAGAGCAGCAGATTATAAAGGCATCTTTGAGCTGGGGTTAAGCGCAAACTGGGTTTAAGAGTTGGCTATCACCTATCTTTGTGAGAAGCATCGTCTTTTTAAAGTTCTGATTGAGATAGTATTTTTATAGGATATGTTGGGTGTGTGTATGTCTGTAAATAGCACAAACAGTGGTACTTCTCAGACATCATGAACATCCTTCTATGCACTTCCTGCAGATCGTAAGTTGTTCTCATTGTTTAAGAGAATGTCAGCTTTGCTGTGTTCTTGCAGACAGAATATATGCAAGTATTCGCTGGGTCACTTCCTACTCTGATACCAAGAACTACATTGTATTGGGATAGGGCTATCTGTGGGGTACATAGTGGCCTGGGTGTCTCTTCATTGTTTACAATGTATGTTGTGTGGGGTGGTGTTAATAGGAGAGAATGTATCCCTGATTATCAAAAAAGAATTTCAAGTAAGGCAGATGTTATTTAACTATTTTGAGTCTGCTTAAGTAAATTTGTTCAACACCAATAGTGAATAACTTGGAAACCATGCAACCAACTCAGGTCTGCTAAGTTAACATGCTATTCTTTCCAGACTGCCATGCAAATTAGAAATTATAATGTAATGGGCTTTCAGCCATTCAAAGTGTAACTCAAAATAGATCTAGTACTATCGTAATCTACATTAGCAGGGCTCATTCATGATCTCTTTCAGGGATTATTTGTTTTGCTACTCTGCAGTGTTAGTATAGTATTATTTTTGGCTAGAGTCCTGAAATGTCTGTGTATCACTGTATGGTGTCTTTCTGTACAACTCAATGTAAGTGCAAATATCATATGCTCAAATCACAAGATGCTTCACCTTATATAGTTAGGTAGTTAACAAAACACCATCTTTCTATTAATGCTAAGCAACAAGTCATCTGGAGAATTCAGGAACTCTCAATCTGATAAAGCTGATTGAGTTAAATACTTTTAGTCACCTAATTCTTCTTCCTTTTTCATTCAAGATACTTACAGTAACTTCTGAATGCTTCTAGGGGAACCATTTTAGGTCTTCTGGGCACTGTTTGGCTAGTATGGTAAATTGGAACTATTGGGATCTTTATGTGAAACCCATAAAGTGGGAAGGGTGCATGCCATAGGGAATTTGTTCATTTGGTTCCCTGATTACCTACAACCATCCAGCCATTACATCTGGGAACCTTACTGGAAGCTCTTCACTGCGGCCATGCAGCGCCTTAGTCGGCAATACCAGCTCTCTGAAACAGTGGAATTAGCCTGGGCGCTGAAAAGCAGGTGATAAATTTGTTTTTTTTTTTGGTGTGCGTGGCTTCTGCTGGAGGCAGGTTCTGAGTTCTAGAGCATTACATCTGTCCTGCCGTGTCTTAGAGAAGTGTTTCCTTTTGTTCAATTCAGGAATCAAAAACTACTAATGAAAAATCCAGAGGTAGAAGCCCGAAGCCAGCAGAATCCTCTTCACAGTCCTCCAAACATCCTTTCCAGTTGGCCAATATTTATGAATATTATGATGCAGGGAACCACTGGTGCAAAGACTGCAATACCATCTGCGGGACCATGTTTGACTTTTTCACACACATGCATAATAAGAAACACAGACAGGTATGTTGCAGGCTTCCTTCACTACGTGCATTTCATATTGCTATAAATATTAACACTAAAACATACCTCACAGAACTACATATTACAAGAGAACCTGAAGTAATAATGAACCCAAGAAGTTGCTTATCAAATTCTTTTTCCCTAATGTTGGACTTGAGCAGTTTGTACAGCTACTGGTGTGTTCTGACTAGTATAAAGGGGGCCTGTGTCCAGTTCACTCAGAAACTAGCATTTGATATTTGTGTTTTGTATGTTTACCTGTTCTTTGCTATCATTTACATTTTACCCTTTTCACAGGTTATTTTCTCATTATAAATTGCAAAATGGGAGGGGAATGAGAGGAAAAACATAGTTCCTGTAAATATTTGCACGTTGATTTTAATGTTCAGTGTTCTGAAAGGATGTTAAAAAGGAAAAAGACAAGTGTACTTGCCTTGCTAGTGTAATATATGAGCCTGTATACCTCTGTCACTGTGCAAATAGACCCTGGATCCTTACAACAGACCTTGGGCTTCGAAGACCCAGAGTGAGACCAAACAAGACTCCATAAAACGCATTGATAAGATAACTGTTCCTGCCAAAGGTACGTTAATTTTTTTTTAGCTTGGCTATCATCCCCCTTTGCCCTCCAGCAGGTTCCAGTTGCTCAGAGAAAGGAATTTCAAAACTTTACCTTGTTAGAGGAGCACGTATAGATACTGTATTATTAGGTAAAAGACAAACAATTTAATTTCCTGGTTGTTCTCGTGGAAAAGGTCATGAAGCAAGAGTGCAGGAAAACATAGTGTGGTTTCTTCTCTTCTTTTTAGAGTTTAGTTTTTTCTTTGGAATACCAGGTGACTTTTTCTTTCTCCAGTATAGTTCTGAAGTGATTTTTGCTAACATATTAGAATTCAGAACATGACCACAAGAGCTTGCTGTGTTTGGGCAGATCTTATGTAGTACTCCACACAGTCTTGCAACAGACTCTTCCATTCAATACATTTTTAGTAGACGTGTCCTTGAAAAGTCACTGATAAGTACTTGGTAGAGTGGGGATACAGAGAATCTGAGAAAGCTGTGTGGAGGGGCTGTAAGTGATTTGAAAATTAATACAAGATTTAAAATCTGAATGTCTAAATAGGCCTGCCAGTGATCAATCTCAGTTTATTAATCTGTTATGTACTTTGAGTAGTGCCCACTAAAGGAAAATCTGCAGCGTGTTACTGCAGCTGGTTCTGTAGGCACAAGGATGTAGTCTTGCTGAACTTCAGTGAAAATACTTGCGTTCTTTTTATAAACCAGGTGTTTAGTATTTGAGCAGACTATACCACAAAGATGGAAAATAGATTAAAACTGTAGGAAATGTTAACCTACTTGAATAGGGGATAGCCTTAATACAATGGAGAGCACTAAAATAATTTTTTGAATCATAGTAATCAAGCTTCTTCACTTCACATGTTTGCTCCTGGTAGTGGTGTTTCCCATACTGTAAGCTTAAGGAGAGCAGCATTAACTGTTCCAAAAGCAACATGGCTGGAGGTTTTGCTGTTGTTCTTTGATATGTTTATCTGGCTTTGTTAAGAGCTTGGCATTTATTAAGTTTTGTTTCTCTGATCGTTTTCTTCGGCCTTTTCAGGCTCTGAGTTTCTGATTCCCATTACTGGATATTATTGCCAGCTCTGTCATGAATTTTTTGGAGATCAAATCTCAGCAGAGCAGCATGTGAAAAGTCATCCCCACAATGAGAAATACAAGGTTGGTAACTGGTGTACCAGGAGTGAGTCATTCCTTGTGTTAGATTCTACTTGTTCTGTCTTCCTTTCCTGAAGAATGACATTTGACTCCTTGGAGTATATGCATTTGGTTATCTTCACTACATTCTACTCAACTAAATAAGCAGAACTTCCCACTACATAGAGACTAATCTTTCATCTGCATGAGGTTAAAATGGTGTTTAAGTCCCAGTGTTGATTTTCAAACTTTTCTGTAAAGTGACAGCACTGCTGCAAGCCACCACTCAATTCACATTAAGTTACAGAATGTGGTGATTGTAGCATCTCGGTTATTTGGTAGGAAGAAGTTTTCTGCTCTCTTAGTGTTGAGATGGCACTTCCCGAACAAGTCAAAACTATTACAGAGCTGAGTTTATTTATTTCTTTTTCATGGAAACAGTGGCTAAAATTGTGCCATTTATTTCCACAGAAATACATAGATGAAAATCCACTCTATGAAGAGAGGAGAAATCTAGACCGTCAGGCTGGGTTGGCTGTAGTTCTGGAAACAGAGCGCAGGCGGCAGAGTGAGCTGAAACGGAAACTGGTTGAGAAACAGAAAGAAGAGAAGGATGAGAAGAAACCAAAAATAATAAAGAAAGAGGAAGCAAAGAGCATCCCAGAGCTTGGAGAAGGGACTAGTGAAACTCAAGGCAAAATAGATTCTTCTGGGAGAAAAATGGGTATCAAGCTTAAGCTGAAGAAGGAAGATAAGAAGGAGGAGAAAAAAGAAGAAAAGAAAGAGGAATCTAAAAAGGAATCACCAAGTCAGACGTCCTTTGGGAAATTCAGCTGGAAAAAGACTGAGAGAGAGGATAAAACCCCAGGAGTAGCTATTCCAAAGGAGGAGAGTACAGAGGGAAACAAAGAGGAGAACAAGTGTCAGGCTGGGAAACCCCATGTCAAGCCCATTGAAATCAAGCTGTCTGGGAAAACTGTTATTCCACACACTAGCCCATGGACACCAGTTGTTTTCACATCAACACCAGCAAAAATTCTACCCAATCTACCAGTCCCCACCATGATTTTCAGGAAGTCTGCTGCTGCAACAGTTAGCAAACCTGCACCTTTGAACACCTTTTTATCCATAAAATCCTCTGGAGCGACCACCAAACCACTGCCTGTAGTAAAAGAACCCAATGCAGATCTTCTACTGCCTCCGGATATCATCTCAAAAGCTTTTGGAGGAGAAGAAGTAATTTTAAAAGGGGCAGAGCAGGATCTGAAAGCAGCAGAGAAAAGTGAGTCTTCTCAAACTTCTGATATACCACCTCCACGCCCTCCTCCACCAGCAGTCCAGCAGGCAGCTGTCATCCCTGCAGATGAAGTAGCTCCAGGTGTGTCTGAAAGTGAACAAACCATGCTGGCAATGCCTGTGAGACCCCCTCCACCACCACCACCTTCAACTGCTTTCAGTGATCAGGCAAAAAAGGTAGAGAAACGAAATTCTTGCTTGGCCACAGCCAACGCTAAAGATCTGTATGATATTTTCTACAGTAGTGGTGGAAAGGGTTCGGCTGACAGCAAGCTTGCAAGTTCTGCACTTCCAAATGGAGAAAACTCTAACCTAACAAAACCTGCAGACTTACCTGCAAACCCTAGAACAAATAATAGCTCATCTTCCTTGAAGGAGGATTCTCTGAACATGGCTACTGAAGTTAGCCAAGTCCACTCAGCTGAGCAAAGCTCAGAGCTGGAGAAAACTGATACTCAGGAGACTTCAATACTTCATACTGAGATGAGCCCTGATGTTGAAAATGGTATTCAGAAAGATGTAGGTAAAAAATTTCAGTCTTCTCTTTCAACAGATGTTCGGATTAAACTGAAAGAAGATTCCTCACAGTGTAATAATCAAGTAACAGGGAGTTGGGTTCTTAGTGAGAATCAGGCTGAAATGAACAAGAAACCACTTCAGTCTCAGCTGTCGGAAATGTTGGTCACAGAATTGCCAGAAACAAGAACTGCTTCTGGTATCCAGATGCCTGCAGAAATTGAACTTGTGGATACAGGAGGTGGAGAGCAGGTAGGCAGTCAGGAGTCCTGTGATCTACAGACAACAGAGGTCCAAGAGAAAATTGGACAGGAAGATGCAAATAAAACTTCAGTGACTAACACAAACATTCCTGGTACCCTGGAGAAAGATGCAGAGATGAAAGATGGGGAAGTAAAAGCAGTAAAGCCTGAGCTTAGCTTACACCCAAAGACTTTGTTACCCGAAACACAGAATGAAATAAAAAATTTGGAAAATTCCCATTTGGTAGAGGAAAAGTTAAGAGAGAGCTGTAGAACTCATTCAGAAACTGATAGTCCAGACTTGCTCCGTGATTCTCAAAACACTTCAAAAGAAAAACCTTCAGTAGCAGTAATGACAGAACAGAATTCTGTTGATGCCTCCTTAAAAGATGTAACACTGAAAAGTGTAGCTTTGGAAGTGTCTCAGCCAGGAGTCCTTGGCAAAGCTTCCCGAATTTCAGAAACCCCAAATAAGATTTCAGAATTGACAAGAAGTCCTGGTGAATGGGACACTTCCAGAAGTAGTAATGGAGAACAGGTCATCACAACCCATTCTTGTTCTGAAAGTGGTTGGGATCTACCAAATACTCCAAATGTAGAAATAAAAATTGGTTCTAATGAGGATAGTGCTTCAGAATTGACAGAGGTACGACCAGACGCATGTCTTGCCAACACAGGAACTAGAAATAGCATATTAAAAGGTCAAGAAAAAGTTCAATCTGAACCTTCAGGCCATGCAGTATTAGATAACCAAACCCAAAGGCAAGAAGTTGCATGGTTAGTCAATGCCTGCTCTGCGAACATTGTTGAACTCAGATCCAGTGTAGAATTAGTAGTTGAAGTTGAAAAAAAATCATTAGGACACACTGGATCTGATGCAACATTAGACAATGTTTTTATCAAGAGAGATGTAAAACAAGTAGGGACTGGAGGCTGTTCTAGGGCTCGCTCTGATCTTGTCCGAGAGTCAGTAGTTGCTGTATCAGCAGATTTCCACAGGGAGCATCTTTCAGAAGAAGCTGTCCACTCCCCAGAAACAAAGCATGAGGTTGTAAGAACCTCAGCAGCCAATGACTTTCATGTGAATAGCAGTCACTCAGGATTGAATACTGAGCAATCTGAAAGTCTCTCTGCAGATGTTTGTGTGGATAACAAGAAAGTTTCTTTGACATCAGAAGATGTGAAACACAATGAGACTCCCTCCCAGAAAGCAGAGCTCGAGTTTAAAAGCACTGATTTCAGTTTGGGAGATACTAAGGTAAAACATGAATGCTTCAGCATCCATACAGCAGGACATTTAAATAAGAATATGGAAGAAGTCTCAAAACTGGAAACTATTGCATCCATTAGGCTGGAGTCCCATAAACTTAAGAAGCTGGGCATTGAACAAACAGTTGATGAAACAGAGATTACTGATTTTGCTACACTGACTTCTGGTAGTCGGGAAGATAAATTTTGCACACGGATTTCTCAAGCAGATATGCCACAACTTGGATTGCAGTCCTCAGATCGTGACACTACAGAAGTGGTCATGCCAGTTCTAGAAATGCAGGGCATTTCTCCCATGTCTGAGATCCTTCTGCAAGTGAGGGAGAGCAAAGGTGGCACTGCTGAAATACTGTCACTGAGTTGTGATGGAGGCAGGGCAGAAAGTCAGGCTTCTGGGTGCATGGAAACTTTCCTTCCTGAACTCAAAGAAACACACAGAAAGGAAGGTGGCTCAGGAGGCAAAGGAGTATGTACCATCCAGACCAAGAAGACTGAGCAAACAGAAACTGCTGACCGTTTGGAAGCTACAACAAATTCAGGAATCGCTGAAAGCTTAGCAGAAAGCCCAGTGGGTTGAAGTGAACCCAGCCAGTCCCAATATTTGAGGAGCCAGAGCTGGGATTATGTATATGGTTTTTGTTTGGTTTTTTGTTTCAGTTGAGGGGTTTGGGTGTATTTTGCATCCTGTGGTAGGACTTGACTAAAGTGAAACTTACATAATTGGAAACCAGACACATACTTTATTCTGTACATAATTAATTGTGTAAAATGTTTTTTCATGTGAATTTTTTTGCCAATTTCTTTTCTACACTCTGCTATTAAAATGGAATCTCTCATTTATAATGCGTGCGTCTTTGTTGTTTATTTGGGGGGCTTTTATTCTTTGACCATTCTTGGATTATTTCCAGCTCACCCTGTTTGTGTCAGTAGCACCATGAGTAGCGCAGCCACTGGGACAAGCTCAAGAACAGCAATTTAGAATTTGAGGAAATGGAGACTTGCAGAAGAGCTAAACCTGAAAATTTCTTTAAACTGTAATGCATGGTTTTGTTTACTTTCATTGTTTGAAATGCAAGACTGTGATTAGAATTGATTTTGTTTGTTTATCTGTCTCTGTGATTTGTAATTATTGTTGTATTACATCTGTACTTAAACTGTTTCATTGTATTGTATAAGCACATGTATGGATGCCACATCAATAAGCAAGGGGAGAAAATCTGCCCGACTGGCTTTTGGAGAAGAAGACTAATCGGTAAGGCTCTGTGGCCTGACACCTGGACCAGACATATTGAGGTCACTTACATGATTTGAAATGGGCTTTCTTTCATTGTATTGTGATCCAGTAACTATTTGTGTTAAATCATTTAGCAGCTGACCAGCTCTGAAGAAGCAGAAGACCAGAACCCTGGTGTCAGGAATTGGACTCGCTTCATGTGATACAGACACATGCATGCCTACCCTGAATGGTCCTTGAGCTATCAAAAGCTCTAGTGTGATGGTTCTCATTTGTATAGCTTGTTAAAGACTAAAGTATTAAATGTGTTTGCTTGGATAAATATAACATTTTTATTTGTAAATTGTTTAAAAAATAAACATATGGTGGTCAACAAGACTTTATTCTTTATTTTTTTTCTTAACTCAAGAAAACTGTTTTATTTAAATTAGTTTCTAACTCCTGTAGTAGCTGGTAAAATTGAGAAGCTGTAGATGATGAAGATATTCAACAGTTAGCCTGCTCAATAAAAAAAAGATTTATTCCCAGCTGAAGTCAATGGAAGAACTATCATCAACATCATCAGTGGAAGTTTGTTTGAAGTCCTGAGCCCTATGTAAAGCTCGAGGTAGGGCATTGGGGTGGGGGGGAATGCAAGGAGAGTTCATATTTCTGTAATCGCTACCAGTATGTGGACCTCCAGAGGGGGAAATAAAACCATTTTTCTTCTGTCTCCATGACTGCATGTGAAGAAGGTATGAAACATTTTTCAGAGTCATTATGGTGGTTTTCATATTAGAAATGTAAGAACTATTTAAGCTGAATTTGGAAATCTAGTATAAATGCTTGTCATGAAAAATAAGGTAATTAAGAAGGGAAGAGGGGTTTGAGAAAGGCTCTTTAAGCTGTTTTTTATGGTGTTAAGCAGTTACTGCATTGAATATAAGAAGTCTTTGTTAGTATCATTGCCCTGCTTTCTTCAAATAACCATTTGCTGTCAAAACCAAAGAGAGCAAGGTTTGAGATGCTTTGATACTTTTAAAAGATGGAGTTGGGTAATGAGTAGAGATTGCTTAAATCTTGGTTTATAAAAAAGTCCTTTGTAGTTGTTTCTCAGTTTTCTTCTGTATTTTTTTTATTATATATCTTGAGTTTATTTGTTTACAGTTGACAGCTAAATTCCACCACCCTCCCCACCCCGTTTTCTCTCCAATTTCTTCAGTGAAGTGCCTGATCTCTTGTAAATCCACAGAGGAAGAGGGGAACTGGTTTTCTTGCCTCCTTGTATTGAGGCGTATCAGTGCAGGGAAGGGAGATATTAAAGGGAAGGCTGAGTTTTTCCTAGATTTTAGATGCATTTTAGATGGTGCTCTTTTGGGATACAGACAAGCTTTCTGGTTAGTTTCCTTTTCCACATTGGTTTTCATGAAGATCTCAGTGCATGCAACAGCAAACAGAATAATTTGGACAATCATCTTCAGACAACTTTATTCAATGCTGTGTTACCTGTGTGGGACATACACTTGATTAACTTTAGTTTGGGCGAAAGGACATCAATATGAATCAAATACCCTGTTATCTGCTCTCCTACAGTTGCTTCTACAAGTAGTGGTGGTGTTCAGTGCTGAACCTGGCTGGCCACAAATGGAGAGCAGCTAGCACCAAGGGAAAGCAAGAGCCTTTCAGAATTGTTATCCCGTATTTGTCTTCAGCTTTCCAGAAGCTGAACCTTCCTATGGTACAAATTAAATAGTAGTTCTCTTCATGCCCTTTACTCACACTGGAAGAAAGATTAATTTGGTCTTTTTTGAGGTAGGACTAAATGTACTCCTTGAACCGCTGGAATGGACAAGAACAGAACAGATGATGTAGGTGATGACATCTAGGAAGACTGGCAGACAGAGGCTTTAACACTGTCTTGCAATTTTATGAAATGGCATATATTTTTATTTATGTATTCTTTTCTTTTTTTTTTTTTGTTTGTTTGTTTGTTTGTTTTCGCTGTGGTTTCCAGAAGCATGCAGTAAATGGTTTATCCACTGTACTGGTCCCCTGTGCTGGCAGAGCTGTAGCATAGTGCACTGACTGGGAAGCCTTAAGTTCTAGGCTGGCCTTGGACTCCTGACTCCAGATCCTCAGGAGGAGGGGTGAGTTAATGGAGGGGATTTACTTGTGTGTTTGAATGGTGCAATACAGCATTAACTCTCCTTCCCAACCTAGGTCCCTAAAAGCTGCATAAGGCATAAGAAGTTACCTTTCTCCTGATTTTTAGAAAGCTGCAGATAGGGAGGAAATAAGCCTAGTTTGAATATTGCTTTCTTTACACTACTTCAAACCAGACACAAATACCTAGTAAATTCAAAGGAGAATGGATTAACTCTAAGCCTTCATTTGATTCTGCAACCTGTAGTTTGCCATGATGGAGGCTGGCAGAAAAGCCTTTCTCCTGGATGAAGTTTGTTGCAAAACCAAGCTTTATTAAGATGTAGTGGAAGAAGAGCCATGGAAAAGCTGATGGTGTTCTGTCAGTCTATTGTACATCCAGGTGATTTTTTTAATACTTCTTCCAGTTTCTTTTAACGTCTGTGGCTTCATTTGGAAAGGAGAAGTAGCCTTTGAATGTTTAAAACTTGCAGAAAACTTGAAAAGCAAAAGTAATGTTTTAGACAAAATACAGTAAATTTTTTTCCTGGGGTAGTCTCTTGGGCAGGTAAATCTAGTTTGCTGGAATCTTGTCTTTGACTAAGTTTTAACTAAGCAGCAGATAGGCTTTTGGGGAGATTGTTTATTTGTTTGTTTTAGACTTTTAAATGGCACGTGAACAGGGAAGAAATGTATCAACCAGCACTCTGTTATTAATTTTTTCCAAATGTTTGTGTCTTAGTGGTAAAAAGTACAAGTAGTAGATTAAGATATGAGGTCTCTGCTCTTTCTTAATTCTTGCCAAGGGTGAAAATAAATGCCTAATTCTTATCTAAGGGAAGCTGCACAAAGATTTTAAATTTTGCTCATGGAAACAGATAGCAGGAAAAGCAGGCAAAGACAGATTATTTTTTTAGCCTAGTAAACCCCAAACAGTTGTCAGAAATAGCAAGTGAAAGTAAGTGATGATAGCAGAAGTCTCTTTAAAAAAACAAACCCACAACCATCCACCAAACTAGTGCATATCAAAGCATGATAAAACTGTATTTCTTTAGTGCAAAGGGCAAGAAAAGTTGCATGAGACAGGTTTTTATGTGGCACTTGATGAAATACTGGTTGGTTTATTACTCTCCTAGAACATTACAGAAAGGTAAGGGGAGCAAAATAATTCTCTGAGACAGAATTCAGTCCTCTTCTGCCTCTGCTGCACAAAGTGCAAACAGCCTATGTGTAACCACTGTAGGAGTATAAAGCAGCCTTAAAATTGATTTTACTTGACTCCTCTGCCTCTGTCTAGCATGAAGAAGGAGAGAGAGTTGCAGGTTATGGTTGCTAGACCATCCTTTCTGTTAGCTATTTTCAGCCAATATGGATGTATTCCTGGTTGTAACCAACTTGAGCAAAATCATGCAGCTGCAGGCTATTGTATTCTGCCTTAGAGAAGAAACCTGAGGCTCCATATTTAGTATTAGTTTCTGGGGTTTATTTTGCGATCCCACCTCCACCTCTTCTTGGGCTGTCTTTTTGCTTGCAATGAGAAGGCTGATGACCATATGTTAGCAGTTCTAGGCTCTAGTAAAATGAGTCAAGCTGCTGTAATAATTCCCATGAAGCTTTACAGCAACTGAGGGTGCAGGGAGCAGAGCCATCAGAATTGCTCCAGTAGGTGGTGAACAGTTGAGTAGCTGCAGAAGATAAAACCTGTATCAGAACTTCTTCAAGGAAAGCAATGTTCCCTTTTACCAGTCAGCTGACTGAAGAATCTTCAGTTTACAGACAGGAAAGCACAGACTTGAGGTAATGTTTTCAATTCTTAATCAATATAATTTTTCTTCAAGAAACTGCTTTTGTGGGGGAGCTTTAGGCAGAACCTAAGCAACACTGACTTAAACAGTAGGGATCACTTGGGTCACCACCTTGTTTAGTTTGCTTGCAAACTTTTCATGAATGTAGAAACAAAGTCACACTTTTGAGCAATGGTAGCTGTGAGAAATAGGAAAAGCCCCGTAACAGCTATCTGGTAAATGGTAGGGATAATAGTCACATCGGTACTCACATTAGGCTGTGTTCATCTCCTGTGAGGTATGAAAAAACAGAAATTAAAGGTAAATGCCAGATAGTTAGATGAGAAAAGGACTCATGTAGCTATGCATCTGAAAGATGGGTATTTAGAAATGCTTGATTAGCAGGGAAAAAACAACAGTGTCTGTTAGCAAAGGAGTATCAGTCACTGCTTTTTCTCCCAAGAACTGAAGGCTTAATGCAATTAAACCCATTTAATATGGTGCTTTCCAGGTACTACTTAAACTTCATGTCCTCTGCCAGTTAGATTCAAACCCAGTATATCTTGATTGTGTCTCTAGCCATATCCAAGATAGGATTACAAAATTAATTCACACTTGTATTTTATGTATTCAGTGCAATTAATTAATGCAATGGATTCAGTATGACTGGAGGGGGGAATGCCATATCTGCATTTGCTACATTACTTTATAATTCACATTTGAACTATCTGGCATTTGATATAAGATACAGGTGTGGACAGCCTGCTTCAACCTGGTTACAATGTCTATGGAAGAGAGATCATCCAAGATACTAATTTATTACTGTAATTATTCTTCTGAGAGTTGCATTTGCGTTTCAGAATGCAAAAAAGGCTTACAAGTTGAAAGTTTATTTCAGGTTTGTAAGATGAACCCTCTACTTGATAAGGTTAGCATCCTAGACGAAAGCATCAAATACATAGCTTTTAGTTACCCTAGTTCTTACAAACTCTTCTCCTAGTGCACTATCTACATTCACAGTATGTTCAGCTACAGCTGTTTTCATTCTGTATTAAGCTTGCCAGATTTCTTCCAGACTACATCAAAAGCTTTTGGTATTGAAAGCTTTTGATGCAGAGGGGAAAACAATTACAAGGCCCTCAGATTTGGGAATGTAAGTGTCAAGCCCACCAGATGCTCAGCAAGCAGGATTTTAGGATGAGCATTGAGTTTGCTGTAACAAGCCCATTCTCTTTGCTGGCTTTTGGTTAATTTCCACAGGAGCTAAGAAAATGTTATCTGGAACTGCTGGACTTCTGGAATCCTGTTCTGAGAAGGTGGGTGCAGATTTGCATGACTGGAATGGTATCTCTTCTCTTTGGTATGAGGGCACATTCTTTTCATTATTATTAATGTGATTAATCAGTGAGACTTTTTTCTATATTCTTAATGGTTAAACATGCTGTTCATGGGTATGTCTGTAATTTAAGTTCTTTTGCCAGCATCCAAGAAGACTGTGTATGTGTGGGTGCTTCCTTTCTCTTGATTAAACAGTATTATTTTAAAACCAAACATTAAACTTTTATGAAATAACACTGGATCCTGAGTGATGTTGTTTAAAAATTATTCTCTAAAGAGGATTAAAAAAATGCAAGTTACTTCAAGGTATTAGTAGTGGCATGAGAGGGTGCTAGATCCTGAAGCTTGTTGATTTATAGGGCCATTATGGCTGTACAGTAACATAGTTTCTAAATCTGTTGGAAGAGCTGCTTAAAGTAGGGAAAAAGGCTTTTAAAAACTCCTGTGTCTATACTTAATCTGGAATCACCTGGCTGTTTTTAAACTTGGCTACCACATTAAATTATTCATGCAAAATTTTTGTCATATGTTCACAGAAGTCCCTTGTTAACTCTTTTTGCAATTATTTCACCTGAGGGAGATGGTGCTGGTTTTCATCAACAAAAACGTCCTGAGAGCAGCTACCAAGCATGTAAAATAATGAAGACAAACAACAGAAAGCCTGCTTTTTTGCATAGATTTATCAGAGCCATTGATTATTCTAGAAAATTATGTGTAAGAGTTTGCTTTACTGTAGGTTGATAGGCTCATCCTGATTTATGTATGATGAAAAAACACAAACTAGTTTGTTGCTGCTGCTCAAGGAAGGAGAGCAATTTAGAAATATTTACTTTCTCCACACAAGCTCCACACAATGCTAACATGTTTCCTAGCAGCAGTGCTTGATAAGTCTTACCCATCTGTATAATCTTAAGTATTGAATTATCAGCTCTCAGCTTGCTGTTGTGTTATACATCAACTTTCCCTTTCTCCTTCCTTAATTTGCTACTGCAGAGGCTGACTGGTAAACTAATTACCATAGCACTGACATCCTTTGGCTAACAGAGGTGTAATCCAGGGATGGATTTGAACACCCTATCTAGAAGAGACTGCCTGTACTTTCACTTTCATCCCTTTCTTCAGTAACCAAAGCAGCAGAGTAGCTGAGATCCAGCTACTCTAGAAAATAAAATAAGCATGTATTTCTGCTGATAAGGTATTCAGGAACATGGTACAGTATAGCTAGTGAAAAACTTAGCTGCCACACAAAGGCTGCATTTTAACTTTGTTCTTTAGCAAAGATTAGCTCCTGC
This sequence comes from Elanus axillaris, assembly GCA_026212715.1. Classification (NCBI taxonomy): domain Eukaryota; kingdom Metazoa; phylum Chordata; class Aves; order Accipitriformes; family Accipitridae; genus Elanus; species Elanus axillaris. Next base: position 1,063,605 of record JANZLQ010000052.1, read on the forward strand.
CTGCAGTAGGAGAGAGGTGTTGGTTGGAGTTGCTAAACCTGGTAGCCTGACAGAGGTGAAGCTGCCTGCAGCTCCATCTCCCCAGGTCCAGCCAGTAGCAAGGTTGTGTGCTCCAAGTAGGCACACACAAGCACGTGTATGTGTATAAACGTGGCCAGCCATGCAGATAAACACATATAAAACCGGAAAATGGCACTTCTGCAAGAGGAAACAAGACCAACAGCATCATCCTGTTCCCCTCTGGAATGATGGTCCTTAGTGGAATATACAGACGTACATACAACATGGGTCTCTCCAGTAACAGGCCTTAGATGCGCATTTATTTAGTAGCTGGCCCTGGATCCTTGTTCTCTCCAGCTGCAGACACCTGGTCATACAAGCCTCTGAGGCCCACTGCCCCCACTCAGGTTGCTGGTACTCAGACTGCCTTGCATCCACAAACACAGGCACACACAGACTATGGATCCCTTCAATAAGTGGCCTTAGGCAGTCCACCCTGTAGCTGGCCCTGGTGCCCTCTCATCTGTAATCCTTTCGGGCAGAACCTGACAGCATAGCAGTAGGGACTGAAGAAAGTCTGGAGAGCTGAAAGCAGTTGGAAGCTGGAAGAGTATTAGGGGAAGTGTCGTATGTGCTGGTCCTGCTCTTGATCATCCTATGGTATGTAATTTTAGTTAATACTACCAACAGGCTATTCAGCTAACCAGAGCCTGGTCTGAACCAGAGCTGATGTTCCTAGATACCTGGTAAATACAGATATATGTCTGGCAGCCAGTGGGCTCTTACTGCAACATGGTGGCTGGATTCTGCTGCATCCAGACACTCTGGAAAAGCTGCAGCATTCTCAGAGAAATTAGTAAAAAATTTGATTTTGACATAAAAGTGATTAGCAGCACTTTAACATTCACACTGCACCTTGTAATTCTCAAATGTGTTTCATGCTGTTCCACAAAAGCAGATTTCAGGATGCCTCCGTCATGGGGATTTTTGACAACCACAGAGCAAACAGGCAAGACCTGAGCTGGGGTGGTGTAAATGCTGTGAAAATAATTTGGCTGTAATGACATAATGCCCACCTTAAGGTTGTCATCTTTGGCCAGGTTTACTATGGAAGTGAGGTTTAAACCATCAAGGTATGTATCGTCAAACTCAGTGACCCATTCCAGTCAAGTTCAACAAGCCTCCTCCACACTGATGGCAGGTCCTTTTGGTGCAAAGCAGAAGGAGGGGCTGCAACATTAGCTCACACTTTATTAGATGTGAGAGAATCTGCTCAGGAGGAAGTCCTTTATCTTCAGTGAGAGCTCATATCATCCTGGACACCAAACCCAATCAATCACAAAAGGCAAATACACAGGAAACCAATTGTCTTTGTTAAATGACAACTGGCATTAGAGCAGTGGAGCACCTCACACCTTTTAGAATAAATATTTCTGGCCACTGTGCAACCCCAGACCACACAAAGCCTGCCAACTTCCTTGTATCTCACAGCCTGAGAGCATCTGGCTGAGCTCCACCATACACATCCACATCCCTCCAGGACTAAGGGAGCCAGAATGGGTTTACAGGGTCCAATGGACAGGACGGCAGCAGTCTGGGCTGGTTTGGTTCTTCGCATAGGGGAAATGGGTATTACATGGCTTTTCCAGTGCTGGCACAGCACAGGCAGTCATGTACAGCTGAAGCCAGGATGCTGGAGCGAAGCTGCCTGAGGACCATGTGGACTCCCAGAGCTACAGCTCCCTGTGAGTGTGGGTGGGGAGGGAAGGAGCTGTAACAAACCCAGCCAGGGAGAGAAAAAACAGAAGGAGAGCTGAGCTCAGTTCTACAGCTTGACAAGTCTTCTGCAGAGCCTTGGATAGCCCATGGAAATCAGCTACGCCAGTTACAGCCCTGGTGTGAGCCGACAGCCCAAGTGGCCTATTCCCAGAAGTAACTGGTCTGCAAAGCTATGGATCTCATTGTGCAACAGCAAACTGCTTGGGACAAGATTAGTTTGTTTGAGAAGCACTTGCATGCAAAACAAAAACTAACTGTACAGTGTCCAAGTGAATTTCTTCTAGAGGTGCCAGGATGCTGCACAGCTGCCATTCACACCTCCCATGCCTCCAAAATTAGGGTGGTGAAAAATCCTACATAGCTAGGAAAAAAATAATCACAACTGACAAGACATAGAATGACAAAGCAAAGCTCTTTTCCTTGTCCTCAGAGGAAATTGTAACTGCCTGCTCCAGGTTAGCATCACATCTCCAAGTGTTCTTTTCCCCAGCCACAAGAGCAATATGGTTTTTAAGAAACTGCTGGTTCCCACAGCACAGAGAGGAAAATAAGGCAGTTGTGCAACTGAGTGATACAGACTGGAGGGGACGCCTTCCGTCTTGTCCCTTCCCTGTCATATTGCCATGACTAAATCAAAGAGAAAAATAAACAAAGGCAGATGTTAGCTGAGCACCAAGATGAATACAACCCATCTCCTGTGCCTACGCTTACTTAAGTCATCTCAGTAGTGTCAATATAGAGTTTACCTGAAGTAAATGTAGGAGATTACAGCATTTCCATGAAATTAGTACAAAATCCTTGCTTCTCAACGTGTGAGAATTCACGAGTGAACACAGAAACAGTCTCTGTATAATAAAATGAATTGTTTCATGTACTGCTTGCTACTATGAATGCTTTAAAACCCTATGTTTAGTCCTTGTCTGTGGGCAAGAAAAAATGCAGAAGGTTCAGAAATAAGGGCTAAATATTATCATGACCAGAAGCAGCAGCTGAGGAGCAGGGGCAGACTGTGGACACGCTGCCCTGCTTTGCATACTTCCAGCTGTGCAAGCAAGCTGAACCCAACCATTACACAAAAAAAAGTATCACAAGTCTTCAGCTGCATTGTTGAATTTGGGAGGAAAAAATCCAATCCCCCAAACCCCTGACATGGACTACCCACCCAGGCAAGGCTCCCAGGCAGAACCCCTAAGATGCTTTGAACAAATCCAAAATGAATGGACTAAAGGAAAAACAGGGAATTCTTACAGCCAAGTTTAGTCCAGCAGTGATAAGGCAGCTTGCCAGGAGCCTTCATCTGTTTTTGTTTTTTAAAAAATTTAAATAGCCTACAGCTACCCTTTACCAACCACTATACAACTGGAAGCAAAGACACAAAGAAACAGAAATGCCTGTACTGTTCCTTCCACATTAAGTTTTTAGTCTTTAGGAGGTAATTTCCCCCTAAATGTGTAGATTGACCTCTTTTTAATAGCAGAACCATTGACTGAGCTGCCTGTTAGTGAAAAAGTTCTTCTTTCCAGCCCTTTGAGGTACTGTTTCTTTGTACTCCTACCTATCTTGAGGCTACAAGATGCCTCCTTATTTGCGCATTGCTTTTCCTCATTATGCCTGCCAAGTGCAATTTCATGAAGTACAGGCAGCCAGGACTCCTCTGCCAGAGCATCAGCTCGCTGCTGGTGACAGACTGGGAGTATTTTGGCACAGCGCTCTTGGCTTTCCCTGGCATAGCCTAGCCATTACAACATACTCTGTTCTCTTATGCATGCTTCCTTTTTAGTACTGATGTGCTTTCTGCGGGACTGCTGCATCCCAGGCAATATGGCAATACTGCCTGTTGTGGTTTAACCCCAGCCAGCAACTAAGCACCATGCAGCCGCTCACTCACTTCCTGTCCCCCAACTGGGATGGGAGAGAAAATTGGGAAAAGACATAAAATTCATGGGTTGAGATAAGAATGGTTTAATAGAAGAGAAGAAACTAATAATGATAACACTAATAAAATGACAACAGTAATAATAAAAGGATTGGAATGTACAAGTGATGCACAGTGCAATTGCTCACCACCCGCCGATCGACGCCCAGTAGTCCCTGATTCTGGTCTACCCCTGCTGAAACCAGGACAGTGAGAAAGAGTTCTGAGCTGCATATAGCTTGTGTGTGTGTGGTGGCTGTGTGCATAATGCAAATTATCAGTGGTAAAGTAATGTTGGAGTGCCTTACAAATTTAATGGGCTTGGGAGGTAGCTGGTTTTCATTACACTTGAGGGATAGTGTAAAGGACTTTGTCTCTATAGATCCCATTTAGTAAATATTACCATGTTTGAAAGGTCTGCTCTCTTCCTTGTACTTTTCCTTCAAATGCTGATTTGGATGGTCATTGGTAGGAGGGACAAGCTTGTTGACCTTTGTTGGGGTGCCAACGATTTCTCTCTTCGAAATAGCTGTTCCTTTTGATAGATTGTCTTTGCTTTTGGTTTTAGGACTTGTTCCATAACCAGTCAGTGTGAATACACTGCTGTTTTCATACTACTATATCTTGTAGCTTCCAAACAAGTTGTTTCATTCAGGTCCAGGACAAGATTTTAGAGTGAAAAATTACTGGCCTGTTTAAAAAAAAAAACACTCCAGAAAACTGTTGTTTTGATACATTTGGTCAATTACATTCTTTAGGACATTTGCCATGAAAATGGCAGGATCGGATATTTCTAGAGAGAGTTTTTGTGGCTACTGCTTTCCTCCTGGGCTGGGGAATGCTCAGGGAAGAGTATTTGCTGAGGATTTGGGAGACCCCATGGCAGCATGACATGAATGGTTTTGGTGCAAAAGTTTGCTCTCTCTGGCATTGAAAGAGTGTGAACTGAGACTAGAGAAAAGAAGAAAATTTAAAGAGAATGCTAAGGGGGAGATGAAAGGAAAACAGGAAATTATGGAGTTAGGAATAAAGATAAATCCGAAGAAGGTAATCCACCATTCATTTTCTAGGAGCTTGCAGACATGATTTTTTACAGCATTTCAACATTCCAGCTACAATCTATGCTAATGATCATAGGACTGGAATAGTTTACATGTGGAATATAAATGCTGCCAGCATATGCACCAGTATGGCAAAATGGATTGTCAGATCGCAACACTGCATGTAAATGGATCTTCCATGCTTCTGTTTTGGTTTTTATTTAATGACAGAAACATTTTCAACATATGAGATTTTTTTTTGACACCTTACTTAACATTTTTTTATTATTAAGAGTTTTAACTAAAAGCACTGTAATTAAAACAAGTTAAGCAAGCAAAAAATAAAAGGGAAAGAGATTCTGAAAAGTTCAAAAGCTGCTCAGGGCTCTCTCCACCCTCACCACCCAGTCCTTATGCTTTAAAATGGGAATCATGCAAGACAAGATGGATGTAACTAAGTCCGAATCTGGCATTCTCATTGGAGTCCAGTTTGCTTACACCTGGAGTAACATGGAGTTTGGGGTTTAAATTAACATTTATTGACAAAGGTAATTTACTCAGGAATAAGGTGAGATATTTGAAGTTGGTATTGCGGTCATTCTATAAGAGCTTTGCCTGAGGACATAATTATTGTGGCATGGTCTTTTGAAGTGGATTAATCTAAATGAGAAAAACCCCTGCATGCTCTTAATCTGGAATAAGTATTTCCCATGGAATTATTTTGACAGAGTTACTGTGATCAGCCTCCCTGTCTAGACAAGCCTTTAGAGTTCTTATGATAAGAGAGTCCTTATGGTAAGAGAACTAAGCAGGTTTGTCTTCCTGTATGTCTCCGTTTGCTGTGTTTCTTGTCATAACTTTTTTAGCAAGGAATGAACAAAAGCATAGGGCTTTGCCTTTGAGATCATGGCTGTTAGTCTCCAATAAGTTGTTTTGGTGAGAGGGCACAATTTCGGCATTGAGGCTGCAATTGGAGGGCAGTCTGCTCCAAGGCTGTGAAGTAGTAGATATTTTAATGGATGCACCCGCATCCTAATAAAATACTAAGAGAAGGCACTTAGAAAATGGCAGCAAGGCTTCTTAGCCCTGTTTGAAAATTTTCCTGGAGTGAATCAAGAGTGTGTGATTCTGTAATCCCACCATACTACTTGTGTAGCAGGAGGAGGCTGCTGCTTCCACTCAGAATTTTGCTTTTGATAGTTATTGCACTGTGCTGATCTTAGCATCAGCCTCTCAGTAGGTACCTGCTAATGCCTATTTGTCATCATTGTTTAGTGGAAATGAACTTTCATTGCTGCCCAGACATCATTGTGAAGGGTTCAGTGAACTTTCCTTTCTTCTTTCAGGTTATAAGACCCTTTTGAAAGGAATTTCAGGGAAGTTCAGCAGTGGAGAACTTGTTGCAATCATGGGTCCTTCAGGAGCTGGGAAGTCAACGCTCATGAACATTCTGGCAGGATACAGGTCAGTAACAATGAAAATCCCAGGTAAGATAAGATCACCTAGCCTGGTGGCTCCTTGGAGACAAGAGCAGAAGAAATCTTACGCCAGTGTTTGTAGAAAACAGTTATTTCACAGATTTTGAATTAGATTCTTATTGCTTATGTTTTTTCTGTTTGTCCTGTTCAGGTCACTTAGGATTTATCTGTTGACAAGTCTGATCCAATAATAGGAAGCAATTTGAAGTCCAAAACACACAAAAACGTCTCCCTTCTACCCGTGTAACAAATCTGACTCAGTGTCTTAAGTTTGTGATATTTTTTAAATCACATTTTAAACCACTTGAAAAAAATGACCCTTTTTAGTCACCACTTTCATAATGTTGATGTCTTAACCAAAGTGCAGTGTATGAAGTAACTAACTGTGGTTCATCTTCCCGAATCCCTTGTTGTATGGCCAAATACAGAGTCCCTCTGTGTTGTTGTCTTTATTTAGGGCATAAGGAACAGGATGGAGAAACCTAAAAAAAAATCACGTGAATGGCTTGATATTTTTTCAGACATTCATAGAAGACAGCACACATTTTGTAATAACTTTGAGTGAAATTTTCAGCAACATTGCATGAAGCCTTTTATGAAAGAGAGCATGATCATGAAATAAATTATTTTTTATCCACTGTATCAGTTTTATTCCATAGTGGACGGTAGTTACCTAAGACTTGCACATACTGAGACCTGTGGCAGCACAACTAAAGGCAAGATTCACCCCTGGTTATTTTCTTGGTTCATTTCAGAGAGACTGGAATGAAAGGAGAAATTCTCATCAATGGACAGCCTCGTGACCTGCGCTCTTTTCGCAAAGTCTCCTGCTACATCATGCAAGATGACATGCTCCTTCCTCATCTGACTGTCCAAGAAGCTATGATGGTGAGCTTTGTTTCTTGCTGTAATTGGTTGGGAGAAAATATAAAAAATCTCTGTGTATTGTGCACATGTTACTCCTGGTAATGTCATGAGCCATTATGTTTATTTGATTCCACTTAGTGAAAGTGCTTGGACTTTGATAGTGCCTTGAATTCCATTTCAGGCTCATCCTTCTAGGGGTTGTCTGAGCTTCTTTAGTTTTATCATTTTAAATTTGTAATCAACATTATGATTTGGAAGAAAATCTAAGACTCTACTCCTTAGACATCCTAGAGAATGGAACCTGAAATTCTGCACAGAATGAGCCTTTGTAGGGACGATCTTTTTTCTTGGGTGGTGGATGAGTAACCTGTTCTCTCTTTTTCTCCCCATCTTCCATGTTCTGACTGCAAAGCGCTATTTTGACTTGAGCATGCTCTCTCTGCTACTTCTACTCCTACTCTTCTGTGCCTTTTCTTTATTAAAGGCATTGTATAAAATCCTTTCCAGTTCTTCACAGGAAAAAAACAGGAACAGAATAATCCCAAGACTTACAGGCAATGTAAATTCTTCTTACTGTTTTTCATAGCATCAAGAAGTTTATTAATTGCCAGCCTGACCAATCAGTCTAGAAGTGCCTGTTAACTCAGTTTGAGAAATGAGCCAGTTTTTCTTAGAGGGTGTTATCAAAATCAGGCTAAGGTTGCTCATACTCTATGCCAGCACCAATTCACAAATTTTAAGGCCAGAAGAAATCACTGCAGTTTTTATATGGCTAATTTTCTGCAAAGGCTCTTCTCTGTGAGGAAGTTTTCCTTCTCTTTTGTTTACTTGAATGTTGTAGTCAGAATCCCATAGGACCACTTTTGTAGAATTGGGCCCAGATGATACTTGCTGTCTAAATTAATCAATCAAGGCTCTGACAAAAATAATTACTTAACGGTTTAATTGCTTCTAATAAGGGTTAATCATAATGTTTTGCAGAGCTGCCTCTTAAGACATCAAATGACATCTTTCACAAGATTATTTCTGTACTCATTTGTTCACATCCTGGAGAATGGCAGAGTTTCGTTATCCTTATGATACAGATGAAGCACAAATAAACTGTGATTCTAGCATTGCCTGGGAAGTTAGTGGCTATGCAAAAAACATGACTCTCCCATCTTCCTCTCAAGCTCTTTGACTTGTGTAGTGGTCTTTCTGCTATGCTTTTTGTCAGATGATTCAGTGATTGCTTAAGTTAGATTATACTCAGTTACCTACTGAACAGGCCTGTATGATGCTTGTGATTTAAACATTATAGTTCAACTTAAACTTTCCTGACTGAGTTGGAAGAAGTTGTTTAAATGGGATGTTGTGATGTTTTGTCTGAGACAGCCACTGTAACTGCTTGTTGTGCTTCAGACCAGTTCAAAATCAAATTCCGTTGTACTGCATTCCAGGTATCTGCTCATCTGAAACTTCAAGAGAAAGATGAAGGCAGGAGAGAAATGGTAATGTATACTGTCCATCAAACTGAGAATTTTTGGGGATGCCAAATAGGTCCATGAAGTGAGCTCTGTAAAGCAGACGTTTTAGTCTAACACTGAATTGCACTGGACTTGTAATTAAGAATAAATCATAACCTCAAAGTTGACAGGTATCATGATGAGGCAATGTTTACTACAGTCTCTATGAAAGTTGCTTTCAGTATGAGACTGAGTAGATAATTGTAAAAGATCTACTGAAATGAGTTTGTGGGTTTTGTAGAATTCCTTTTAATGTGCCTTAACACCTTAGATTCTCTTACAGGCATGTCTGAGGGCTTAGGCATCTTGTGTGTGGTGAGATTAATTAGTCATATCTGGCAGTGGTGAGTGTAGGTCTTAATTTTCCCAAGGACTAATGAAAACCTCAGTTCTTGTAACTGCTGCAGAAATTTCTGTGCTCGTGTTTGAAAGGGTTGATCCTTATGGCTATGCTGGTGGGCATATTGTTGCACTGGACAAGTTAATGCAGTTGTAGTTAAGGTACAGACTAATGTATTTTGAAGCTGTGTTGGGTGACCAAGGTTTGGTTAAGTAGGAAATCAGGCTAAAACAGGCACGTATCTTTTCTAAAACACTGGGAATGAGTTGCATGGTTTACTCTTGCACATTTGCTGCATTGTCCTGCTTCTGCCTGCGGCTGACATAATGACTTTTCTGAGTGGGAGAGAAGCCCTGGTGTGTTTTGCCCATGGAGACCTATAACCCAGCTGGACCTGCACTAGGAAGTGTGCTTCTCTCACCCATCTGATTGCCATGATTCCTCCCTGTCATTTGTTGTGACACAGGGCTGTCCTTTTAAAGAAAATACCTTAGAGGTGTGTGACCAGACAAAATGGCTTCTGACATGTCAGCTTGTGCATGAGGCAGCTTTCTCAACTAGATTTAGTTACCTCACTTATACTGTAAAGGGCTGGAAATGTGCCCTTTCTACATACTTATTCTGCACTTAAAATGTCTGGGCCTGTGTATTCCTAAGGACACTCAGAGGTCAGGTGTCTGTGCTTGGCCAGAGTTACCAGAGCATACTGAAGTGTAGGAGAGGAACAGTTTTGTGCTGCACAGCGTGTTTCAAAACCACATATGCCTTGGGAGGATAATGTCAGCAGCTAAACATAAACAAAAAATCACGGCACTGGTGAGAGCGGAGATGGTTGAGGTTGTTGAGACAGTTGTGAAAAGTGAAACGGTAGCTCAGAAAGTGTTTGGAGGCGTTTTGACTGGCCCCAAGCTATGTTTCAGTCCAGCGTAAGACAGCACCAACAAGGAGACAGTATGATTTCTCATACACTGCCTCCTCAAGGAGGAAGCCTCTCTTATGCGGGGGTTATGCTGAGTGCTAATGTGATAACATGGCTAACATTAAGATTTACCTTCCAAGAAAGCTGTCTTCTCCTTCTACCTTTGTTAGGGACATGTATGTTACTCTGGACAAGTCTTCTAGTGGCTTAGCAACTCAGTTATCCCACCAATGAAAAGGTAGTTACTATTGGTATAGGAAGCTCCCAATGTTTTTGTTATACTTACTCCTGTAAAATTCAAGTTTTGGGTGTTCCATGATTTTTCAGTGTTCTTTTTCATAAATAGAAAGAAAGGTGAGATTTTCATTTTGGTGCATTTTATGGTCCCAAAACCATGCACTGATGAGACCCTCTGTGGGTAAATTAGGAAATCATGCAGGCAGCTGGAAGAAGCCACCTTGCAGGACTCGGCTTGCGGGGAGGATCCCCGACATAGGTTCGGGCCTGAGAAGGCGGAGGAAGAAATGCAGCCAACCCAATATGAGTGATAAAGCATACTTCAATTTATTGATAATACAAGCACGCTTATATAATGCTTCACTTAATTATT
>JANZLQ010000052.1:1076400-1100808 GCA_026212715.1 Elanus axillaris
TTTTTTAGCATAATATAGCACAGGAAGCTTTTGTTGTTTAAAGCTGTTACTCTGTCAGAGTCAGTAAGGTTATATAAACATGAAAAGGAGAGCAAGGAGAATGTCGTCTACTGTAAGCTTCTATGTCTGTAAACTGTTGAGAGCTCAGACAAGAGGCAGTTACAATTTTATTGCTGCTGGTTCTATGCAGATAGCTGTATTTACTCACATTGGCCACATTCCCATAAATCAATTTGTGGCTAAAGTCATTATGGTCCAGCAAAGATTTTATTTCCAGGGTAAGTTGGTGGTGATGGTTCCAAAGCTTGACAAATAGGTTTCTGTTTTGGCAGGTATTTCTCCAACTGAAATGTGAAAAGGTCTCTGCCACGATGCACATACTGCGTTTGGCTTCTTTTTTCCCCCCGTATGTTTAAAAGGATAATTAGTAGCTTGAAAGGATTGTGATTTGTACTCCTGATCTGTGTAATTATAGACGGAAAGTGTTGCTGTTGATTTTTGACATAAATAAAGTGAACAATGAAAGCAGATTAAAAAATAAGTCATATCAACCAAGATTGGCAACAGTGATTGAAAAGCAAATTTGGAGGGAGAAGGACATAGGGCTTCAACAGTATTTATTGGTAACAACTGGGAAAACTATTGCATGTGACTAAATGACTTCTGTTTCCTTGTGTCTGGAAAGACTGGGGTGTTTGAGGTTTTAATCTTTGGCAGTAGCTCCATGATCCTTCACAGCTCAATTTATTTTTTCTAACCAGATACTGAAGGCATTTCTAATATATTGATTATTTTTTTTAATAGCATTGCATATCAAAGTTGTTTCTTTTGGGATTTATGCTCAAGATGCTCAAATAGTGGCTTCTTGCCTTGTAAATTAGTCTGTTGAACTACTGAAAAAGTAAACAAACTGGAGATCATAATGTAACCAAAAGAGGAGTGTAGCTCTAGAACATGTGCCATTGGCAGGAATGGAAGGAAAAAGCTGCTTGCAGTCAGGAATCTGCAAGTTGGAATATAGGCCAGCTAGATGTGTAGCTGAAGTCATAATTATCAGAGATAACACAGTAAAGATGTCATATCTGTCAAAGAAAAATTCTAGAAAAGGGGCCTCTGATGTGACCAGTGACTTAAATCCAGATCCTGCCAAAGCAAAAGGCTTGTCATCGCTTCCCTTCTACTTTGATCTATAACTGGATGTTTCTAATCCAAGTCCCAGATGTTCCTATACATGTGTGGGTCTGAAACGTCTGTGGGACGGGACTTTGACTTGCTCTAATTAGCCTCTTGGAGTTGTCTAGCCTACTGTGGTAATGTAATAGGGTTGTAATACATCAGATTACAGTTTCCCACCAGCTGCTAGTAGATTAACTCTGTGTGGCTAATCGAGCTGCTCTGTGAAGTAAAAGTTATTTCTTAGTGTGGCTTCTTCATTTTGGTTGGATGGAGTAACAGGCTGTTACAGTAAAGACCAAACCCTTTATACGTGATGTTAAGCACAAGAACAAAGTGTGGAGATTAACATATTAATTTGCCCTTTGAGAGATTTTTTTGTTTGTTTGTTTGTTTTACTTCAGAGGTTTGCCAAGAGTTGACTGGACTCACTGGGTTGCTGTGACATAGTGGGTGACTTTACCTGGGAGTTAGAAAGAGGGAGTTTGGTTGATCTTGCTTACTCTTGGATGTCTTTCGGTTTGGGTGCAGTATATCAAAATAATACTGTGCATTTTTTCTTAAATACTCTGATAAGCTCTGACTTTGTGTTCTACCTCGTTAATAAGGCAGCCTTCTCCCTACTATTCCTCCTCTCCCTGACAGACTATCAGTACACAGATGTCCTGAAAACTATGTCTTCTAAGACCTGATCTGTAGACTCATGCTTTCTTACACTAGCCTGATCTTGGCTTGTTTATGCAAAGGGCTAATTCTATTTATTTTTCTTGTGCCCATTTAAGAAGGTAATTTTTCAAGAGAGGATATTGTTTTGCAGATCACTTTTGTAACATTTGTATCGAAGGCTTTGTTTTGTGTGGAAACCCTTTGATATATGATGGGAAATGACAGAAAAGATGCACTAGTTCAGCAGTAATTATTCAAGGTACTGTAAAGCAGTGCTCAAGAATGATACTTTGAAACTGCAGTTGCCCTAGATAGCTATATTGTAAGTAACATATTACAGGGATAGAGGCAGAGAATTTGCCACTGCATGTGATAACATTCTCCAGGGTGAAAGCTTTGATGATGATATTTTGTGACATAGTCTCTTTGTCAGTAAGCTAATGTGTATGGAAATGCTGAGTTTACTCAGATGTTTTCAATATGCTTTTTCTTACAGTTCAGTGCAGGAATCTTACCAGTTTAGATGTTCAGCATTGCAGATGTGATGAGAGTGTGTTTCTCAATATGCATACAGCATAAAGTAAATACATCACAGGACATCAGTCATAGCAAATGTTAATAAACTGTGCTTTTGTTTTACTTGTCAGTTACAAAGGTCCATTGTTAGATGACGGAGCGCTGGCTCAGGCAGTCTCTCATGGAGCCAGTTCCCCTGAATTCACCAAACTCTGTGCTTGGTTGGTATCTGAGTTACGGCTATTCTGTAAACTAGAGGAGAATGTACAGGCAACTAACAGTAAGTAGCCATAACTCTAGCATAAACGTGCACTTAATGTATGTTCTTGCATGCCATAAAGATTTGGGCTGACAGTTGCCATATTTATTGTACCAGGGAGCATTGTCTGCGTGCTGTCAGATTTTGGATATTTTCCACCTGAAACTTGCCTAATGAACAGCCAGTAGAGACTGAAATAATAGTAAGGCTCAAACAGTATTTCTTCTGAAATTAGCTTTTTCTTTTAATTGTTCAAACATAGAACTTTTTTAAAAGTTCTTGGATGGATTTAACAAAACATTAGTGTTTTTTTTTTAATTAGATCATGAGAATACTTTTATTTCAATGCTTCTGTTTGTATTTGATGTAAGAAATACCTACTGTTCAAGGAAACATTCTCATGACTACAGTAACAATATTTTCTTTTTATTTTTGGTTACCTTAACTCTGTGCTTCCTATGCATTTTTCGCCCTTTATGAAACACTCTGTGAGACGGAGCCTGAAAATGTTTGTTTGTTTATTGTTTTGGTGGAGGAAGAAAACCTTAGTTTTCAAAAAATGTTATTTTTGGTCAACTGGTCATGCCATTCTACAGATTAAATTGGTATAATAACCTGTACTTCTGAATATCTAATGTATTAACTCATAATGCCTTTATGAGGTTAACTTTCAGTCTACTCATTGGCCAAAGATTGCCGCATTTCACCTCAATATCTGTTCTTTTTCCCTCTGTTTTTGACATGTCCATCCTTTCGTATTTGAGTGTATTTGACTCCCTATCTCTGTAACAATACAGCATTTCACCTCCTCTAGCAGTGTAAGGTTCCTGCTATGTTTTGTGTAAAAATACAATCCAGTAGTACTCTAGCACCTATTTCAAATTCTTTAAACACAGTGATAGAAACATTTTATCTGTAGTACCATCAAGCCTTACCTTCATTTTGTGGTACTTGAGTTTATAAATAACAAACATTTTGGGTTGAAGTCCCTTTTCAAATGAAGAAAAACTGTTACCTCTCATTAATCACTATTTTTTGCATAACTTGGCTTAACAAATTCAGATTGGTTTCACTAATTTGTGACACAAATATCAGTCTAAGCTTTGGTTTACGTGACCTGACTGTTTTTAAAGGATATTGGTATGAAACAAGATCAGTTGACAAATGTGAGCTTACAGGGAGAAGCAGTAAAAGCATGAGAGCTCATAAACTATATTATTCATGCTTTGTCACAACTGTCTAATACATTTGTAGTGGGAAGAGTTAGTTGATACTTAAAATACCCCTGTAAAATTTGTGATGTTTTTAATGTCACTTTTCATTGTAGAAGTTGCTAGTGGCTCTCTGTTGTAGCTGGGGAAAGCTGTCAGTGAAATGTAATTTTACAATACTGAGGAATATCATGGCTCCAAGTTGTGCTGTGTCTTTGAGAAACCCAAAGAACACATTTGGCTTCCATTAAAAGCAGGGTTTTAATGTTAAATAGCAACGGGAGCAAAGCATAATTTTTTTTTTTAAATATCTAATTCATTCTACTCACAGCCAGAGATACATGTATTAGGTGTAAAGAAGTCACTATTGTTTTCCTTCTAAGGTCCAAACGAAGCGGAAGAATTTCAACTTGAAATGAGTGGGTTGCTGGCTGAAATGAACTGTCCATATGCATCATTAACATCAGGAGATGTGACAAAACGCCTTCATAATCAAAAGAACTGTCTCTTGCTGCTTAGTAAGTTAAAAGGGTGCTTGCAAGCAAATCTGTTTTTGTGCAAGAATCATAGTATTGTTTCTTACACTTAATGAGATACTGTTTTGTTTACCACAATGTATAAAAACAGTTACCTAAAATGATGAATTATTTTTCCCTGTAATTTACAGTGTCACAATGAGTTTTGGGTCTCATAAACTTACCAGTCGTTCTGTAGCCAGCATATGATGGAAAATATTCTGAGTATTAACGTTTTTCACATTCACTAGCAACAGGCCTGTCCTATTACTTCTCAGAAGGTACTCTGAAGAGGGAATAATTTGAAGATTTCTGCAAGGATTTAGCCACTGAACTTTGTTTAGAAGGGTTGTAAAAATGACAACTAACACCAGATGCATCATCATTTTAAAGCTCCCACCGTGTTGACTTGTAAGGTGCAATAAGACTTGTATTTTTTCCTACACTGACAACAATTGGAATTGTTGTGAAGAGGAAATGTTTTATCCCAACTCCTAGTTCTTTTGATCATCTCCCTCAGTAAATAGCTTCAATGTTGCTTTCTGCTGACTGAAAATAAATTAGCAGTAGCAGTGGTGATGTCTTCCCTTTACTTTTCCACCCAGCACATCTCAATACCTAGATTGGTTTTATTTCTGCTTAGGAAATGTTAGAGGAGAAGAAATAGTACTTCAGTTTGGAAAAAGTATGTCATGTTAATTCACATTTAAAAAAACAAAAAGATTTTTACAAGTGTCAGAGTTAGAAATTGTAATACAAATTTTAATCTGATCTTAAATTCAACATAATGTTTTATTTGCTTCCTCAGTTGCTGCCAGTTCTTTAACTTTTCAAAACAGAAATCTAGTTCTGCCCTCAGCGGAGATATAATAAATGAATTACAGAGTAGGTTCCAGTATTTCAACAGTAGGAGAAAGATGAGTAGTAAGACTTAATCTGAATTTGCTTTGACAGCATGTTCAAAAATGTCAGATGAAGTGAGATAATAATTGTGTTTAAAATACTTTGTAGCTCGAACAGTCTGCCCTTCAGCTTATTCTCTGTAAGCCAAGCCATTTAATAAATTTGGCTTGTCTGTGACACACAGTTTTCCCCAGAGGTCCTCTGTGATGTACATTTTGGTAATACAAGGCCGTGTTCAGAAGCTGGCAGGAATACTGTGTTTATTGTCAAATATGGGATTGAAGTAGATGCCAAACTCCTTTCTTGTGTACCATGATAGTTGCATAGCTTGCTTTACCTACATTAAACTAACTTATTAGGTATCCTGTTGTATGGGAACCATAAAACCAGATTTTTTCCAGGAGAAACAGAATAACCCTCTTTAATAGAATGCCAGGTTATTTTACATTTTAACAAAGTGCAGCACAGTTTATGTCAGTTGGAAGATGTAATGGTATTGCTGTGAGGGGAAAGCACCAAGTAAACGTAAATAGTTAGGATTGCCTTGGTGTTCAGCATCACTAGAATACAAAATTAAGTACTGGCATCTGCAAAAGTAAAAAGTACAAGAGTTTCTGGTTGGTTCAGAAAAGGTCTGCAAAAAAGAATCACAATCTGGTGAACATCTATATCTTACAGTGATACACTTAAAAATTTAAGTCTTTGTCAGAGGAGGTTGGAGGTAGCTTGAATGTAATCTCTGAATTCTTGAAACAAAATTCTGCTGCTAGTTTCTTTTTCAGGAGGTCCTAATGGGGTGTAAATAATTGAAAGTTGAATACAAGAAAAATCTATATAAAGTATCATTGAAAGAGCTTACAAAGGATTCTTCACTGCTTTACATATTAAGAATGTTCTAATTCATAAGGTGTTCTGTGTCTTTAGCAGAAGACATTGTACAGATCTAGAAGAAATTCTAGAGAACGTTAAAATGCTTTGTTCTTTTCTTAATCTTTTGATCTGTCCCAATTTCATAGGTGGTAAGCTGCTTTTGTATAGCCATGGGTTTACAGCCCTGCTCACAAGTCTGTCTTTATCAGTGCATTATCTATTTTTCGATCCTTATTTTTAGAAATAATGATTTACATTACTATTATGGTCACACAGTATGATTAATGATAAAAGTATTGTTAAAACTTGTTCATTTTTTTCAGTTCGAACCTTGAAGTTGTGACAATCACAAGCAAAGGCTGTGTGCCAAATTTATATCACTGTAACCAACACCTAATGCTGAAATTTTGGGTGTATACCATGTTCAGAAATTGTCATTTTAATATTTTTTGTTTGTTTGGTAAAGGAGTTATAATGTGATGGTAGGCTCTTGCAGTTCTGATGTTGAAGAGCACTGCAGGCATTCTAGCTACTATTTCATCAGTTACTGCCTTCCTTTCTGGAATTATTATAAACCTAAATTCTCAATAGTACTTTTAAAAGTGTTGTTTTTTTTTTTTTTTATCCACTCTGCATCTTGCCTGGGGAAGTAGAGGAGATTCATCCAACATTTCATTTCTCTCTACTCATTTCTTGCTTTGTTTCCTAGAGCCTCAAGGAGTGCTTGCTTGTCTAGCTTAAAGTGCATATCCAAGTCCCTCATCCTGCTTATTTCCATGTTCCTAGTCTCCTGTCTTTGCTGGGCGAAGCCTGAAGGAAAAGAGCTGTGCTCTCTTGAACTTTGTGATTAATACCGGTTGGAATCATAGGGATTTTTTCCAGGCTTTAATTGGTTGTATTAAACCTTTCCCCTGTTTGTTGTGTTTCTAGCATTGGGCTCGGTCCTTATTAGAAATATGAGCATTCTGTGGATACTAAAATTATAGCCCTAACTCTTTCTAAAACAGTCCATTTGCACATTTGTTGGTTGTAAGCACTTGAGTTCTCACTGGTTCTAAAATAATTTTAACTCGGCTATATCTGATGCTGAAATCTAATTTTTCTTACCTAGCATACCTCATCTCAGAACTGGAAGCTGCCAGAATGCTGTGTGTGAATGCCCCTCCTAAAAAAGCACAGGAAGGAGGTGGCAGTGAAGTCTTTCAGGAGCTAAAAGGCATATGTATTGCTTTAGGCATGTCCAAGCCTCCAGCCAACATAACGATGTTCCAGTTCTTCAGTGGAATTGAAAAAAAAGTAAGATCCAAAGGAACAAAACTAGAATAATTATGATGTTACTGTTTTGATGGAAAATAGTTCTGCTACCAGGGAGATATTTGCCTCTTGTGAAACTCCAGTGTTTGAATTGTGAAGGAGACTTAACGTGCTTTACTGAGTATGCCAAGAGTCAGGATTTTGAAAATGAATTTAAAGGCTTTTTCCATGCCAAGGCACGAGGTCAGGGACTACTGCTATCATTGCCTTACGGGATGAGGTATTTCTTACTCTGCTGTCAGTTTTAATGTCATCACCTGTTGCAGAAGACATGGAAACTGCTGAGCTTAAGCCTCAGGAAGAACATTAAGGAGAAACATATTCCAAGAAATACAATTAAACAAATTTTTACAGGAACCTACTGTTTTAAAAATGTTTAGGTTAAAAGGTGTAACTAAAGTCAAGTTTACACCTTTTCCCTAAGGCTTCATCGGTTCTGTTTATTTTTGTTTCTTTACATGTATGTGTTCTCCAGGTTGTTGTGGGTTTTTTTTAAAAGAAATTTACTTTTGTTTGAGTAATTTTTATAAAGCAGAAAATTGAAGTGTAATGGACTGTCCAGTGCACAGACCAAAGCTGGAGGACAGAAAGTTTTTAAGTTATGTTAAGTAACTTAATTTGCTAAATAGGGGAGAGCAGAAGAGAAACTTTGTGGACTTTAAAGAACAGATAAGATTACAAAGCTCCCCAAAATATTTCAGAGAGGTTTTTTGACTAACCTTTTAGTTGCATCATACTTAAATAAATCCAAGCAGCTGAAAATAGTGCTTCATTTCTTTGCAATAAAACAGTTTGGATTGACTTGTTTAAGAAGAGGAGGATGGTTTTCCAGCAGAAGTCCAAGGTGTAGAATGGAAGCGAAATGTTTTCTGATTTTGGCATTGTCATGGGCATTAAAAAGTTAGATAAGAAAACTGTGCTTCCATTTTCTGTGAAAAGTAGAAAATATTCATAACAATGAACAATGTTAGCAAGCTTTGCTGGTGAAAGAGACTCTATAAAAGTACAGACTACAAAGTAGATAAAAATCTTTTTAATTTGGGAATTCTGTAATGCTTTACTAATTGACTTTTCTTTTATACTGTCTTGCTTTAAAGTCGAACTTGCATACACCTTGCAAAAGTGTTAAGGTTAAATTAATGGTACCTCATTGATTTATATCCATAGGTGGTTATGCTAAAAAAACCAACCCCTGAACAGTCCTTATAGCTTAATAAAATACATCAGGAATTTCTAACCTACAGGGTTTTTTAGAAATCATATATAGCTGTGGTGCTTACAGTCTGAACACTTTGGATATTGGTAGTATTTGAGAAGGAGAAAGTAAAGCTGACTTATAACTGAAAAACTTATTTTACTTTGCAAATGAAAATACATCACAAAGTTGAGCAAAATGTGAAAACTTAAATAACATAGGGTGAAAATTTTACTCAACTGTAAGATGATAGTTACAACAAGAGATCACCCTGAGGTTTCCTTATTTTTAAAAAGTGAGTCTTAGAATGGCAATATTCTCATCTAGCATGTGAAAATCAAGCTACCTTTTTTCTTCACACATACACATTACAGTCTGGAGTAGGATCTTTGTGTAATTGACTCTCTTTGTTAAAGATCACCACGTTAAAAAAAGAAACTGCTGATACTTGAACGAACTGCTACCTCTGCTACTCTAAAATCTTCAAGTTAAACAAATTGGGCTCAGCACCTTTGGAAAACCAAGTCACTGAATGTGTTAAATCAATTGCTGGAATGAACAGCCACGGAAATTGAAAAATGTGGTTTGCAGCAGTGGAAAGTGAAGTTTCATAACTCCAACCTGTTTTGATCCAAGTTTTTGTCACTGCTACTCCATTTCTTCCCCCTGAAGTCCACAGAAATTTTCAGATGGGAAAGATAACCTAAGTTGTGCCCAAACTTTTAAAATGCAAGTTAAATTTAAATTTTCATATTGAAGATTTTCTCCTTTTGATTGTAAAGAGGGGTTCTTCTTTAGATTGTGTTACATTTCACATAGTCTTAATACCTTTTTGATACAAGTGTGGGGATTTTTTTTGAACTAAAGAGATGATGTGTAGAATAATACTGCTGTCTTCAAGGGGAGCTGTACCTCATGGAATCTGTCTATTTTAACTGTAGATGTACTCTGTAGTCTTAAATTTTAAATAATTATAGCCAAGACTACCAGAAATACAAAAATAGTTGCCTTCCAAAAGAAGTGTGCTTGGTTCTGTCCCAGAGAAAACAACTTGATATTGGACATTGCTCTGTCATGCCTATGACTGTCCAAGAGTCCTCTCCTGTAATTTGAATCTTGAGAAGCTTATTTTTTTTAGCCAATGCTTATATTTTTATGTCTCCTAACAGCTGAAGGAAACCCTAGCAAAGGTTCCACCTAATCATGTTGGAAAACCTTTACTGAAGAAACAACTGGGACCAGCTCACTGGGTAAGTAATTGCAGGTATTAGAGCCCATTTCCCTTTTTCAGATATATAAAGTATTGATCTTGATTCTGTGTGTAGTGTTGCAAAATGATTTTTCTCATCTCTTTCTGAAGATAAGAAAATTTCTTGCAGCATTTTACATATATGTTGGTACAATAAATGTTCAGCAACTGATAAGATCTTAGGTTCATTAATCTGTATGTCCAGATGCAGGCAAAAGTTTTCCAAAATAAAGGAAATTTACAGTGGTGGTGCTGACCTGCATGCTTGTGCAGTAGCTTAAGCCTTCCTCTCTGGCTCCTTGCTAGCACTGTGCTACCTACCTTGCTGAGATGGTGTCACATCCCCTCCTGTGGCTTCTTTCCAGCTAACCTGTGGGTCTTCCCATCATTTCCTCCTCTCTTTCTGTCCTGCTGGAGTAGTCTTGCTTCCTTCATAACCTCTTCTCCAAGAAGCAGTGAGTGTGCAGGTTGAAGGTGGGAGAGGCTGTACACCCAGGTGGCAGAGGCACAATCATCTCCAGCTGGGTTTTGTCACCTGCAGTTCTAGAAGGATGGTGCCTGGGTTAGATACTGCTACTGCACCAGCACAAAACTATGGCTACTGCTGTGAGACTGTGAGTCTCTTATGTATCTTGCTTAAGGTTGAAGCTCTTCTACTCCCAACAGTCTGCTTCCTTCAGTGCTTGTATTGCTGAGGCTGAAAGTGGGCCCCATAGCCTGCTCCAGCCAGGCTTCAGTCAATACATAAATAATTTTCTTAATGGTGCGTATCTCAACTGTTGCTCTGACTAGACCACTGTCTGCTACCAGGTGCGTTTCTAGTGATGGATTTTTCCTGCAGGGCACTTTGTTGTCTTGTCTGTATGCAGACTGTGCCTTAATCAAGATCCTCTTACAGTACTTTACTTACTTTTAGTCCTCTATCTTTGCTCTATCTTTGTCCTTAAGCTTACTGCTTTTTAAGAAGGCAAGGACACCCTGGTCCCTAGGACTTACATATGTCCTTGCATCTCCTTCAGCTTGTTGCTTGTATTTTCTCACTTTTGCTTCTCTGTCCTGGTGAGTGTTGAGAAATGCTTCAGCAGTGCATGCAGTTTTTATGTCCCTTCTGAAAAACAGGCAGCTGTGCTGTTAGAAATAGTAGAAGGATGAATGTGAGGATAACAGAGCCTTTGAAGCCTTCAGGAAAATAGTGTCAGCAAGCATTGCTTGCTGTGAGCCCATCTGACAAGGTAGATAATTGTGGGCTTAAGCCCTGCTTAATATCTCTGTGTGTCTTACTCTCTTCCATCCACATAGTGTTTATCTTAAGTAGAAACATTTTATTTATAATCTATAAGTTATGTTTGCAAATTTTTGTTTCAGGAAAAAATTGAAGCAATTAATCAAGCCATAGTCAATGAATATGAAGTCCGAAGAAAACTGTTAGTCAAACGTTTGGATGTTACTGTGCAGTCCTTTGGCTGGTCAGATAGAGCTAAGGTACAACCAACTTGCTGTGACGTTCTAGTTGATGGTAATGCTTTATAATAAGTCTATCTTTGGGAAACTACTTCATTGTTTCATCCTTCACAAGAAAGAAATAACCACAGAAGTTGTCTAGTTTTGGTCTGAGTTTCTGAAGAAGTTTATTACAATGTAAGATGACTAAAAAAATTTTACTGAAAACTGATTTGTTTGATTTTAAAACAGTCTGTAAAATGAGAAGATAGACTGTGTGTAACTACACCAAAGCCAAAACATACAGTTAAATAGGCCACTGCATTCAGAGTACCATAATGTGAATCATTAAATGATGTGTCTGTGTGATGGTAGAAAAGCATCTTCCTGTTGACCATCCCTTAACTTACTTTGTGCTGTCCACAGTGATCAGATTTCCTTAACTCAAAGTGTGTCTGCAAGCACAACTCCACAGATGCACATGAGAAAAGCTGCTAAGGCACTACTTGTTCTTACCTCATAGACAGGGTAATATTTTACGTGCTTCTTTTGTCTTTGAACCATGCAAATGGCTGTGACATGACGTCTGTTCTCTCTGAGTATGTGATACATATTCTACTTTTAAAAATAATTATGTGGTTTACCTATTTCCTATATTTTGTAGTGAAAAAAGGAATGACAAGATTTAAAAAAATAGTACATCTTTATTTTCTAGGACTAAACCAGATCTGCTAACATGCTGTTAATTATGCTGCTGGTAGTGTTTGAGACTGAGTTATTAGTGATAAAGTGTGACACCTGAATCATCAAGTATTTTCTTTCTTGATAAATGATTTATTAAAAAAGCAACTGTATTTTAATAATAAACTGTGACCTGTCCCATTTTCATCACCTGAGTAGGACCTCTGCTGGTGTACTATCTCTTAAACCTTGTATTCAGGTTTTTTACTAGAAGGTTGAAGAACTGCCTGATTGATTGAATATTTTAATAGTGAATGAAAATGGGCAAAAGTATGGATTAGGTTATAAACCAGCGACTCTTAATTGCGCTACAGCTTTGGCATCCAAATCCATGTTTGTTTGTTTTTTTTTCCTAGGAGAATTCTCAGATGTTTTTGAACTTGACTAGCTACATTAAATCCTTTCTCAAAACCCACACATTGTATATATGTGTTTATATCTATTGAAATGCAAATTAAATTTTTTAGGACCATAACAACAGAAAATTGGAGAATGTGGCTGTAGTATTCCAGACATAGAATACAGTTTGTTTTAACAGTAACTTTTAGCAATGCTTTAATAATTTTTTTTTTTGAAAAGTAACAGAATACAGTAATATAATTAAGTAGTTACTTCTCCAGATAGTAGCAACACCAGTAAAAACTTTATAGCCTGTTATTAGGGGGTTTTTAAGTTCAAAAATGTCAAGTTTCACCTAAAAGAATAATATCATAGCACCAAAATACTGTGTTCAGAGCTCAGTCAAACTTGCCAGGGAAAAACATACTACTGCTCTGGTGAATACTGTTACTTCTCTTGGCTTTAGCTCATGTTTTCCTTAATTTTGAATAAACGCTGTTCAACTTGTAATATAAAAGTAGAAGCTTTCGGTTCTAGAAAATTATCACTGAGTCATTTTGTAATACATACTCTCAGTTCTTCCCAGTTCCAGTTTTCTGCTTTTAGATGGAAAATAGGATTTTAAAATTTGTTCCTAAGTTCTTGCCCAGTCAAGAGATCTGTTGGAAAACCTGGTTTGCCTGCCTCCACTGCTGTCTGGAGTCCAGACAAAAAGCAGCCCTTTTGTCTATGTGCAGATTGCAATCCAGTTTATCCCAACTGCATCACACATTATACTCTGTTGATAACTGAAGATAGATGTAACTTGTGTATTACTCATGGCTGGTAGCACAGATTTCTGTTGTGTCTATCAGCTGGAAAACTGCTGTCATACTTCTGAGGTGTTCAAAGAAACTGGTATGGTTAATGCCAAAAGGCAGTAGAGGAAGAGAGAGTGCATGCAAGGCAAAGTGGACTTACAGGATCTCATTTTTAGCTTCGGCACTATGTATGTGAGACAAAGGACTGAATTAGAACAAGCACTTGAGAGCTTTAGTTCTGCTAGTACCTCTTGATGGCTTACCTTTGTGAAGAAGCTGACTGGAATGAAGAGTGTGAAAGAGTTAACACAGCCTTTTTCTGCTGATACAGTGCTGGAGATGGGGTGCTGCTAGTGTAACTGGAACAGGTGTTGGTCAGGGTGCAGGCACAGAAGGAGGTCTGGAGGCTGGACACAGACATGTTTCACTTTCAGTATCTTTTAGACATTAGCAGTAATTTGTATAACTATGACACAATTCTGTTCTGTGTTTGGCTGCCTGAAAGCAATACGGTGTGCATGTATATATTGTTAATCTTAAAATTGTCAGAATAGTGTCTTGGCAGTTCAGTCAGAATAGTGTTTCCTATATTACTTAAGAAATTTAATTTGACAAATACTAGCTTCATTGCAGTGATTCTTAGTTACAAAGTGGTTCTCACTTTTTTTATATTAATTTTTGTTCTATTTGCAGTAGTGTCTTGTTCTTCAATGTTGATTTGATTCTTTTAGTGAGGTGTCCCATTGCTTTCCTATTACTTTAACTGATGGGGTTTTGTTTTTCTCCTCTCCAACAGAGTCAAACAGAAAAACTGGCTAAAGTTTACCAGCCAAAGCGTGCCCTCTTATCTACTAAGTGCACTATTTCCATTGCAAATCTCTTGGCAGCTCGGCAGGATCTGTCAAAGATTATGAGAACAAGCAGTGGGTCCATCCGAGAGAAGACTGCATGTGCCATTAATAAGGTACCTTTGGTGACAAATGGCTTGTTCTGTTATGAATATTTAAGTAATTTCAATGTAATAATAAATCCTACTTTTTCAGGATTGTAAGTGGAATTTGGGAATAAAGGTTAAGAAATGTGGTGTTTACAGATTATGCATTGGCTTATTATGGTAACTGCAATTTCACCTGTTTAAGTTCGGAGTGCTCTTTCTTAGGGACAGGAAAAAAATGCTGAAATATCTTTGATTACTTTCAGTGAGAGTAGGCCTGCTCTGTCTTAGCAGAATTACTGATGTCATTACACTGCTGCTACCGAATTCTGTCACTGTGTCTAAAATAACACCTACATAGTAATTGTGTTTCTGATCTATGTAAATAGAATGTACTAAGATCACAAAGCAAGGCTCTTGCAGGTTAGATTCCCCTGAGTACACAAATAAAAGAGATTATAGTCAAGTGTGTAGTTTTAGTAATGACATAGTAAGAGTATGATTTAGACTAAGCAATTTACCTTGTTTCAAAAATTTTGATTTTACTGGAGTAATAGGCTCACAAAGGTACATGTGCTGAACTTGAAGCTCAATAGCTATGTACAGCAGTGTACTTGGTACTTTAAAACTTGTGGGTGTACATGCATGCCTTTCTGCCTTCTGGGTACCAATGTATATCAGGTAAAGTTCTAAGTAATTTAGGATAGAATGGTGGTGTGCTGATTTGACCACACCCTCTCTGCCTCAAATAATTTTTGCACCTTTTTTAGTGTAGTTGGAGTGTGGAATGTAAGAAATTAAGTGGGAAGACACGTGTGACTGTACCATCAAACTGTATGTATGTTTTACTAGGAATGCTATACTGCCCTGCTGCTGATCCATATTCTGTTAACTTAATGTCCCATTATCAATATTAAAAGTTTTCCAAGACAGTAACATAAAGTAACGAAGTACCTGCTTGCACTGAAGTTTTTCTGTTATATCTTTTTAAAACTTGAAGCAATGCAAATGTCCTGTCACATTTTTAAGTTTTGCTAAATTCTTAAAGTCACAGCATCCTTAGACAGCTAAAGACCTCTGCAGCTAAAGACCTTGCTCAACTCTGATCAGCACTGACCGACACCTACCTGTTTGTTGGTGTGTTAGGTTTTATGTGTCCCTACTGAAAAATAAAAATCTTTGCACTTCGTTTTCCAAGCCAATGGCTTCTACAGCAATTCAGAGTGCTAGTTAAGAGAGGGACTGTGTTGCACTGTACTTGTAGTTGTTTGAGATTAGCAGTCTGCACTAGTAAACAGTTTAGTGAAAGACTGTATTGATGCTGCCTCTACGGGTGTGTCTGCTGTTTGAACAGAAAACCAAGGTCTCCTGACTTGTTTTGTTAGCAGTGCTTGGAGTACTAGAAAATCCCTGTTTAATTTTTATTAACTGGAGACAAAGGTCTGTCACATTCAAACAGGCAAAAGTTTGCCTTGGTGAAATCCTCTGGATGGAAGAACCCTTCAGCAGCTGTTGTTTGTGGTGTATATCAGTAAATGTGACTCTTCTATGAGGTGCTATAACTCCTACAGCAGTTCTCCCTTTCCCTTTGCAGGTGCTAATGGGCAGAGTGCCTGACAGAGGAGGAAGGCCCAATGAAATTGAACCACCACCTCCTGAGATGCCACCGTGGCAAAAAAGACCAGAGGCTGGTCCACAACAAGGCGGTGGCAGAGGAGGAAGAGGTGGCTATGAATCCTCATATGGAGGGCGAGGAGGTTATGACCATGGGGGTCATGACCGAGGAGGAAGAGGAGGCTATGACTCATCATATGGAGGGCGAGGAGGTCATGAACAAGGAAGCCATGATCGGGGGGGACGAGGAGGACGTGGTGGTTATGATCATGGTGGTAGAGGAGGCGGAAGAGGAAACAAGCTTCAAGGAGGTTGGACAGATGGTGGTGGTGGTGGCTACCAGGATGGCAGCTACAGGGAGAGCAACTACAGAGATGCAGGTTTTCAAACGAGTGGCTACCATGGTGGTGGTGGCAGTGGTGGCTATCAAGGAGGAGGCTATGGTGGTTACCAGTCGTCTTCATATTCAGGAGGTGGCTACCAAGGGGGTGGTGGCAGCAGCTACCAGCAAGACAACAGATATCAAGATGGTGGGTCCCACACTGACAGAGGGGGTGGGCGTGGAGGAGGGAGGGGTGGCCGTGGCGGGAGGGGTGGCCGTGGAGGTCAAGGAGGAGGCTGGGGGGGCAGAGGTGGGCAGAATTTTAATCAAGGTGGGCAGTTTGAGCAGCACTTCCAGCATGGAGGTTATCAGTATAATCAATCTGGCTTTGGACAAGGAAGACACTTTACGAGCTGAGGCTGCTAAAAGCTTTTGCTTCATCAGAGCTCATGTAATAGAAATCTGGTTTCAGAGGCATGGCTTAATCACTGCCTGAATTAGTACAGGCTTGTATGTGGCAGGTGGAATTTCTTTGGGTGGGATGTTTGCATTGAGCAAAGTACAGCTTTCTGTAGACTTTCTCCCCACCCTGCCCCCAACCTGTCTGAATCAAATACACCATCACTGCACCCTAAACATCAACTAATAGCCATGCTTTTTAGATGTTGGACTGGTTCCCTCTGCTCAAAACGCTTTTGTTCTGAAACTACCTGCTGTCTTTGCCTTCCACTTTGATTTAGAGAAATATGAAGACCTGTCTGTCAAATTTGTCTATTATAATACACAATAGAACTTCTGCATTTTCCCCCCTAATCATTGTTCAATTATGTGTTCTAAAACAACTTCTGAGTATTGCTTTTTGGCTTGCTGGCCTCTCGGTTTAGTCATGAAGATGTTACACACACGTGCGTGCATGCACAATGCACTCCCTCTGACAAACAGGTTTTTTGTCTATTCTATGAGCTCTACTGTGGATGCCATGTTTGGTAGCCTTATCTCCCGCTAAACAAAGTTTTTGCACCTGCTCAACTCTGAAGACTGACCGCCGCCAAAATCTGCAAAGATCATTTAAAACTAAGCTAAATTGTGAACTGATAGTGTGTGTAGGCCTGTAGTTAGGTGTAGCAATTCAAACTGACCCGCCTCCATCCAAAACAAGTTGCTCCTCCTCCAGACCTAATTTTTACTTGAAATCAGCTAGAAGAAATGACAAACCGAAATTTATTTTATTTGCAAGTTAATACCACTGGCTCAGCAAATCTAGGGCAATTTGTTTTGGGGGTTGTCTTTTTAAAGAAATGCACTACGGCCTGGGAAGGTTAGTTCCTGCCTGGAGGAAGCCCTTTTATTATTGCTGCAGAAAACAAAGCCTGGCTGAATTTGATGTTCTAATGTTTTTGTTTTTTCTTTACTGAAAGCCACATAATGCTTCTTGCTGGGTTTTTTGTGTACATAAACATTGTGAAGCTGTGAAAGAAAATGGCTGAAGGTGTGCTGTTGTATAAAAGGTGAGCAATAAAAATATCTGTATGTTCCCTTTGCTTTCGTTTCTTTTCTTTCTTGGTACTAAAAAGCAGTTGCTATAGTAGCTGGGAATTGATGGGGATTTCTGTCTGCTTCATCTATTTTACATTTTAATCTATTTTAGATGTAGTCGTCCCAGCCGTACTGTGCATTCTGCCCCCTGACAAGCTGTCAGAATGGAAGTGGATGGGGAGGAACTGATCTTCAATGGCTCTGAGCTTTGTTCTATTCCTCCCTCAGAAATGGTGTAGCACTCTCGGGGGGGTTGCTGTGTGAAGTTACTCTTAGGCTGTGTGAGCACCCATCTCCCAGCTTATGCTACTGCATGCCATGTGAACATGGAATGCTGCTTCTGGGAACTCTCATGATGTTCTCCAGCCTTGTGGAAAGCGTAGGTTCCTGTTACTGTGCTTGGATTGCTGTAGGAGAGACTGCTGATGGCAGTGTCTCTGGCTCCCTGAAATGCCATTGGGGCTGAATCCAGGTTGATGCAAACAGGAGGAGTTCCTTGTATTACAGAAATAACACGAGCATTTAAGAGAATCTGTGTAACGCTGGTGTTGCTGTAATTCAAGCTAATCATGTAAAGAAGCTGATAAACATTGCTTTGAACTGATTTCCCTGTATTTCATTCTGTGAGCAACTTTAAAATCTCCAGTTTAATTTATTGGGGCCACTAGGTGCTGCTAGTGATTCATAGGTTGGAAGTGAAGGTCTCTGAAAGGAGAATCTGGGGAATCTGACTTAATGTCTCCTTCTTAATGTTTCACACATTTAACAAGGCTGATGAGGGGAAAAGTTTCCTATATTGAATCTAGGTCTTTGAGGATCACCGATATAGATCTATCTCAGCATAATACGGTTCAAATTATGTCTAAAAATAAATGTTGCTGCTTCACAAAGGTGTTGATGGTTTCTTGCAGCAGGATGCTCCAGAGAAGGTGTCTCCCTTGTGAGAGAGTAATACCTTGTCATGAGCATTAGCTGGTGACTAGCTGCATTCATAGAAAAATAATTAGTGGGGTTTTTTAAGTATTAAGATTCCTACAACTGGGTCAGTCCTGTACTGGTAAATGTAGAGAGATTGACAGTTAAAGAGCCTTTTTGCTGAGAATGTAATGTCTTCAAGTTGACAGCTTCTGCTTTTCTTCTGCTCCTCACTGTAAAAAAGCAGGTGTTTTCTGTCAGTGCATTAGAGTGCTGCAAACTTGTTCCTAGCAAGAGGGAGCCCAGATGGCTCTTCAGATAGCCTCTGTTTGAGTTGCATCAACACCTTCAGAGACTTCTTTCTGTGCTAGAGCTGTCAGTTTCTCTGCAAGGCTATGAATGTTGTTGCAGTGGATAGTCACACTTTTGCACACTGTAACATGGTAAAATGATGCTGTGGTGGGATAGGAGCACAGAGCTTCCCCTTTCCCCTTATTCCAGATAGCTTTTTCTCCTCCAAGTATGTTGCTTCTCCTCCCTCTTCCAGGATTTAGGGTAAGCTGAGTCCTACTTCATTGCTGTTTGAGGGGGAAAGTTTTGTTTGTTTTTTTTTTTTTTTTTTTTTAAAAAAGTAAAAAGAATTCAGAAGGCAGCAAAACAAGAGAGAGGCTTTACTCTTCCAACAGGAAAGAAAACACTTTGCTTCTGCCAACTGTTGTTGTTTTTCCTTACTCTATTGTTTCCTCCTAGTGTGCTATGACTTCTTTGTTCTTCAGAGAAAACAAGCTTTGTATATGTGGAGGGAGAGAGCAGCTTTGATAAATGAAAGCAAACAACCACTGCTTTGTTATTGTCTGTATGATGCTCTGATATTTACTGTTTTCCAAACATGATTCCTGCTGCACTGGAATTATTAGGCTTGTGGTGGGTTGGATATACATACTTGATTTCATTGTGCATCATGATTGAAAGCAGAATGCTAGCAGATCAATTAAGTAGGCAACCATTTTTACAGGGGAACAGCGTTCTTCCTTTTAACCATGGTTGTTCTTGTCACGCTTCTTCCACAAGCTTTAGGCAACTTGTTCTACTTTTCTATCTGCCTTTCTCTCTCTAGCAACTTTTGTTTCCTAAAGGCTTCACGTGCATTGCCCTTCCATCTATTAGGACCACCCTCTCTCAAGCATTGTCACTGTATAGTAAAATAACTATGGGGAGCAGGGGACATGCTTGCTTCCCACATCATATACATTAGTACCTGAGTTAGAATACCATGATCTATATGCACTGTGGTCACTGTTGGGTTTTCCTTGCAGGTCTAAGGAATGGATAAAAATGTATTCCTTACTGTGTGCAAAACAGTAACCCAACAAGGGAGGGGGTATCAAGCTGAGCTTTCACCATGCATCACTCACCCTAGCAAGCCTTTTTGCCTGTAGCTGTTCCCCAAGTAGTTTATTATCTTTAGGATTGGAGCTGGCTGGTAATCCCTAGCTTGCTTGATGAGATTCCTCTACTTCTCTAGTCAAACCCCTGAAGTATGCAGCTCATGGTGATATGCCATTACTGCTGGTGACCCCCAGAGAGGCTCCTCTAGCTATGGGTTAGACTTCTCAGGCAGAGCATATGGGTAACCTGCTTTAACATGGTGGGGCCTTTGACTATGTGTCTCCATTAAACTGCTGTTTGCATCTGAATTAATGAAAGTGGCAAGTGCCTCAATCAACCTCTGGCCTAATTAGAAACTAGACACTTACCAGTCAAGTACCTGAGATAGAACTGGGAAGAAGGGAAGCAAGATTCATGTCAGCAGATAGTTATGAAAAGCGGCTGGAGCTTGAAAAGTCCTGTGGCATAAGAGTTCCCCATAACAGGTTATGTACCTGGGAAATGAAAATTAAACTGTGCTGAAGTGGGAAGAGTTCAGCAGGGAGTAAGGATCCTCACTAAGCTCTGATGACTCTTTTGGGCCTCCAGAAGTCTTGTGTGGGTTCTTAGAGTACTAGAAGTTAATTTGGCTCCCTGTTAGGTTAATGAAGGCCAGCACACAAAAGCCCTCAACTGTCTGCCATATTTAGGACTGCAGTAGATAGTCTCAGTGTTGTTGCTGGTAAAGACTGTCAGGCTTGAGATCCAGCTTCCTCTCTGAACTTCCAATTTTCCTTGGACAACAGGGATGCTACAGAACTATGTATGCATTTTTAAGGTGTTGAGCATGATTTAGCAGTCCCAAACAAGCTGGCTCATGCTAACCTGCAAGCTTGCTTTGTCAGCCTCCTAGCATACCCTTAGGTTAGAGTCATACCAGTGTTGTGATTGGAGAGCAGTACACTGAAGTGGACATGAACTTGTTTCCCCTGTGTAGGCTCTCAAAATACTCATGTGCTTGTTTGTTTCAGGTTATGCCTTTCCAAAGGGACACAAACTAAAAAAGCAAGTGCTGTTACCAGCTGTAAACATTGCCTTCTCCCCTGTTTGGCTGAAAATAAATCGCACCTCTAATGGCTTAACAAACAAGGGCAGAAGGGAAAAATATTTTTCCTTTGTGTTTATTTTGTGCTTTTTACAGCTCTGAGTGCTGTCAGTGTCATTGTTTCCCCTTTATTGTCCAGTAATTTCCCCTCTTGTCCACGTGGGTCTTTCCCACAACAGAGAAGAGAAAAACAAGTACAAAAAGTAGGAAAACACTATTGTAAAACCAAAGAAAGAGGGAGTCTGCCTGTGCTGTGGGCAGGTGGAAGGTCATAACTCGTTTTCACACATGAAGCAGAGATGAAGGTGATAAGGACTCTTTAAACTTTCCGGCATTAGCTTAACTCATGGAAAAAGCAGACTTTTTGGCTAAATTTCATACAGACCCAGCGGTAGCCTTTTGTTGATGGCTTTTCTGTCTCCTAGGACCAGATTGTCAGCAGCTGTAAACAGCACTTCAGAGTTCAGCACACAGATTTTCCAATGAGTTTAGCCTGTTGGCTGCAATGCTTATTTTGAAAATGCAGTTCAGATCAGTGCTGATAACTCAAAAACGAGTTCCAAAGTTACATCTGTTTCTCCAGTGTCCCTGGGGTGGGCCAACTCAGTTGTCAAGACTCTCTTGAGAAGTACTTTGAGCTATTTTTTGTGCTGTATAGAGGCCATCAGTTAGCAGGCTGATGCTGAATGAAGCAAACCTTGGTTAGATTATTTTGGCTATGACAAACATGAAACAAGCCCTTGTTTCTCCTGCCTCTTGTGTCTCCATGAAATCTGTATTCAAATCTCCTTCCTTCCTTCCTTCTGTCCTTCCTTCCTGGTCTCCATTGGGATCCCCTTCAATTCTTGGTGTCACGTAGAGAGGGAGAGCTCTCCTAGTATGCTGCTTCCCACGCTTACTCCCCATCTGTCTTTGTTCTCTGTTTTTTTTCTACTTGTGTCCAGGATCCTTCACATGCAGTTATTTCCCATACAGATGTCTAAAGCTTCTTGAACTAGTGTCCCAAGCTGCAAGGACCCTTCTGTGGCTGCTCAGGCTGTCTCAGCCAAAGGCTTCAAGGCTCCCCGTGAGGAAGACCTTGGGGGTTGCATTAGAGCATGCTTTCACTTTGGCTTCCACAGAGGAGTCCATGAGCAACAGTGCATAGCGCTCGGCTACTCCATAAAGTTGACAGCAAGGCTGAAGCTCCCTTATTTGCAACATGAGGCTTTGCAAAGGTTTTAAACAAGCACAGAAAGTCCTAGTGGGTTTGGCTCAAACACCTCTTACAGCGTCTATCTGAGCACTTGCATTTTTCACCTACTCTTGTTGCTTGTATTCTTTGGCATTTGCAGATCAGGCTGTAAATAAGGTTTGACATAATTGTTTTTTCCACTATGCTGTGTTTTTTTGTTTGTTCAGATTTTTTAAAATTTTTTTTTAAACAACCCTTCCCTCTCCCCCCAGTTTCTTAAAAGATCCTGAGACAGGGAAGGATGGATGTGGTGGAAGTATCCAGCATAATTTGGGATTGTATCTCACTTTAGCTACTTCATTAATCCAATACGCTTGTTATGATGGCACTTTTTCTCCTGGATACTCGCCTGGAATTGCTCTACTTAGAACAGGCAGCGTTTCATCAAGACCAGCAGAAGCACATAGCTCAGTCAGGAACTGCGATGGCTGATAGGTTTTGCCTTTTGTTAAGTCAGGGGAGGCAAACAAGAAATTCTTTGTTGCTTTGCCAAGATTGGGGAACTAAAATTGTTTTTGTGAGGTGAGGAAAAGTCTTGCCCCTGTTCAGAAAAAATGTCAGCTTGAAGGAAAGAGAGAAAAAGATTTTTTAATTTCATGTATTCAGGCCTCCTGCAAGATAAAGATCTTATCTTACACCAATTTCTTAAAATGGTTGTTCCTGCCCTGTTAGCTCTCCCCATTCAGATGCTTGCTGTGGATCTGGAAGATCAGTGTTCTGATGCAAAAAGCCTGTTAATGCCTTTTTTTTTTTTTTTTTTAAATTATTATGTTACCTATGATGAGTCTGTTCCTTTCTGGGGATGGGGGGAGTGAAAAAAAGGCTGTATTTCTACCCAGTGTCTTTTTTTCAAGTTTTCCAATGGCCACGAACACTTTACTACCAGCAACACACTCTCAATGTTCCCCTTCTTGAAATGCCTAAAACAAAGGCTTTCCAGCAGAAGGAGGTGCTTTAATTTTTCACCTAGCACCAGTCCTCCTCCTTGGATGCTGCAAAATTTTGCTTAGAAGGTTCAGCTGTGTAAGCCTGCAGTCTATGCTTGATCTGCAACTGCTGCTAAGGTAAGCACCTAACTGACCAAAGCTATGAGGCTTGCAAGCGATGTATTGATGAAATCTCTACAGTGGGTTCAAAC
Source organism: Elanus axillaris (assembly GCA_026212715.1). Taxonomy (NCBI): domain Eukaryota; kingdom Metazoa; phylum Chordata; class Aves; order Accipitriformes; family Accipitridae; genus Elanus; species Elanus axillaris. Next base: position 1,099,758 of record JANZLQ010000052.1, read on the forward strand.
TTAAGCAGTCTAATCGCTAGCAGAACAGTCCCCCAGGAGGTGGGAGCTGCTTCGGTAGAAGGCATCACTTTTCTTACTTAAATGTGAGTCTATGCCTTGATATAACAGTATGGAAAAAAAATGTGTCCTTGAAATGGCCTTCCTCTGACAAACATAGAGCACCTACCCTTTTAAACTGTTTAGGAAAGAAGCTTGTTAAGTATCTTGGGGAGTAGGTAAGTGAGAAGGTAAGACTATGTACGAGAAACATTCTTGTCCAATAACAAAATGAAGACAAGCATGGTTTGTGGGCCTGATAGAAATAGGAAAGCAGGTATCTTTCAGAGCAAGAGCTACAACTAACTTTTAAAAGTCTGCAAGAAATAGGCTGAGGTCTATAGACTAAATGCTGGTTAAAATTCTTATGTGATGTTAAGAATGAAGTTGCACATGAGCATTTAATTTATAAAGTGTTAAAAGGCTTATCTCAACAGATCCATCAACAGCCTGGATCATAACCAAATTTCTCTATTGAAATTCAGTACCACATAATTTTCATTGTGTGCAAGCCGTATGCTGTAATGGTAGCTGTGCAGTCAGCCTGTTGTGACCTGTCACCTGGCCCTCCACAGGAAATAAAAGACCATATTTTTGCTAATGCTTTTTCTTTGCCCACAGCAGTAAGAGTAAAGGATGCTTCTGGCCCTCATCCTAGCTTGGAAATCGGTGCTCTCTTCAGTCCTTATTTCTCTTGAGTTCAAAACAGTAAGAGCATGTTCTTTTTTTTTTTTTTTTTTTTCCCTCTCCCCAGATTTACCATCATTACTAGTTGTGTTGGAAAACAAAAGAAACTTGCAGGATTCAAGTTCAACCTGAGAAGACATTATATAGTCGCAGTGTAGATTACAGTCAAATTACCACAGAGGAGTGCAGCTGTCAGTTTTGGTTAGGGAAGTCTATGAAATTAGTCTCTGGTCTTGAGGGCTTACAACTTGATGAAAGGTGCAATAACTTGAATTTTGTAGGAAATCTTATAATTGGGTTGTTTTAGTTCAGAGTGGGTGCCCCCCCC
>JANZLQ010000052.1:1100908-1149361 GCA_026212715.1 Elanus axillaris
GGCCCCCCCCCCCCCCCCCCCCATTTTTATGGGCAGATGGGGTAAGAAGACCAATACATATATGCCAATTTGGAATGCACCTTTCAGGTTTGAGCTTTGTGCTGTTTCGTTTTCTTTTTCTCTCTTTTTTTCCACATGAGGGCGGTGCTCCTTAGGTAACTTAATGCTTCTGAGAAATGCCACTTCAAACCTGCTTCTCAGGTGCTAGATCCTACATTAGCAAACTGCTAATTGGGAGGTTGCTCTTCAGTACATTTAGTCTCAACATGTACAGGTTTCTTACCAGAGAAAAACATATCATGTACACATATATATGCACACACACTTAAAACCAAGGTGTTTATTACATGCTAATTTTACCATAATCAATGCTGGCAGAGATGACGCTTCTCCATTGCAGTGTAACCAAAAGCATAGTGTCTTGGAGTTCCTTCAGTCTCAGCCATGTGCTACCTATTTGAAGGATCCCCAGTCTGGGAACTGCTTTCACTGTGCTGAACACCAATATGCTCACTGCAGCAATGTAAACATGGCCAAAATTCAAAACCCCAGGTGTGCAAAGAATTTCAGCACGGAGGACTTTGTGAAAGGTTTTTGTTTGAGATTTAATCAACATACACACGTACTTCTTTCCTTAAAAGATCATTACAAGCCTCTGGAAAAGGAGAGTTATCAAACAAACTTAGATGCTTGGCTTCTGTCCTCACCATTGTTGTTGCTGGCAGACATAACAAAATGATGCAGTATATTTAAAAGAGGCCAAATATATCCTCACTGGCGTGTAGAGGAAGTTTCCACAAAAGTCATACAAGAGAAAACACGGAGCGCAGAGATCCATCCTGCTGTGTCCGTGCAATGTTCATCCAAATGGCTTACTTGTGAGAAAATAAATAGTGCTTTATAACACCTTTCAGCTAAGAAAACAGGGCAATGGTTGAATTTAAAAGTATGAGGTACAGGAAAACTTCTCATGGCCAAATGTGGTCTGTGACAGTCCATCCACAATTGCTCTATTACAGTTTTCATCTTTGTTTTTCTGTGCTTCAAGGTCAGCAATCAGCTATCCTGTAACCAAAAGAAAATAAGCACTTAAATGCTAGCAAAGATGGTCAATAAAAGCATGAGGCTTTAGAAGTATAAACTTTATGGGTGACAGCAATGTAAATCAGACCAATACCCTGCCCTAGCCTGGACTTGTATATTTATCAGAATGCTACTTCTTGTGAATCTAAAGTGGAGCCGTGAACTGTGCGTTGCAAGGGTAAGCAGCACAGAATTTGGTCAGATACCCACCAGGTTATTTTAATATTTTCAAAAAAGAAAAAGTGCCCAACTCCTAAAAGAACATACTGACACCAAGAGCCGAACCCCCAGTTACAGTGTTAGAGTAAATGCATGCTGCAGTGTAGAAAATAGGTATCTGTGGATGATTTGGCATCCTTCTGGAAGTAATTATTGTGCAAGAAGCAACAGCAAATTTGAATGAAACAGCATCCTGAATTTCATAAAATAACCCTGTGAGACCTCAGACTCTAGCGGATTTTAAACTGGTTTGGCTGCTTCTGCAACTCACCTCAGATTCTTGTCTTTCTGGGAGGGTTTCTATTCTATTGTGATCCTGTATGTGTTGTGGGGCCTCGGCTTCTAGGTCTATATCAGCCTGCATGTTGGGCTTTTCATTCTCCCACTTTGCAAAGCCTTTGTTCTTCCCAGCTTTGCTATGGAATTTGGACTTCATTTTGGGGAAAGTATGGGAACCTGAATCATTCCAGCCTGGCTCATGCCAGAGTGGTTCTGTCTGTGTTGCTTGGCTGGTGGTTGCCCTCTGCAGCCGCACTGAAATTTTCCGTGAAGAGCCAGTGACGAGGGTGATAGCTCTGCCATCGAGGTCCTGGTGTTCTGCAGCGACACTGGGAAATTCAAATACTTCATCTTGGACTGAAAGAGAGGGTGGAATTGTTTATTTCAAATATTCTACTTCAATATCTTTTCAAGAAGAAAACTCAAGCCTGAGGGGGGTAAACCCCTATATGAAGCAATTATATAATTAGCAATATCCATATGCTGCTTGGAAACTGATTCTGGCATTGTGTGTGCATGTTTCCTTCTCCTTCCATCTGTATGCTCAGGGCATAAGCCAGAGCTAGAATTGTGCCCTGTGTCTCCCAGCCCCTGCCCCTAAGTGGCTTATAAGGAGAAGTACAATTTCCCTAATTATAATTTTATTTCTTTTCAGCTGAGATAGAGATGCCAGTATAGAGGATAGGGAGCCTCAGGCAGAGACTAAGGCTATCACTGCAGACAGGCATGTTGTAATCTGAGCACTGGACACAAACCACAGTGTAGTGGAAAGTACATGTGCTGTTCTGTGTGCTGATACAAAGGAAAATAAAAAATGGCAGCAAGGACACTGGCCGTTAGAGAGGATTCCAGAAATGGTTTAAATAGGAACAAAAGTGCTCTTACCTGGAGGCAGAGATGGACTGCTAGGCAGAGAGCCATGGTTGCTGCCTACTGAGGTCCCTCTGGAAAATTTCCTGCATGCCAGCACAAGCAGGTCTCTGCATTGCTTGTGACAGTTGGCACCACAATCTGTAAAGAAAGGAATTGTCAAGTCACCAAATGGAAAGCCACAACTATCTGGTAATCCCTCAGGGCTATTAGCAGACAGATACCAGAGGGACTTTGAAGGAACAAGTACTTTGACAGAGAGTGTGAAGGGAGTTACAGAAATAGATCATTTGGTGTGAAGGGCATTACAAAAAATGGATCATTGCCATGACAGCCATTAATAGCAATCTGGCAGCAGAAGGGAAGAAGGGGATGATAGTTTCATCAGAAATTAGTCTCAAGGAAGAGACCTAGAATTGCTGGTATGATCCTGTGTGTGCCATGCGTAAAGCTGCTCTACTGCCTGAGTCTCCAAAAAAAGTGTGGGTTTTTTTTATTTTTTTATTTGACCCAGCTGAGCCCATTGTAGTAAATACACTGGAGTATCCATACTCTGAGCCTCTGGGAAGGACACCTGGAGGTCGGTGTAGACCACTGTAGGTTAAAACTAGTCTAGCTCAGTAAGCAACATCAGCACAGAGTAAGCTCTGTGGACATGTATCATCCACCTGGATGAAACTGGCTGAGTGCCTGCTCACCTAGCCTCTGCTGGGCTTTGCATCACTGCAGATAACACTCATCACTAGATACATTTATCTGAAGCATGACTGTAGTACAGATCTTATCTTCCAGAAAGGGCCAAAGGGTGGAGGGTGTGTGCCCCAAACACAGTCTCTCTCTGCATCCCTTGCCCTTGTTTGAAAATTTCCATCTCCCTTGTTTCTCTGTTGCTGCTCTATGACCTAATGTTTTGTTCTAGGTGAGCCATTGTCAAAGCATTGTGTTTATAACTCTCTGCTTAAATGAACCATTCTGCTCAGGGCAGCAGCTCTAGCACGATGGGTGAGAGTTCTGGTTTCTCCCATTACCTTGTTCGTAGGACTAACACAGAAGTACCTGCCCAACTGTGGTTTTGTCTGCCTTAAAGGTAAACCTAAGGGTTTCTCCCCCTGCCCCAATACAATAAAGATCTCTCTTGGCAGTGGAGAACCTCTTTCATCACTTGTAGACCACACAGTCTAGCTTTACCTCATTATCCGAAGTGCTGGGTTAAGCAGCAGACCTGAACAGATTAATGAACTCCTTCCCTTTGCTAGCACAGTGTCAGAGGTTCAAAACAGAAGATGACAGATCTGTGCTCAAAGGCAGAAATCATCCATAATGAGTGCAGCACTCTAGTGATGCTGGCATACAGAGCAGCTGGTAGCTGCTGCAACAAAGGGCAGACACTAATTACACTTGTTGACCACTTTAAGGTCCGAGTGAGCACCTCTGCTCTCTTACTCTCATGCTCTATTGGCTATGATTTTGACTCTACAGAATGACTTTTGCTCTCTTTCTCCACTGGGCCACCGTTACAAGCAATGATGTAGGAGACAGCTCAACTTTCAGATCTCAAACTGAGTTTACAGGGCTGCTGTGACAAAACCCTGTCTTCCTTCCCTCATCCTACCAGTAGAACTATAGACCACAACTAGCCCTTCTGTAGCTGCTCAGATGACAGTAATCAGGAATAGCTGAATTACATACTATGGTTTAGCCATGGACATTTCCCCCACCTGTCTCTAAGTAAGAGATGTTCATGGGTGCAGAGGGAGGCAGGAATATGGTGTATCCTAAAAAACAATACAACTCTTCACTCTTCTCCTGGGAGCCACTATAAGACTAAAGGAGAAGAGTGCATGTACATAGAACTATGAAGCCCCAACACGAATGTTCCCCTGTGAATAATTGGGATGCAACTACAATTGTGAAAATCAACAGTGCCCTTCAGCCAGAGCTGCGCTGCTGGAGAAATAAATAGGTCCAGGACTTTAAAGCCAATGAGGACCACTACAATGTCATTTGTGGTCTGACCTGCTCAATGTGGTATAAGTATTGCATAAGAAATTAAACATTTTATGAAAGCAACAGAGGGGGCTGTAAGAAGTCTAGGATTTTTTTTAAGTTGAATGTCTGGAGAAGATCTTGAAATGAGATCTGCTGGGCAGTCTAGGAATTAAGTATTTCTTTCTAGCTCAGCAGCTATTGCATTGCAAGGCCAGTTAGGCTTCACTACAGGCATGTGAATGTACATGACAGACAGCATTGCCAGCAGACCTTTTCCTGACCCTAGGTCTCAGAAGATATATTTCAGGATGTCTTGGTGTTAGGATGAGGACACTTAGTTTTCCAAGATGCAAGGTCTTTGCTGGTAGAAAGTGACACCTCATGGAGTCAGTGGCTGCTTTGGAGCTTTAGCTCACAGAGCCTGTGTGTTCCTACTGGGTGCTATATAGCCTAACACAGTGAGACTTCATAGCATAGCAGCAGTCACTGTTCATGGACAGTACCAAGTGTAGAAGCAAAATTTACATGAACAGATGCCATTTCAGTAAAAAATACAGTTGACCTACTTGTGCTAAATCACACCACCCATAGCTTGAAAATCCATGCAATGTTTATTTACCTTTGCATTTGTAGCCTTGTTTGATTATACCCCAGAGCTGCAAAGAAAGACAAAAGAACGTCAAGGAATCAGAAAAGAAAGCCAGAAGGAAAACAAGGTCACAATGAGGAAGTACCAATGGCTACAAAAGCACAAACAGGATACAACTGCTCTTAACACCCTTCCTGTTAGGCAGACCTCCCCCTCTAATCGTGATAAGACTTGTGTGGCTTCCCCCTTTTTTCTGCTACTTACAGTGGGACTACCAGAGAAGGGGAGACACAGGTGACATTTGCTTCCAGGAACAGGTGAAAAATTGCCATCATATCAAGCTTACTGAAACCAGCAGAGCACATTCTGCTTCTAGGCTCACTTAATGTTATCTGCAGGGGAATTTCCAGTGTACAGCCATTCTCCAGATACATGAATGACCCATGGCATTCAAACACAGCAGAAGAAAGCACTACTGGGGATAAAAATTAGGTTCTTGGTTCCCATACTGGTCCCCAGCACACCTAGCCATAGCAATCTGTTTTGTCCACCTGACTCTTTCCATTAAAAAAAAGGTTGAAGACTGGAAGGGGGAGAAAAGCCACTAAATTCCACCTTTGCCTCCTCCCAGAAGCTGTTCTTGTTGATGTACATGACAACCAAATGTTAAACTTCTGGAAGGCAGTGTGTGTGGTCCCACTTTTGGGAAGCTTTCACTGCAACATGAGCAGGATTGCTTCGAAGTAGGAAAATTCCCTAGCAAATTGTTATCTATACACTCAGAAGCACTGTATCTACAGCCATGGCATTATAAAACCAAGAATTTTCACTATTAGAGGCAGAGCGAGGAAGGGGCAGTTTTTCTAGCTCCAGCATTAAAGGAAAATAATCTGGGACTCCAGTGTTTATTTATCTTGAACTCATTCGAAAGGTGAGCATGGCTCCTCACCATATTTATAAGAATCCATGCACAGTGTGCAAGGGGTGAATATGATTATTAAAGAAATGTTCAAAAGGAAGAGCTGGACAACATTCAGCATGCAAAGGAAAGAGTAAAATAAATAGAATAGGAAGATTCTAGGGGAAAAAATCCTATACAATGCACAAAAAATTTTGCAAGGAAAAATGGGGGATTGGAGAAAGCAAAATAGATTAGACAAGGTGGAAGAACAGTGAATAAAAGAACAGAAGGGACAACAGTGGAAGAAGGGTCCACAAAAAGCTTGCTGCTGGCTCTATTCCTGCTGATGCTGTATATATGCACAGTGAATGCAGCTGTGGTCAAGCAGTGACAATGGAGCCCTCCAGCCCCCCTTGGAAGAGCAGCAATGACTTTTTTTCCAAGGTCCCTTTGCCAGGATCACTGTAAGAGACATGGATTGTTATATCTTTCATTTAAGATCTAATCTGTTCCCACTGCAGAGCTTTCATCTCACCTTCTTAGCTCTGTACCTTCTTCCTACTCAAATTTGGCACCACTGTTGTGGTTACACACAGCCATGAAAGCTTAGCTGAAGTGTCTTGTTGTGACTTCTGACCTAAAGCTTTGAATGTGTCTGACAAAGCTTTGCTGCAAAGCTGGCTTGAGCCAGCTCCAAGGTAAAAGAATCTGTGCAAATTCAGATTATAAAGCTCAGCGGGATGGCTGGTTGCCTGCCCTCCTATGCGATGCAACTCAAGCTGTGGGATGGAATTGTAACTGGCCGTGGGCATATCAATTTCATGCTGCTTAATGGCATTAGGTTCTAGCTTGACCTTCAAAGTTCGTATTGTTTTAATAATGGATATTTTATTGAATACTGTGTGCATTGCACTGTCATGTCAATTCATCCTGCTGCACTGTCAATGCACATTATTTTGACTGTGAATCAGTGCATCAGTTTGAAATTAGGTTTCCACCTGTGGATGAGCAGCACTGAAATGCAAAACAAATACACAGCAGATTTCATAATTGGTTCCTGTCCTATCAGCCCAACTCATCCACAGGACAATGCCAATGACTTCAGTGAGTTGACAGGAAAAATGACCTTATTCCATTTCCTGTACAACCCCTTACTTGTTTGTATTCCTGCACTGGATGTAATCAGGGAGACATGAAAAATCCAACAATGGCCAATTAGCAAACTGATGCAGGAGAAGAATATCTGGTGGAGACGACATTGCAGGGCAGTCCTTGGGCTTTGCTTTGCTTTGCTTTGCTATGGAAGCATTCCAAACATGAACTGAGTGCCATGAATGCAAAGACATCTTCCCGAGGCTGCAGGCAGCCTGAGACAATAGGCTCAGGCCAGTGACCGCCCCTGCCTCATCACTCTGCTGGAGCTGTTAGCTCAAGAGCCCACCAGCATGCTCCTGAATCAGCATTGATCATGTTACCTCCGAGGTTTTTACAGTTCTAGTGGAAATAGGTGGAATTCCTCCTTCCCCATGGCCTTGATCAGTGGTTACGGTAGGGACCATGAGCATATGAACAAGACAGCTTTCTGTGTTGCAACAGAAGCGAGTAGAAGATGGGAGCATGGACAAGAGCAGGAACGCCAGAGCTGGTCTGAAAGGAGGCATGTTTTTGCACTTAGCAGTGCCGTTATTGTTACTTTCAACCACAAAGAAACATTACTCAGTGGAAAAGTTCACATAGTAGAAGCCGGAGATCTTGGTGCTGATAGCAGAGGCAGATCTGCACTGGAGAGCAGGTATGATGGTCTGAGTTTACACCCTATATGTGGGCCACACATAAGCAGAGGACATGGCCTTCTGTCCTTATTGCTATAGCTGTCTAAATGTGGACATTTGATTTCAGCAGAGTGTGTGCATTAAAGTAACTTTTAAATCAGAGTGTCTTGGTTTCAGCTGGGGTAGAGTTAATTGTCTTCCTAGTAGCTGGTACAGTGCTATGTTTTGAGTTCAGTATGAGAAGAATGTTGATAACACTGATGTTTTCAGTTGCTGCTAAGTAATGTTTAGTCTAAAGTCAAGGATTTTTCAGCTTCTCATGCCCAGCCAGTGAGAAAGCTGGAGGGGCACAAGAAGTAGGGAGGGAACACACTGGCTCACGGGGTATTCCATACCATGGGACATCACATCTAGTATATAAACTGGGGGAGTCGGGGTGGGGGATCACCGCTCGGGGATTAACTGGGTGTCGATCAGTAGGTGGTGAGCAATTGCACTGTGCATCACTTGTACATTCCAATCCTTTTATTATTATTGTTGTCATTTTATTAGTGTTATCATTATCATTATCATTATTAGGTTCTTCTTTCCTGTTCTATTAAACCATTCTTATCTCACCCCACAAGTTTTACTTCTTTTCCTGATTTTCTCCCCCATCCCACTTTGGGGGGGGGGGAGTGAGTGAGTGGCTACGTGGTGCTTAGTTGCTGGCTGGGGTTAAACCATGACACAGAGTAATTCCTTTTTCTTTACTATACTTGGTCTGAAATTGAAAAATTGGAGGAAGTTTACAAGCAACACAAATATTCACAAAACCAATCCTTTCCCAGCTATGTACAGAGCACTCTAATAAGTGGCATATGGTGAGTTATGGCTGAGAGAAAAAACAAATGAAAAAAATAACCAACCAAAAAAAAATTTAAAAAATTCTTATTGCACAGAACTGCTGGAAGCACTTTTGATTTCTTGACCAGATTAGAAGATCTGTTAATTCAACAGAGAAAGGATTAAGGCTGTTATGGCCATTCAGAGAATTATTAACATAGCTATGTTGCCATGTACAATTTCCTGAGAAAGAATGGCTTTTGCTTCATCTACATCCTCTGTTCCAGACACCCATTTTCCCTTGAGCTTGTTTACATGGGAAATCAAGCCAAATTAAAGAACTTAAGATAAACCAAGTAAAGCCATTCATATAGACTCTAATATCCTTTAGCTAACATAATTTTGTTCCCTGCCCCACAACAGTAATTCTTACAAATGCCAGTATTCAGGAACCACTAAAACAAACTGGACAGCAGAGTTACAACATGAGTAAATGTTTTGTACTGCTGGATGCAATGAGGTATTTGGCTAAGAGACTTTAGCAATGTGTGAAGCCAGTTTCACCCTGCCTATGTTAAAGGGTAAAAAATTGTTTTTAAGATATACTATTATTAAAACACACTTACAAATCCCGCACAGTGCTCGCAGAAAGTTGGTTTAAGATAGGTCATCTCCTGAAAGTTATGAATAAACCCTGGTCCCATTTTACACTGGAACTGTGATTTAGCTCTCAGAAAGTAAGCCATCATTTCCTCTTTGCTTATAAGACCATCTCTGTTAGGGAAAAAAAAGTAGAGTAGATCTGTCACTGCTCACAGCACTAAACAACTCAGGATTTTCTCACTGCAAAAAAGCATTCAGCACACAAAATGCATTCTTTTAAAGGGCTGCAACAGACCTGGCAGAAAAAAAAATTTAGAGCCTTTGTGGTTCTTATCCTTCATTAAACAGCAAACACTGGACTTACAGCACGGACCTTGGTTTCTCACCTATTCATGGTATCAGAGCACAGACCACGCTATTAGGCCTGAAGGATCTTGACCTACTGCTCACACAGACCAAGCAGTTATGCCCCTGGCTGACCACCAGCCTTGACAGCCAAAGAGATTCTGGACAAGAATTATCAAGCCCAACTGGCTAGGCAATACACATATATACTTCCTAGAATATTTGTTAACCTCTCTCTGCTATATATACTAATTTCCCCTGTCCTGCACACAATTTACTTGTTTCATCAGGCTGATGCCTGGTCTGGATACAGCATCTCCACTGTAATTTGATAGGACTGTAGGGGTTTTGACTCAGTCCCAGCAGGAATGCCTCATTAAGCTTTTACATAAATGATTTTTAAAGTACCAGGTAAAGCAGGACTCCAATCTGGGTGGGCTTATAGAACCGACTACAGCATAAGAAGTTAAATGAGGATAGAATTCAGCCTTCAGTGATCTTCAGTTCCTTAAGCGAGGTGTCAGACAAAAGAAGCTTGGGAGACACTGTTTCTTCAATACTTGGTTTTCATGAGTTTCTAAATTGGGTAAAAGAAAAAAAAAACCACAAAGAAATCTCCAAACTTACTGGTCTTTGTCCAGCACACAGAAAGAGTCCAAAAAGGGGAAGTTTGCAGCTATACTTTCAAAGTCTTCCTGAGAAATATAGCCATCATGGTCATGATCGTAGTTCCTAAAGACAGACTGGGAAAAAGAAAGAAATTATTGTCCTAATATCTAGCCTATCCTGAATCTATACCAGCTCTTCAACTTTATAATTACATGTAACTTAATGTTCAGCATTACTAATCAGATGCTCTGCTGCCTTGTTTTATTCCCTTTATTCCTACCTGGTACTTCAATATGCATATTTATTGGACTGTAGGGGAAAAAATGGCTAATTTTTAAAGAAAACTTGACCTCAGTATTTATCTAGTGATGGTCGTCCACACCTCTTCAGACATAATTAGTCTTGCTTTATTTTTTTCTTTATTGGAAATGTCACTAAAATTCTGCCCTGTGACGTATTCCCTTTGCTTCACTGAGTATGCTTTTTAATCACAAAAAAAGAAATAAAACAAAACCAATCCAACAGCAGCTTTCCCATGAGTATTTCAGATGTTTTTGGCTTCACTTCTCTTTTAGTTGGTTACCTCTGCTCTGTCACAGTACTGTTTCTATCTGATTTGTTTACTAATACTTTGACATCCACATCATACATGAGCACTTTGTGTCTAACAACCATTCCCTCCCAACAACCCACCCCAGCTCACCACTAAGTAAAAACAGACATGGGATCAAATTTAAAAGGTTGCATAACATGATGGAAGCTCTCCTTGTCTGCTAAGGAATTACTATATTCTGTCTTACTGATTGCAGAGATGTGCAAGGTGTGTTAAAGCTGTGTGGGATGCTGATGGGAAAAACATGAGTGTCAGAATCAACATGACTATCTGAAAGACACATATTGAAGCACAAACTCTCTCATTAGATTAACATTTGGTTGACAAAGGCAAAAATTTAATATACTGAGACCTCTGAAAGTTGTTTGCAAGTGTCCTTATTTTAACAAGAACGTGATGAAGCCAATTTCTAAGCACCTGTCAAATGATCTGTAACCAATGACTGGCAGATCTCAAAAATACATTATCAAGAAGGAAGCAATACACAAACCCAAGTAGTGTTCAACACTTTGTAATAAAAACAATGCCTTAAAGCACAACTCAAAGCAGCTAGTAAATGACAAAGATTGGCAAAACAAAGACAGCTGTACAGAGTGGTGTGGGCCTCTTGGTAAGCTGTATCCGTAACAGCCCCAAAGCATGTTTTAATCCTGTCAACTAAAGATCACATGTCCTGAGCCAGGCCAAAATTGTGGAATGGGAGACTGCACATCTCCCACCCCCAGGAACACGAACAGCCCTCCACCCAGCACATTCTGGAAAGATTAAGGGGTTGTGACAGACTTCCTATTTAAACAAGCTATCAAAGAGAGGTTTGGATGTGGAGTGATTTTTATCAACACATATGGCACTGAGAAAAGCAATACAGGAACAGCATGTGCAGTTCTGGCATCCCACATTAAGAGAAAATGATTTTTAAAAAAAAAATAAATAGCATGTACAAAAAATAAACCAGAAGATATATTTGAAGGCTGAGTGAGACAACTGAAGACTTTGCTCAAGTTATCTTAAAAACATAACCCCAATTAATGACCTGTAACACAGACAAAGTCAGAGTTTAATAGTTCCTCCCAGACTTAAGTTATTAATCTGTAAAAAGCAGAAGGAAATCTTGCTTCATTATCTAAAACACATTCCTGGTTCCTCTGCATGCTGCCCACATCACTAAAACTCCCTTACACACCAACACAACAGGGCTAAGTCTCTCCAAAGGAAGCTGGCAGTGTTTAGTTTTGCTTGCATTACCTAACACATCACCTTCCAAACTGAAGCTGGAAGATCCCAGCTATAATTCTCCATCACCTCATGCCCACATTTTTAAAGTGTTATGAAGATGGTGCTATCTTTACCATACATAATATACTCTGAACAGTCAAATGACAGCAAGTTAAAAACCAGAAGTAGGGTTTCTGGAAAACTCCTCTGGACCTAGTAATGTGCAAGTCCCTGTTTCTGAGTATTTTTGTTTCCAGCTCTCTGTTACCAGACATAAACTGGGTGGCTAGAGCTGCAAAAACTCAACTTTGCCCTCTGATTTTATAATTGCTAATCAAATCTATTGAACAGCAGCCAGGCTTTGGATGCTCCTGAAAGTTTGCTCCTTTGCATCCAGAAACCTGTTTACTAATCCCATTGCTGATTGCAGGAATAAATAAATATTTCTGGACATATCATTAAAGTCTCAAATTTGTTATTGTCTGAAATTCATCCCAACCATAACAATATCTTGAAATGCTTGAAATTAATTATAATGATGATAATATCAAAGTTATCGTTCTCTTTGACCAGTATGTTCTTCCAAATACTTACATCCACCAGCTTTCGTATGTGCTTGTTAATGACTGTAGGGTCAGGTTTTGGTACCACTCCAGATGCCCACTCCAGTGGCACTACTGGCTTGTTAGGGGTCGTTGGGGAGGTAGGCTGCTGAGAGATGGATCAGAACACAAAGATTTTCAAATCTGAATTACAAACTTGAATTTCCTGTTAAAAGCAGCTCTATATGTCAGAGCTACAACCACAAACTACTGGAGTCCCCATGCTGTAAAAATGTGCTTAGCAAAACATCAGGCAAGGTTTTAAAGGACTGCTTGCCTCCACTAACAGTTTCAGTTGGGCTCTCTGTGGCACCTCACAGCTACACTGGCAGCAGCAGCGCCCAGCGAGCTCAGAAGCAAACCCAGGCAGACTTTCCTCACTGACATCTCCAGAGGGTTCAACAGCAAAGAGACTTGGAGGAAGAGGGAAGGAAAGAAGGGTCTCTGGACACAGCAAGCATCAGAAATAGGTAACTCCAGAAACCTGCTTTTCTCCTTCCCAGTAAAGACCGCGAGGAACTCTCTACCACAATGCAGCCTGGCCCCAACTCCCTGACGGAGGGACCATGCCCAGGAGCCATGTGAAGGACTGCAGCAGCCTGAATAAGTTAACACTCCTGCTCTGTGCAGCACCAAGAAGAGAGCAGGATGCAGAAGTGGGGGCAGAACTGTGCTCAGCAATACCACCCGTTTCCAGCCGAGGAGATGGCTGAGGATGCATAGCTTAATTCATTTAGGCAGCCTGAGCAGAAAGGGGTTAACCTTTGACTTGCTCTGCAGACAACACCAACCAGACTATTTTATTTTGAAAACAGCCTGGTCTTGATGAAACTATAGCTGACAGCTCACTTGATGTACAGAGCATGCAGCCTGACTCCTTCCACGCCTCTACAGCACTTTGGGAGAAACTCTGGCATGCAGCTCAGCTTGTTCAAGTGAAAATACAGGACAAACCTAAACACAGTTTCAAGTAAGGCTTCAAAAATCACCAGTTAATATGAAAAAAGCTGCAAGGCATACTGGCCTTCTCCTGTATCTGCCACTGGACATCTAGCAGGTGAAGCAGTACCAAGCAGAAAAAAATCAGCATGGTTTTGATCAGAAAGGAGACGGCCCACAGCCTCAGAAGGCCCCTGTATTAGCTGATGAGCAAGAGATCTGGGTCTCATCTGTCTCCCTTTAAATTGGTGTGAGTTGAGAGGGAGATAATTAAGCCAGGGAAAGATGTTATAGTTATTATTGTGTATAACAAAGGTGTTGTAGACTTTGCCATTGAGATGAAAAATGGTCACAAGGTCATACTCTACTGTGTTTGGTAGGAAAAAAAAAAAAAGAAGGCTATGTCAGGGGGTTGCTTTATTAATTTGGCCTTTCCTTATTCAGCTTTTATCAGTTCCTCAATGGCTCTTGACTCATCATACAAATCTGCACAAGTAAGTTTGGGAAGAAAAACTGTATCCACAGAATTCAATTTCAACAAGAAATACAGTGAACCTGGACATCCAGCTCTATATGCCAAAAGCACTTACAGAATGTTTTAGTCCTAAAATTAATGTCACCACACAGTATAGACCAACATGCTGGCAAGTGGTTGTGCTCTAAAATACACAGAAATGCAGCAACCTTTTAAAGATGACATGTTACGTGATAATATGTAACACGCTAGTATTGTGATATTCTTACAGCTATGGTCAGAGAAGAAATTTGAAATGTGCCTTCTCTTAAAAAAATCTTAGACTGAAGGGACTCAAAGCATCAGTATCAAAGTGTCAGAGTGGTGCTAGACTACCAAGTGTTCACAGAGAACTTTTAACTCCTGCTGGTGTGAGTGCAGAATGGCAGAAAGAGACAGGATCCACTGGAGCCTTCCTCTTTCTTCTGGGCTAATTCATTTGAAGCCTTATTCAATTTTTACATTCTTTGACAAGTTGCAACAAAAACTTCATGTTAGTTCCCACTAGCCAAAGGGAAATGTTGGTTCCTCCTACTTCACTCATAGACTTGTACAAACAACCATAGTTTTATTTATGTATTTGAAATGCTTCCTATGAGGAAAGGTACTAACCAGTGTCCAGAGACTACCTAGCTGAATTTACTGAACATTCAGAAACACTGTATCTTGTCATGCTGTTTGTGGTTCAGCCTGTATCTCCTGCCTGTTTCACTAGCACAGGGTTAATGGTATTGTAAACTGAAAAAGCATTTTCAGATGGATGTAAACATCTGCATATTTCAGTGGTGAAATAAATTCTACTCAAAAGCAAAAAAATTATGTAGGTGTGTCTTCAGTGGCATCACTGCACCAGGCAAAGTAGTCTTCTAGCCAATAGCTGTACTTGCAAAAACTCCCAAGAAGAAGGTAACTAATGCTCAGGGTAAACCCAGACAGTGTGACAGGGAGATGTTCTACTACAACTGGTGGTCAGTCTTCAGTATTTTTTAGGCTGCTACATTGACTAAAGAGTCTCCTCCCAGTTTTAGCAGAATGAAAGTCTTGCTCAAGACCCGGTTGACAGCAGGCTCATATGCTAGCAGATCAGCTCCACTTTTGCCTTGAAAATGACTGCAGCAGCCTGAGGCACTTCTTCCACAGTGCACCTGCATGGGAGTTGTTGTACCTGTACAATAATAAATCAAGGAGCAGTTGGAATGATATAACTACGCTGTCATGTTGCCTTTGACAAACTTTTCCATATACAAAAGCTCTACCTCTAAAAATTTTCCCTTCTAAAATATCTTGTGTGCTTTGGCACTCCATCAATGAGAAGTATGGCTCAAACACTCCGTCGATTCAGCTGTAGCTTTCTACCCATCAGGGTGCTGCAACAGCTCAATATCAGTGGTTATTCATTGATCGTTATGCACAAGTCTCTCACAATTGCTGGGTAGTGATAAAGTTCACAGCAGCGTTTATATCACTTTTGTCCTTCTTAAAGCTCAGGCTGGAGATCAAAGCAGCAATGTGGTAATTTTCTTCACTTACAGTAGTGAGCCATTAGTCCACAACACAAAGCTGTAACAAATCGGCTTTGCTGGCAGTAATGGGAGCAAGAGGGAGCCAGAATGACTGCGATAAATGGGAACTGTTGTGGTCAAGTCATATCCAACAAGGACAGGAGACTCTAATAAAATTACAGGTGTTCAAACTGAATTTGTGTTGACTATAGAAATATTCAATAGCTTCTTTATTACTGTTCATCATCTACCATTGAAAGCACACACACATAGTCCTCAAATTGGTCTCCAAGGGCAAAGAACTATCTTGAAACCCAGAGAAGCCCTATACTTGGAAATTAAGGGTTTCTGCTTCCTTGCTTGCTTTTAAGAATACTTCAGAAACTGCAATGAATCACCTCAGACTACTGGACTCTGCTCTCACACTACTAAGTATTTCCAGCCACCCTTAGTTTCTGCTGGTGTCAGACCTGAGAGGCCGCAGCCTGAGAGAATCACATACTGGATATGATAGGTAGTAAGGATGTTAATACACTGAAGAAATGCTCAGAGGGAGGAGTCCCCAAACTTTGGCAACAGAAGAGAGAGTAATGCTTTAAATTAAATTCAAATATTAATTAGGAGATTCATCTGTATCCTGAGTTGCAAAGCATAATGAAAAATACATCAATGCAGCATTTTTTCAGTTGCACACAGTAAAAAAAAATAATATCTATTCTGAAGTGTTTAAACATTGGTTGGGAGCCCAAGATACAGTCAATTCTACATAAGCAAACAGTATTTAAAACACTACAGCTAATGCTGTGGCTTGCCTAAAACAAATCTTTGGACTCAGTGTTGTGTTATATAACTGCACCAGCATCCAGAAAATGAAGTAATGGTCACGTAATAATAATTGATGTAAACTTAAAAAGGATATCTTCGCATAAAGCAAACTATGTATTTCATGACTTGGAGAGGTTTTGTAGAAAAATAATTAATAATGAAGTCTGGCATGTTTCACTATTTACCTCTCCCAATATGCACTAAAACCTATAAATAGTGACTGTGTTTACTATACAAGAATACACTCTAAAAGTCTTTAAGTGAATGTTGAAACTCATTAATTGTCATTTAAAAATTTAATTAATTGCATGCAGACAAAATAAGCAATATGTGAAAATGCAGTAAAAGATGACCTACAGATTTGGAGTTCCTTGGTTCCAGCACCAGTGAGAGCTTGTAGATATCATCCTCAGTGTGATAGAGGTCCAGAGACAGCTATGTGTAAGAAAGAGACAAAACCAGTAATTATTAGACTGGGTTGCTTATGACAGTCTTGTAAGCACATGTATACCTCTCACTGAAGATAAACAAAAAGTTTTGCTACTTGAAGTTCAGCATATACACCGAAGCTGCTTGCAGCTACTGGGAAAGCAGCTTTTCCCAGAGGTACCATGACCCATGCTGGTGAGCACATGTTGCTGTTCATGCCTGTACTGAGCTGAACAGGTGCTGTACTCAAGGGCTGTCACAACCTGCATCCCAGCATGGTGAGTGAGAGGGGCTGCATGCTGACCTTCTCCGAAGAGGAACATTTGTACCAAAGACTGCCCTTAGGCAAAACACTTCCTTTCAGCAGCTCAGTGGTCATGAGAGATCTTAGAGAAATAACCTGGTGAACACAAAAATTGCAGGAAAGAAGTTGTAAAGGGACTAGGCTAGAAGGACTTCAGATTGCGTTCTGGTCAAATTTTGTTCCTGAAGAAGGGTCAGAGCACTGAAGCTCTTCTACAGAGATCAGTCCATGAAGCAAAAGCCTCTCTGGAAAGCCCTGGGCACTGACACAGGCCCGGGGAGAGACAAGCCAGGTTTGGCACCACTGTTGATGCAGCAAATTGCTCCATGGAGAGCAAGCCCAGTCACTTTAGCCCAGCTTGGCCTGTTCCCGATTCCCTCTCACCAAGTAAGGTAAATTCCTTTTCAGCTTCTGTTTCTAGAGAAATGAAAGATTTTTTTTCTTCCATGTACTCATTCTTTTCTGTATAGGATTTGTTGAGGAAAAAGAAGGGGCCTAAATACACTTAAAGTAAAATGAATTTGTTTGTTTCTACTTTGGCAAATGTGGTCTTGTGCTGATGCAGGTCTGTAGTAAATTCTTCCTTGCTTGGAGTGATGAAGGAGAAAAGTAATGAACACTGTGGCTAATGTTTTGCAATGAGAGGTAATGAACATTGCATGTATCCTGCGATCATGTCCCTATGTTAATTAGCTTTGGAGTAATTGACATGATTTCAAGTTATCATCTACTTTGCAAATCCCCAGTTAAGCTAAGATTCAGTTAAAAAGTTGTTTCCCAGCAGGCAGATAGAACTGCTACTGACTAAATGACTGAGACAGAAGGTTATTTTTAGAGAACCTGAAGTGCTGAATTAGTAACAAGCAGGACCAGTGACACCGTAGTGCAGAACCACCTCCTTTTAGGCAGAATTTTGTGCAATGAGTAAGACAGGAGTCATGCCCTTTCCCAAGACAGGTACACATCCCAGAGCAAACACATAACTTTGGAGGGGTCTGGATTTTGCATTTTTTATTTTGTCTAGCTGTAACACTATGCTGATTTTTGTACTTTGTAATTTGGTTATGGGCACCAGTGAAAGCCTGAGCATCCTGCAGGTTCCTTCACCCAGCTGACAGGCTGCTGTCATGGAGGAATGTAAGGACTTGTCCCAAAGATAATGTAGATCCAGTAACTGCTGTAACCAATATAATTTTTGTGCTTAGTTATTCAGTGACTGTATTCTTTGGTTCCTTGGTGGTATAAAATAAGCAGAACTCAGTTGGAGCAAATGATATTATCAGGTCAGGCTGGGACTGACAGCAAAATTGCTAGTTCAAAAGGCCTTGCCCTGTTCCCACTAAAGAGCACAGTTTTCTCAGCAGGCCAGATGAGCAGGGTGTGTGGATTTGGGGATGGAAATACATTAGTACGTACTTCGCAAGTTTGTGTCTCCCCTCCCTGAATTATCTGACCTTATCATTGTAAGAAGCAGTTATAATTTAATTAGGCAAAATATGTAAGCACACAGTGGACAAGTTATTATCTAGTATAGAAGTTTCAAATACTAGCAAAAAATTACAAGCATGATGATTGTGCAGTTATATAAGCTCTCATTTTATATTTTATTTACAGTTTTGCTCTGACAGATAAAGTGTAATCAGAGTTTTCCTAGGACAACCTTTACAACGGGTGGCAGTTTCCATTCTAATTTGACTTTCATTTCTGTCCTGTTTTTCCAAGCAATTTTGCAGGGGATTGAGAAGGGTGGAGGAAGGATCAGAAAGGCAGGGTTGTTTTTTTTTTTGTAAGTGGAACTTACTGACCAAAGTTAGGGAGGGTGACTTTCAATTTGATTGTTTAGATATTTCTCATTCTCTTCACTAGACTGTACAAATGACTGGGGCTTTCCAGTCATTTGCATACAGCCTCAGGACAGGTTAGATAAATAGCTGTCAAGACCTAAAAATAGTGGGGGGGGGAAATGGTGGCACCAAATAAGTTCTAATGCAGTTAGTATAAATACACTGTAGACTAGTTGAGAGACTGAGATCCTCTTCCAATCCACAGAAAGTGATGAAACATCAACCCACAGGCTTTTATTCACGTGGTGAAATAAAACCAATGTGGAAATACTGCACAACAGGTAAGGAAATCCCTTAAGCATCCTTACCAAAAGTTAAATTTTCTAACCATGAATATGTCATTACAGCTATTATTCCTCTCTGGTGCACTGCCAAGCTCATGCTAGGTCCTCTTTTACTACTTCTATTTCTTAACTCCAGGTTTCAGATGCCAGGGATCAGTACAGAACCAGGTACAGGGTCAGTGGAGATGGACTGAGTGTGGCCAGTAAGACAGGAAAGGAGGAAAAACCACACAGACTAAGAGCAAGCATGCACTAAGATGTGAGTCCAACTTCATGTAACAAGCTCTGGCTCACCAGCTGGTGAGTCATGGTGCATTTACTTCTCTTGCCCATATAACCCAGACTCATTTACACATGACCAAATGAGGACTCACATCACTAAACCTCCCTTTCAGCTTTTGCAGTCTCCTATGCCAGCAAGCCTGGCATTTGTCTTGCTGCCTTCCATAAAACAAACTTTTGCCTTATTTGTGGCATTTTAACTTCCAAGCAAAATATTGTCTTCTTTCAGCTAGTTGTTCAAAGCTAAAATTCTGTGAGCTGGAAGCTGATTTTTTATGCTGACAAAAAGATAGGTGGGGTGGGGTGAGGTGGAAAGCAGACTTCTAAGTTTGTGTGCAGATATCTGAACCAAAAGAGAGCCCCAACTTTCCAAAATGCTGATCATTCAGCAGCTACCACTGAAACCACAGAGATTTAAGTTTTCTTGTTCATTCACCCTTTAGGTCTATACACACAAAAGCATCTGAAAAATGCCCATAAAGACCCTTTACCAGGTGGCCTGGAGTTTACTACCAAGCTCTTGCCCCAGCTTTTAAGCCAAGCTCTCACTTCATAGCTCTTAACAGTCTCCCCAAACATCATCATTTCCAAAGCACTTGAAAGGTATTAACTGCCCCAGAGCAGATAGGACTCTACCATGGAGGAAAAGAAAGACCAGGGCAAATTCCCACCTGCCCACTTAGTCCATGAAATACCCATTTTATCTTTTTGTGCAAGCTGTTGGACTAGCAAGCCAGCACCCAGTGATTTACTTGTCAAGCAAGTACAGGCCAGGCTGTTAGCACTTACTAAGTGTGGTGTAAAAGGCAATACTGCAAGGGATGGAGGGCAAGAGAGAGATTTACACATTGCTTATCAGGACAAGACACCTACTAAAAGCCTGCCTGGATTCAAGCGGCTTAATGGAAAAACAGCAGAAGTGAACAAATGGTTGGGTCAGCTGATTCACACGCAAATGAAAAACACTGTACAGGTTTATATACATTTACTAGTTTTGAAAGGGAGTTTCTCTCAGTAAGTTAAAGATGAGAAAATTTTTTACCATTTACATTAGAGGGAAGACCTAGCAATAAATAAAATAGTTATTTCTTTAGGTTCTGAAAACTGAGGATGACTTTGGCAGCGAGGGAGGCTAAACCTACTAAAAGACCATTTGCACATAGCAAGGTCAACTATTTTTAGTCAGCTCTTGTCAGCTTTGGGCTGCAATCCTAGCTTTCTTCTCCTCTTTCTCTGACCCCAGCCTATAATTTAAAACTTTCTTATTAACAAAAAGATTGACAAAAACATTTCACCTACTATGTAAGCTCATTATTACTGTTTAAGAGATCACTGTAAAAAAAGTACTGTAATGTATTCATATGTACAAATGAGGCCAAAACCTACATACTGGAAGAAAAGTGAGAATACTCATAATATGATATGTACCAAAATTCAGGTCCAGGAACCTCTTGTAGAAATTTAGGTGTATCCTTTCCAAAGCCTTTTTCAAAACTCCCACACTATCAAACCTACTTGACTCACAACTACACTTTCAGTGACCATTGTGAAGATATAATTACCTTCAAAAGGTTTTGGGACACCTACAGCTGTCTACCTAGGATACCTATGGCTGTCTCCATCATTACTGAAACGTACCACCATGGAATCATTCTAACAGGTAAAAAGCAGCACAAGTTAATTTTAACACATGATTAGGTCTGGAATCAACACTGCAGCATGCAGCTTAATTTATTTACAATCAAATTGGCTCAGCTGTAACCAAAATCAACACAGTCATATTAGGAGTTAATACATCAGAGCATGATAAGCAAAAAAGTAAATGTCATGTACTCAACTACTTTTCCTGGTAAATGAAATATACTGAATGAAATATTATGTAGATATAAATAAAATCTGTATCATTTTGCCAAAACCAAACAAAACAAGGAAAATATTAAAAAAATTGAAAACCAGGTAAAATACATAAACTCAGATTGATACAATGATGGGAATGAACCTGCTAGGTCTTAGAAAAATTTGAAGCTTTCTGCTTCTTTTGGAAAACAGCTGTCACCCAAAGGAGAGAACAGCTAATGAAAATGTCAGCAGTGGTTCAGCTTCCATCTCTCACTTCACGTTGTCTAATTTCTGCCCTTTTGTGCTCAGTTTCTTATTGCTCAGTTCTCTAAAACCTGAGGGTCCACTTCCCCCTACTCACAGCCAAGCTTGTAAGAAACTATGAACTTTCAGAAATGAGCAGGGAGGGAAAGGGTGGCATGAGATAAGGAAGTAAACTCTCAATCCCTACTAAAACAAAACAAGGTAATAAAAATCTGCATTTATAGTCTAATTTTTTAATTAGGTGGGTGTTGCCGTGGGCAATATATGGTTCCTTCTCTTCCCTGTCCCACTAAATGTGATTAGGACTTGTTCCTGGATTGCTCCACACAAAGTGCAATAGGAGAAGGTTCTCCTATTCCCCAAACTTTCCCATTCCTCATTACAGTGAAGCCACAGGTATATCCACACTGTCTTGGTTGCTTCAAACTTAGGCTCATATTTGTCATCCTCCACAGTGTAAACCCCTGCACCTGATCAATCCCAGGATAAATCCAACACAAAATACCACCTCTGCTTAATTTCTAGATATGCACATTTTTGAGCATTTTAAAGTAAAGCATGAAAGGAAAAAATCCAAAGTACTTGCACAATAGCCCTCCAGTTAAGGCATTTACCTAGAATGACCTAGGTAATGAGAGTCACCTCAAGTCTGTGACCTGACTGAGGAAAAGCTGGAATTTGATTCCCACCTCCCCATGGAGTAAATTCTGAGAAGTTCATGCTATCCAACAAATAAACACTGGAAAAATTCTGAAATCTGACCTAGTTAAACACAGATCTTGCTTACTTCTAAGTTTATTTTTTAAAGAATTCTATTGATTTAAGGAGAGCAAAGAGATTCTCTTTCAGTCCGGATTAGAGATCTGAAAGACTAAGTTAAATAACAAGAACAGGAAGAGCATAAAATGGTTACATATTAAGAGAGTCCTTCACCTAACATGACATATTTCAGACTACTCTCAGATGAGTAGGTGGCTTTTACTTGCTTGCAACATCAATGGTTTATAACAAACAACATTCCTTTTTTCCAAGTTTCCCAGGTTCAGTCTTTAATTCTAAGACATTGGGTTTTGCCCATGACCTGACAAACTGTGGTGTTGGGCCAAACACTACTGCAGTTAAGATCAGTGCTGAAATGACTGAATTTCACTAGAGGCAGAATTTGGCCTGATGGTTCAGGCTCCATATTTCAGTATGTTTTGAAATAAAGTGTAGTGTTTATTAAAATCATAGTCATTGTCTACACATCAAAAAGGGGACTGAAAATGAATTCTTTTTAGCATCATCAGTTGCAACTTTTTTAAAAAAATGTTTTATTCAGTCTTTCTGAAATCTCACTTTCCTTTGGTTTGAAATGGGACATTCAAATCCTTACCTGTAATTTGTGTGTGTGAATTTCAAACCTCCCCAAATGTAGCCACTGCCAAGGCATAAGGGGAGGGGAAGGAGTAGGGGTTGCAGAGCCTCTTTAAAACCATTCAAGACCATTTTTATTTACTGTGTAGGAAGAGTACTGTGTTGCACACAAAGCACAGGGGAGCAAGAACAGAGTGACAGCCAAGTTGGAATTTCACTTGTGTGTCCATGCCAACACGTCACCCAATCTTTGCATGGGAGACATAAGCCTCAATTCTAAGTAGTCAGAACTTAGTTTTTACTTCTCCTAACACAAATACACCCCTCTTTCTGTTGTCCTTAAAATAAATAAATGATAACAATACTGTTGCTGCTTCCAGCCATCACACACTACAGTAATGAAACTCCCTTTGACTTTACTAATGCTTCATGTGAACTTGTTTCTGTTTTGTATTCTCTCCCTTTTCTTTTACAAAACTGGGATAAAAATGTGCACTTATCTCTATAGATATGAATATACTTACTGACATTCAACATCTGAATAACTGAAGTAAATTGAAACATGGTCAATACTTACAGTTAGCAGGTTAATTAAATCCATATTAGGCTCTAAATGATGAGACGCAGTTTGCAGGGAAACCAGTTCACTCAAGGTGATGGAAAGCTGCTGCATTTTCACTATATTAACTTTGTTCTCATCTACCCAGTCAGGAAAAATGACATGGACAGCGATCAAGTCTTTCAAATGAACTCCTAAAATAGGAATTTTGAAGCCAACACAGTCAGCAAAAGCCTTGCGGTAGTTGCAGTAGTTTCCATTGGAAGAGACCAGCTCTGTCATTTCATTCCAGTCCTACAAATAGCCAGAGAAGCAAGTGTCTGTGAAAGCATTCATAGCATTTCCTTAATCTGTTTTAAATGAGTACAACTCATGTCAGGGTGTTGATGGTGTTAATTTCCTCTCTGGTACAGGCAATCAAGCAGAGGATCTCCATTAGCTGATCCTTCTCCACCAAAAGGAATGCAACCAAAGTGCCATTTAGGATGCCCTGCCATGATCCAAGTACTGTGCTGGTGAGACACCTGCACTGCAGAACTCATCAGACCTCAAAGAGGTGATGTTCTGCTCAATACATCTATATTCTGGAGCCCACCATACCTTTGTGACTTCTGAACACAGATGAGAATGAGTTTCTTTCAGGCGAGAAATAGAGCTGTGGCTTAGACCTCCCACAACTGCCATCAATGTGTTGAAGTTCTGGAGGTGAAGGAGCTTCTGCAGGAGAGATTGATCACGCATAATTAAAAATCAAGGAAATATATATGGCAGCTATCCAGTATCACACATGACAAGCAAAAGGACACAACCTATCACTGCTAAAGCAGAAATCACTAAACTAGGGGATATAACAGAATGGTTCAGCATTTCTTTTTTTAATTAGCTTAGCTCCACAAGAAACACACAATAGTGACAGTTGTCACCCAGAATACAACAAAGAAAAATTATTTTATAGTTATGTCTGCTAGTTAAAAAATGCAGACATACTACACCTGAACAAATAACTTGCAGTGGTGTTGAAAAGGCTATTCACTGAGGAAACAGCACAAGGAGCATCCAGTTCATTTGTTTACTGCAATGTCTATTTGTATTATTGCTTTATACTGAAGGAAAAAGTCTCATATGCAAGACTTACCTGTGCAACATTGATAAACTTTGTGATTACTTCTGCCCTTTGCTGAGGTGTTGGTTTGCTGAGAACCATGAGCTGGACCCATTTGGAGATACCATTAAATAAAGCAATAGATCTCTCCAAAGTAGGATTGTTCTCCAAGCACCCATGGATCACATAGCTTTGGTAGTCTGTGAACTAACAGAGGAAAGGCATTTTCAGTAAAATGGTGGACAACTTAAGAATCAAATTGAAACTTTGATAATTTTTTCCTTTTAAAGCTCCTCTTGTTTAGAAAGTGACCAAGACTCAGGGTCAGCAGACCCTGCTGTACATCAGTTCTTTCTTAAAATTTTGTTGTTGTTGTTTTTTTTTTATTACTTAAATGTCAACATAAAACTTCAGTGTTTGTGTGTTAGATAATACAGCAGCATGCATGATGAGCATGGTTACTACTTCCAGGGAACTATCTTTCCCATAATTTACTCAACACTAACAACATTTAATTCTGTGTAGTTTTACTTGGCATCTTCATGGCATGATAGTTTATAAGAATTATCTAGTGCTACAAGCAAGAAGCATGTAAATAAGAGCTTCCATCCCACTCCAATATCCTGACCAACTGCATTGTTGGTGTAAAGAGGGAAATCTTGGCCCCACTGAAATCAATAGGAGCTCTGTCACTCATCACAGGAGCTTGAACTGCATCCCAATAAGCTAACTATCAACCCATTTTTCTTCCTCCTATGTCAAAAAGATTCTGCAGCACAAGGACCTACTTCTGCTAAATCTTGCTTCTTTTGATGTTATTGTTCAGTCCCTGTATGTTCATGGACATAGTTCTACATGGGAGAGCTACTGCTCCCAAGAATTAGATTTCCATAAATGTTTGGAAAACATTTTTGGGCTCTCCCTTTAAGACGGATTTTCAGAAGCTTATGACATAACTTTAGCCTGTGCAGGGAGCTGATAGCAGTGCCAGCCAACAGAGGTTTCTTCGTCTTAGCTGATCAAAAATTGCTTGTTAGAAGACCATATAATGGCATATGCTCTTACACAGCAGATGCTCATCTCAGAGATGCAGATAAATAGTATCTCAGTGTTCAGATACTTTTAAATATTTTCTGTTGTAATTAACACCGCCATTCCTTCTCCCCCACATTTTCTAAATAGGTAAAACCAAAGACAGGGTTCAGACTAATCATCTTTTACAATTACATAGCTTTGAGATAACAGTTTTGTCTACCTTGTAAAAATAAGTGGCACACTTACATTTCTGAACAGTTTACAGCAAATCAACTGGTTTCATTGACATCTCCAAATAAATGCTAGTTGTTTCTCTGTAGCACTTCTCAATTGTTCTTTAAATTAGATTAGTGATCCTGGTCTCCTTTCTCAACCTCTATGTTTTGAGGTGTGCCCTTCACTTTATTTCCTGGAAATGCACCATTCTTACAACTTTTTGGTTACCATTCTCATATAAACAAGCAACACATCTTTCAAACCTCTTCATTGCATTACAGGATAGTATAAGATTAATTAACTCTAACTGGTTGTAGAGAAATATCTGAGATAGCAGAATTCAAGACGAATTAACAAACAAATTAGAAACAGCAAGGAAAAAAATAAAATTCATTGCAGGTCTGAGGTTTTTTTTTCTGGAATTCCCAAAGGCATTAAAACATATCTTAATTCTAGTTAGAAATACATGCCTTTTTTCTTGTCCCTCCCACCCTTCCTCCCTCCTTCTTTGAGGTTAGCATTGCACAGACCACGGTAGGGTGTTTTCCCATGATTTGAAGTCATTTGAATGTTATTAAAAGACATCAAAAGTGATTCTATTTAGACTGGTCTGAGCTCCTCATTGATCTCTTTTTCCTTCCTCTCTTGAAACAAACAAAAAACCTCATATATTTTCTTAGTTTGGGAGTTTGATTTCTTTCATGCTCCTAAACATTTTTTTTAAAGTCTCATTTTTTTGCTTAAGAGAACTTGTCATCTTGCGAACTTACTGCTTCCATTTGCCACCAGATACAGTGGCATCATGTGACCTTTTCATATGGATATTTGCCAGAGAAATCAGCATTTCTTTTGGCATTTGGGTTACTCATTTGAACTGCTTTAGCTTCTACTTTCATTTTCATCCATTTTTGCCTCTTGTTCATGTACAGTCCTGTGTGAAAAGAAGCAGTTGTATCTGAATTTTCCTCAGTGCCAATATGCAAGGAGGAAAGAGAAGTTGTGCTGTCTCTGCTCTTGGAGGTTTTCAAGACCGAGCTAGCTAAGTCACTGAGGAACATGATCTATCTTGGAGCTGAACCTGCTTTGGGCAGGGGGTTGGCCTAGAGGCCCCCTGAGATCACTTCCAACCTGAATTATCTTCTGATCCTGAGTTGGCAAATGAAAGGACAGTTTCTGAAGAGGTGGTTGGGAGTGAACAGAGACTACAGAGGACTATATCTTTTTCACTCTCTTCAAAAATTATTTATTGCACAGACTCTGATGTTTCCTGAAAAGTAATTAACTATTTTCCTCAGAGGAAGAAAAAAACCCTGAAGATTTTGAACAACAATATTAGTTTAATCAATTGCTGCAACACATGGCTGCAGTAGCTTTTAGCAGTAACTTTTGCCCAGAATTCCTCCACAAAATTAACTTCTGTGACTAAAAGCATCAATCATGAAAAAGATCAAGGAAGTGCTGGTGCAGCCATGGCTATGTACCTCAGATGAAGGATTATAAAGATTTACTACACTGAAATGTGGAGGGAAAAAAAGTTGTAAATGTTAAACCATATGAATGCTCTTTAAGGACAGGCTCCTAATTGCAAGTGACAAAGTTGTAGACTTCTTACAGAAATTCTCCTAAAAGATTTATGCTCCAGAAAGGTGAGATGTTCAGCTAGCTCAATGGGCTCCAGGTGGTCAAACAGCAGGCAGGCTTTTCCCTTCTTGGAAACCCTCTTCCTCTGTGTAACTCTTCTCATCCAGTCATAGGAAGGACTGCAACAGAAAAATATGTACAATTCTCATTTCTGTTTGGGTACATGTGAGTGTAGCCCATGGTTTGCACATAGTTTTGCACCAAGAGATGGATGATGAGTTTTCTCATCTGTGACATCCAGCACATAAACACTCAGAGTAAGACCCACTCAGGTGTGTAACAGAAGAGTTTCAGAGGTGCTACTGTAAATGATAAATAATAGCAGGTTTCTCTCTGAAAAAAAGGACAATGTACTGTTCTCTTTGATAGAGGAAGCCATAATTAAAAAATGCCTTGGGAATACACAGAAGAACAGGTCACACCAAATTCTGATACAGAATAAAAAAATATTTTAATAACATCAAGGTTAAATTTTACTCTGTGAGACCACATTTCCATGAAATAATGGGGCAGCAGAAACAGTTAAACAGCTAACAAAACAGTAAGATATGGGTGGACAAAAGGGCATATTATCTGCTTGTAAGCAATGGATTAATTCCTACCCATATACCGTAAAAGTACTTCAGAGAGCAGAAAGAGGTTGCTAGCAATATTTTAAAATGAAGACTTAAGAGACAATATTCATATGATTTCACTGGTACTGTTCTTGCAGGAAGTCTTGCAACCTTCATTGAGATTAGTAGTGCTGTCCTTCCAGGTTACTATGACATTTTAAAATAAGGAAAAGTCACTATGCATGTGCCATATTTTAAAAGAAAAATCTACAATATCAGGTGAGATAGAAGAGCCTCTCTGGTGATGTTTAAAAAATAACTTTCATTTCAGCATGTTGAGGAAATAGTAGCGTAATCATTTTGATGCAATAAAACTACAAACATGAATGCTAAAGATTGTCCAGTTAAATCATAGAAAAGAAGTACACAGAAAGCCATTAGATAAAATTAACAGGTTACTGATGAAAGAACAAAAAATCTTCCCTGAGAAAAAGCAGGATTTACACAACATACCAGTCACTGCAATGCTTGTCATTCTGTATAAAAATCATAGGAAAAAAGTAATATCAATACTTAATTGGCACTAGGTTTGTCAGGAAAATGATTTCTTTTTTGTTTATGTTAAAAACTTACGTACAGCTAAGAATCTTCTCTTCACTGTGACACTACAACTAGAATTTCAAATTTTTAGTAACTTCAAGTTTAGAAGACAATATAATCTTGTAACTGCTTTTTTGCTCTCTGAAGATCAAGATGTCCCTTAATATTTTTATATTTTGCACAGAACTAGAATTCTGCTGTTACAGAGACAGAGAGAAAGATGTTGAAGCTTGTAACATCCTTACATGCTGGAGATATCAATGAGATGCATGTGATCCTCATATCCAAGCTGGGTGGCTACTTCTTGAAACTCTTCAGTCAAACGAATCAGCCCAAGATCCAAGTTAAACTCTGCGGGAAATTCCAAAATCCAGTATCTGAAATCCACAGACAGTGGTTCAGAGATTATCAGGGATTCATGTGTAATATTCAGTGGCTGAATATGTGTACTCACATTTTATTCAATAGGACTTATAAATTTCAGACCCAATAGCTTCTGGGCAGAGAGGGTGGACTACCCCAACTTGCTGCTGCTGTGATTATCTGCGACACTGAAGTGGTAAAAGCCACTTTATCATATAATTTCCTTTGGTTAACTCACCACAGCACAACACAGCAGCATTCTATTGAAATGTGAAATTAAAGTGATGCCTCAGGTGACACACACAAAATGCACACATATGTGTCCTGACTCATGCTGCCAGGACACCCAAATGACGCTTACACTTATCCCTTTCCTAAGTGAGACCCTTTATGTGCTCAGAAAAGATTTTTCAATGAAAATGAAAATCTTAATTTGAGTGGCAGTTCTACCGTGATAACCATGTAAATGAGATGTCTCCTCTGTTATTTAAGGAGGTACAGAAAAGGCTTCATCAGTCCTGCTTTCAATACCTCCGTCCCTTTCTTCACAGTGATATAACTCAGACCAGAGGAAGAAAGATAAAGTGTTTGTTTGAGGGAAGTAGGTTATATCATCTTAGCTTAAAAATTGATGCTTTTTCTTTTACAGACAGATGTTGCTACACAAGCACAGCCCAATACATGAAAGCTTTCCCAAGAAACCAGGTCAGAGACAGTTGGTGCAAGGATCAGACATACTTGATGGGTAATAGCTTTGGCATCACTAACACACTGCTGTCATCATAAATTATGTAGAAATTGAGTGAACTGAAGCTGACAGCCCAGACACAATCTTCCTCTACCACACTAGATTACATCTTGAAGCAAAATGTGTCTCTCCTCTGTGTGGCACTGGACTAGTCTCCCTCTAAGAGATGTCACGCTCAAATACCAGGTAAATCATAGTGCAAGTTTTCAATCAGCATTTTAGCTCAATGCATTTAAATGTCTTAAATGCTGGATGGCTCAACTTAAACGATTGTTTTCAAAGCACAGAAATTCAACTATGGACTGGAGATCAAGTAAAAAAAAAAACAACCAACCCCCAAACTTTATATTTCCATGGTTTAGTTTTACTCTTTACCAAAAGAAATTACATTGATAGTATTCACAGAAGCATAAAAACAAAACTCTAGAGGACCAGAAGTGTGCTTACCTCATGAAGTAGCAGATTTTTAATCTGAATTCATTGCAGTTCTCCCCATTGGCATCTCTATACGTATGCTAGTTAAAGAAAGCTTTGTGTGCCTGGATTCAGTAATGTTGTTTTATCCACAGAAGACTCTGACACTACACCAGCTGAATAAAAAACAGTATCAAACTTTTCTTCTAGAGGTAAACACAGTATGCTCCGATATTTCATTCACTTTCACAGCATCTTAGGGGACAAAGACCAATTCTTGGCTTCCACTTTGTTTTTCACACTAGCAAAAATGCCTCTATCACACTATTCTGAATATTCTGCGGAACAGATTCTTGCTGGCTCTGGCTAACCAAATATGATAATACTTATGATTACTGAATTCTTTAAGAGGTATAAATGACATGTAGGTGCTTACTATGAACATAGTAGTCAAAGGCCAGCCTGCCACGATACATTTGAAAAGTTACCTTGGCCATGTACTTCCACTTATTCAAAGTTAATGCAAAGTATGCCCCAGTATGCTTGTACATATGGAAAAAATTCCATAAGCAGTAGCATGAAGAAGCTCACAGAATTCCATCTTTTAGGTTGAAAAAAATTCACCTCTAAACCTTGTTTGTCACTAATTAATTGACACATTTTACATGCAGTTACAGAAATAATCTGCTTTTGATATTGTAATGTCAATTTGCAAGACATTGTGAAAGGATATGTGGACAGAAGCTTGCTAGCTAGCTCTGTGGAAGGCAGATACCACCGGTGCATTAAAAGAAAGTTTCTTGGCAAATGGCTGGAGCACCGATTTCCTTTGTCATCTGCAAAAGAGAAACAATGAGTTAACCACACTATTCATGAACAGAGAGGAGCTTTAATTCTTCAAGCTGAGTCACAAAGAAAAGATCAAAAGTGGAAATATTGGCTCATTATCTACCAAATAGGTAGGAAACAAAACCAATGCACAAAAATGCTCCTTTAATGATAATATTGCTAGATTGCAGTGCTAGGTATTTAAAGGCAAACCCCCCCAAACCAGTGTAGATAATGGGCCATAGCTAAAAAAATGGGGCACGGACAGCACTATGCTAAACATTATATGAAGACACTGCCAGTAATCCAAAGAACAAATCCAAAATTAGTCCACCAGAAGGGTAGGAAGATGATTTATGTACAACCACTTCCAATATTTGTTTTACTGCAGCTTTATTGCTTTATGTTAACAATTAGATTATTAAAAAAGGGATCTGCCCCAAGGAATTCAATGTCAAAGCAGCACCTCACATCTGTGCCCAGGGTTCCATCTCCAGCTGCCTTACAGACCCGTTTGTAATGTAGCTGCTGAGACTGCAGAAAGAGTTACTCCCTGGCAGGCTGGCTGCTCATCAGTCTTCCTCAACATCTGCAATCTTAGATTATTCTCTGTCACTCTTTTAAAAGACAGTAGACGATATGCATATATGAAACGGGAACGACACATGGACTACACTTGTCAAGTAAGTGTGTATACAAGAGAGGCATGTTTTCCAACAGACAGCAAGTATATGAGCTCTGCTAATACTTTCATTAGGTTTTAGAACAGCAGGTTTCATGGTGGTCTACAGAAATGGATATATGGGGATTCACTACAGTCAGTAGCAAGATCTATTCGTCCCTCAATTATTTAATACTCTCTCACCTTTAGATACCTTTTTCTCTCCACAAGGGAAAAAATTTAATACCTCATTCCAATCAAAAGTTGTCCTGCATCTCAAGAGAATCTAAATGTAGCTTTGTGAATTAAGGCCCCATTTCAAAGCATTTAAGCCTACCCATGAACTCATCCGACTGCAATGTGACACGTCATGATTAATGGTGTTATGGATCAAAGTCTATTTCATCACTTCTTTCCCTCAAACCTGGTACATCACATTTTAATAAAAGTAAAAAGATTACATGAGCCTTAAGTCATATTCTTGCCAATTATTGCATGATGATTCAGAAAACCTTTCAAAAAAATGACTGGTCAGAAATGCAGCTGTGTAACCACTCAAGACAAAGATCAATGCCAGAAATAACTCCTTGAGTAATTCAACTAAACACTTCTCTTGGTGAAGGCCAGCATTATAAAAGCTTCTATACCCACCATTGTGCATTATCTGTATTAATAAAATTTATGTGATTAAAATTCTGGCCTGTGTGATTCTGGGCCAAAATGAAACATGGAAAATTTTACAGAGCAGAAATGTTGTTTGCCAAGGGAAAGACTGGCTAAATCAGAGGACAGCAGGGGTTCTATTATAAGATGATTTTCAAGAACAGCAAAGTAAAATACTGAAAAAGAGCATACCAAACATTTCAATACAAGTGTTCAAAAGCTCATCTAATGTTGCAGCCTTCCCAAGTGTGTTTGACCCCATTGTCCTTTAACCGTTGTCAAAAAATAAGAGACATTTTCACCATGTATAAGGATGTTTCTTCAGTTGCTCAGTTTTTCACTTTATTGTTGGTTGCATTCTTAGCTGGACTTCAAGGAAAATCTGAAGAAAGTAAAAGAAATCATAATCATATGACTATATAGAAGACTTGTCAGGATGCAATGTTTACAGTTCAACTCATCTTTTCTATAAACTGTTTTTTCCCCACACGATAAAGAGAATGTAAAAGACTGCTGTAAGCTTTCCCTACATTCCAGCTTGTGTCTTTAAGTGTTGTCTAATTGTTTGTCCACCAGCACAAAATAAATCCACAGCTAGGGTCATAAAACAGAAACCAGATGGTAAATGAGGATATGCATGTACAATGATGCACATTTTGTTCGAGTCATTTTATTTACACTTGATAAGTCACTTTTTGTTAATAACCATGCTTTTATGTTTTTAAGCATAACCATTTTTCCCCCTAAGCTTACCAGTTCATAGTAATGCTAACGGTCTTAATTGGCACAGACTGAAAAAAAAGTTTAATTAAGTTCATAGCAAGCATTAAACTAGGAGGCAATTTTTCAGAGAACCTTAAGATCAGTCCCTACAGCTTTGTTAGATAAATCTTCTCACAATAGCTGAACACTCACAGAAAGCTGAACACATACAGAAACTTCTAAATTGTACCATACATTTACTATGCATTCAATTTTCAAACATCCATTTACCTGAAGAATGCACAAAATACTCTATTACAAGCTTTCAGAAATAATTTTACAGGTTATATTTAAAGAACAGAAGAAATCAGTATTCTATTGTCTATTTGTGACTAAGCCCCACTACTGCCTGACCATAACAAGTGTTTGAAATATGACAAACAATAACAAAGTACATCTAGCAACTTTTCTAGAAAAAAAGCCAAGAGTAGAGCTACAACAGTCCTTGAAGCAAAACAATGCAGAAATTTGGGAAATTTCTTTTCGGAAGTTGTTGCATGTAACATAACTTTTTAATGTTGGTCATGCAAAGTGCTGATGAACTGTATGTCTGCTTTAATTCACCCACAAATACCGTGTTTTTCAAACCTACCACATCACAGACCTTGTACTGCACACTCAGTCCTGGTGGGACTGGCATGCTTCATCCTTTTTAGTAACCCACCCTGCCCCCCTCCCAAATGCCACTGTTACAATGAGCACAAGAGCGCTCTGAGCCAGGTCCCTGTGAGCTTGCAGCCCTTCAGACATGGCTGTGGGCCACCCACCCAAGGGACACCAGGCAGTGGCAGCTTTGCTGGCCCTGGTGGTGCCACCTCAGCCAGCCAGCTCACACATGTGGCGCAGGCAGGTATGCTCCTTCCTCAGTGAAATGCAGGGCCAATGTGTCCTGACACAACTCCCACGTCCTAGAAAGATGAGAAAATGCTGCTCATGCAGGCTAGGTCTGCACTACTGAACTGACCATGCCTAGACCAGCTCCCAGGTGCAAAAGCCAGCTAGCAGAGGTTGGCCTGTATCTACATCAGTGAAGTCTCTCAACCTCACAAACAGAGCTGGCACATGCAAGCTGCTCGTTGCTGGCCTATGCTAACTCCCACCTGGCTAACTCCCACCTGCACCTCAGATCCACTTAGGAGACCACTGACTGGTTAGGGACCTTCTAGCAGCACAGCACATTGCATCCCAGCACCTGGAAAAGTGTCCCACACTGGATAATTCTCTACAGACCTGGCTTTGGTGTCCTGTGGGGCCCAGGCTGCTTTAAGCATTCAGCAGTGTTTTGCTTGGAAGACCTTCAAAATGTACTGTTCAGCCAGAGACACTATTACTTTTAGATGGGTGCCTACAGCCAGGTTCTTTCCAGTCCTATCTAACAAAGGATTTAGACATGACACACTTCCCTGAAGCTGAGAGAAGCCTGCAGGAAATAAGAACCGCTGACTGAGTTTCTACATGTCAGTGCACACAGGATGCTGCAGCAGCCCAGGTCAGCCAACAGGAAACATGAGCAGAGAGGTGCAAGCATGGGTCCTGCCCTGCCAGTGCCTTCCTCCCAGCTGGAAGAAAGGACTTTCCTCTGAGTTTGGGTGCAGAACCCCCTTTTGAGGGAACACACATCTGTTTTTCCAGGAGTCGAGCAGAGCTCCTATTTGCAACGAATTGGGGGAAACTAGTCCTTTCACACAACAGTAAGCAGTCAGAGCACTCAACTAAGAAAAAGGGGAAGGTGGGTACACAGTGGTCCTTGGCTTTGACACCGTGCTTGGAATTGTAACAGAAGGCATCCTAATGGTTAGGTCTGGGGCTAGGCTGGGTAGCCCTAACCCTTCCTGCTATAGCTGTGCCATCGTACAAAAACTGAAACTGTCTGAAGTGGACCAGAGAGAGAACACAGGGAGGTAACGTGGCTCTCTGACCTGCTGGTCAGGCCACACATGAGCCAGGGTTGCCCTAGGTTCAGTCTTTCTTCCCAAGACTGTTTATGTATTTAAAGGGAAAAAACCAAAGTAGAGCATTTGCTTGCTTTACTTGCTTTGAGAATTAGCCAGCAGCTGAGCAGTGTTTTTCAAGATCATGACTTTGTACTTTGGCACCTAACTTTTGCTAGAATCCCACTTTGGGCATATTTGTTCTTTTTGACTATCCCCAAATCCTTCTCTAAGTGCTTAAATTACTGGCTTCGTTTTTTTACAGAGCCAGCTATCTAGCTCTTCCAACTTCATCTGACTTAATATTTTTTTTTCAAGAGGAGAAAAATAAAATAAATTTTACATTGGCTAGTTCAAAATATTTTTTAGTCAGTTCTTTAAAATATAGAATAGAGAAAAGCTATTGCATTTTCTGCCTATCCATTGAAAACCACTAAGCATGAAATGTAGGAGAGAAAGATTTGATCCACCTTTTCAGTTTTGTTAGTGTTACCATCCTCTATAATATACAGCATAAGAGAGTATAATTCCTATCTTCTGTTGGCAACAACTAAGGCAGCCATCTAGTAATCAACAAATAATTCTCCATGTAAAATTGCAGGATGTTTTTTAATTACATGACAACTACTTAACCTGTAGATACCTAGATCCTGATGTTAAAGTACCATCCCCCCAAACAGCCTATCTGAGCACTTAATGGCTTTATTCTCATAATGCTTCTAAAAGAAGAATAAAACATTTCCACTGGAGGAAGAATTGGCTGGCTGTGGTTAAGCCACATATCCACAGCTGACCCAAAACCTGATATCACATCTCTCGACTGCAGACTCGAACAACTGCAACCATTACATCATTAAGCACTGCTGTTCTACTAGAACAATAAACATCTTGTCTATATCATGCCACAAGGGTATCCAACCACACCAACACCTCTAGAGATGGATGCGTAAAATACAACTATGAATTTCATCTACATAAATTAAATAAATTATATTTTGATAATCAATGGCTCAACACGAGAAGCACAAAAAATCATACATGTAATAATACATTTCTATTATATATATACATGTATAATAATGTGTATATAAAATCTATAATATATGTATATAATACACATATATAATACATGTAAAGAGTTAAAAACTTCGAAGGAAGTGGTTACAAAAAAATTTATTGCCAAAGGTGCAGT
Organism: Elanus axillaris; assembly: GCA_026212715.1. Classification (NCBI taxonomy): domain Eukaryota; kingdom Metazoa; phylum Chordata; class Aves; order Accipitriformes; family Accipitridae; genus Elanus; species Elanus axillaris. Next base: position 1,137,074 of record JANZLQ010000052.1, read on the forward strand.
TGGACTTCCAAATAAAGATAACCTAGAGAATCTCTGCCCCCAGGTGCTTCCTAATGTCGCTCTGAGACATCTCATTGCCATACAGCTGTTTCAGGATTCAGGAAAGATGGATAAGAAAAACAGAGCTCACCCAATGAGATCACACAATTAGTGAATGACCACCTACTACACTGAAACTAAAAAAAATTATTTTTGCCTTATAATGGAATTATAAATTCTATTGGGTTTACTGTGGTTAACAGAGGTTATTAAGGACACAGGAGGCACACAATCCTCCACAGCTATCCATTCGTATTTCTTAATCAGGTCAGTTGAAATGACAGACTCCACTATGAGTGTTGCTGGGAACCTGCCACATGCTGGAAATGGACTTCAGGGCAATTGTCAGGAATGGATGAAGGATGGTAGGAAAATAATCAATATAAGCCTTAGTGTTCCCTCAAAGCTTACAGCTTTGTCTAAAGGACCCCCTTCATTTAGGTAATAGGTACAACCATAATAATCCTGTGAACCAAGTCATGGTATCAGGCATGTCATGCTTTATTTCATGAAATTTTACCATTATGGGATGCACACTTCCTACTTAAGGGGAAAGCAGAAACATCTGCAGTGATGTGCCCAGAGATAAGAAGTCCCTGATAGACTGAACTACAAGACACAGAGTCCCTTCCAAGTGTTGCTGTCACCCTGACTGCCATATGCACATAGTTAATTTAAGCAGATGGCTTTCCTTAGCACTCTCGTGCAGTGTAATTGCGTTTTGTGTTCAACATTTTGGAAGTCTTGAGATGGTACTATTGTGGACTATCTTGATATATGTATTTAAAACCAGTGTGTAAGCTGTGAGCTCCTGAGACAGATATGGTCAGGTGTAATACATTAGATTTTAAAAGAAACTGGATACCCTGCCAGTAAACTTGTGGTCTTATGCAAAAGAATAAAATGGTGAGAACAGAGTGAGGCAGCATGCAGTCAAGTTTTCAGTGTTGGCTACCGTTGTTAGTAAAACCAAAACACATCATTTTTTACTGCTGGAGCCTACTAAGGGGAGGTCCACACCTACAAGTTACAGCAGTTTAACTAATATTAAAATGTCAAGCCAGCACAAATCCCTGTGTGGGCACTTTCAGATGGATTTCAAGCAAGTTATATTGGTTACAGGTGCAAGCTAAAGCAATCAGTTGGGTTTAAATAGGATTAAATTTGACATACAGAGTAATATTTATTTAGCTAAATGAAATTTAAACAGCTTTTTAGCCAAGCCAAAGTAAATGTACATGTAGCATTTTCCCCATTAATTAAAAGTGGGCTATTTTCCTTCTACTTAGGGACAAAAAAATAGAGTCACATGTAAACAGCTCAACTTTGACACACAGGCACCTCTATGGGTCTCAGATTATCCATAAACTTTCCAGAGGCCTGCACACAGGAGAGTCATATTCTTTACAAAGATTAGGACATTCTTGGCAGTTTAAGTAAGCCAGATCTCCCCTCATCTCTCCCTCTTTTAAGCCTCCACAACACAACACTTAATGCTTGCATTAAACAGCTTCCACCTGGCTTCTAGAGTGCTAAATGCGAGCAGCTGAACAGGGAATAGAATCAGTAGCAGTATGCACAAAAAGAAGTCAAGAAGAAATCAAGAGCCTCATGAGAATGTTTAAGGGTAACTTCCCTTGCTACACATTTTTCCTTTATCCTGTCTTGCTTGTGTCTAGGGCAAGCTCTCTAGGACAGAGTTCATCTGCTACCCTGTAGATGTAGTGGAGGCTTTTGAAATGAGACCCTTTCATGATTGGTCTCCACACATACAAGTGTAATTACCATAATAAGAATCCCAGCTGGGACACATAACAGCTGCACCTTTGCCTACACAGATGCATTTGAGACATCTGTTTGGGCTCAAGTCAACACAGGTCTTAGGTTGCTTAATACATGGATCCTGAAGTTTTTCCTCGCCAAGCTGTTAAATATTTCTTTTAAGGAGTCAGTACCAGTTTATTTATTACACCACTCACAACTCCATTTCTAGAAAACTCTGAACAAGTGACATACATGGCCAAATTTCTCCAGCATCTGACATGGGCCAAAGATGTGCTAGGCAGGAAAGGGCAGTAATGCTGGGCTGTCAGGCAGCCTAACACCATCACTTCTGTCCCAGTCCGTGACCTCAACCTTTACATGCAGCTGGCTGCAGGGTGGCACATCTGGCTGTAGAGCAAGGACACAGAACAAGGGAGAGATTGTGGCACTGCTCCATGAATGCAAGATACAAGCCTTGCTGGGGACAGGAGAGGAATGAAAATGAAATATGAGAGTCTTGGGCTCATCTGATGTGACTGTACTCATTCACCTTTGCTAAACACCTTCAGAGAGCAGTTACACAAGTCACAGTAACTGTCTGCACCCTGTTACTTTGATTCACTATTTTCTGGACCAAGGCGGACCTTGAAAAGACACTAAACAGAGTGGTACGTCCGTGTCTGAAGAGAGGAGAGGACAGGGGGATGGCTAAGTGTACACTGCTGGTGGATGGCTAAAGCCAGACCTTATATTAACAACAAACACTGCACAGGGGATGTTAGTGGCTTCATAGCTCTACAGACTCCACAGGATAAAGGTTCATCTACTCCATTTCATTCACCTACCCCAAACCAGTGTCATCTCTGTAAAACTTAATTCATTGCCAATTAATATAAATATTTAATTACTGATTTGGGTATTGGGAAACAAAGAATACAAACATTAGAACACCCTTCCTCCCAGTTTTTCAGGCTCAGCTTTACTCCAGACACCTCTCCTTCCCCCTTGTTATTGCCGCAGGTTGCATCCAGTCCCTTTGCTGAGGCAACGAGCATTGCAGGAGGTCAGGGTCAGTACACAGCAGTTTCTCTCTGCTGCTCCTTCCTTCTCATTCTTGTCCAATGCTCCAGCATGGCTCTTCTATAAGGGCCACGTCCCTTCAGAGGTGTACTTGCTCTGGCATGGGCTTATCCACAGGCCACAGTCTCTTCAGGGAAGTACCTGCTCCGCTACAGAGCACCTCCTCGTCTCTGACCTTGTTATTCCCCCTATTCTTCCCACCTTCTCTCCATTCCCTTGTTCTCTCCATGTTCCTCCCCCTCCACACCCCCGGCATTTTCTGCCTTTTCTTAAATGTTTTCACAGAGGTGCCACCATCCCGGCCGATGGGCTCAGCTGTGGCCTGCAATGGGTCCCTTGCAACGACAGCTGGAAGAGGCTGTGTGTTACACAGGGCAGTCCCTGGCCTCCTCCCACAGAGGCCATGCCCATTGCCCCCCTGATGCCAAAACCTTACCATTTCCATCCAATATAGCCTCTAAGGGATGAACATTTGTCACCTTAGCACAGAAATATGCAAGTTACATATTGTCAAAATTTATTTCATTATGCTTAATTCTGAAAGAAGAGTCCACTGAGTTAAATATTTACTTTCAGGTCACCACAGGTCACCCAATTAACATTGTTGTGGTTTTGGCTGGGATAGTTAATTATCTTTCTAGTAGCTGGTATAGTGTTATGTTTTGGATATAGTATGAGAAGAATGTTGATAACACACTGATGTTTTCAGTTGTTGCTAGGTAGTGTTTATACTAAATCAAGGATTTTTCAGCTTCTTGTGCCCAGCCAGCAACAAGGCTGGAGGGGCTCAAGAAGCTGGGAGGGAACACAGCCAGGACAGCTGATCCAAACTGCCCAAAGGAATATTTCATACCATGTGACATCATTCCCAGTATATAAACTGGGGGAGTTGGCCTGAGGGGTGGATTGCTGCTCGGGAACTAACTGGGTATTGGTTGGTAAGTGGTGAGCAACTGCATTGTGCATCACTTCATTTGCATATTCCAATTCTTTATTATTATTTTTGTTGTTATTGTTATTATTTTATTAAGTTGTTGTTGTTATTGTTATCAACATCATCGTCATCATCATCATCACCATCATTATTCTCTTCTTCCTTTCTGTCCTGTCAAATTGTTCTTATCTCAACCCACAAGTTTTACTTTTTTTTCCCCAGTTCTCTCCCTCATCCCACTGGAAGTGGGTGAGTGGCTGCGTGGTGCTTAGTTGCTGGCTGGGGTTAAACCACAACAAACATAGAAGGGTATTATAAATTATTTCAGAGCTGACATCTACTCCTCTATAGGAACAGAGATTAAATAAATAGGACCATAGATAAGAAACCAAGTGGTTATATGGAACCCCTCATATGTACTACCAAACTATTAGCTCAGAGCCACATAACGCCTTATAGAAGTTCATAAATTAGCACATGGGGTACAATACATGATGATCTAAAATAAATGAGAAGGTTACAGAAATCATGAGGAATGCTAATGGACAGTCACACGACCAAATACTTTAAGTAATCAGAAAGTCACTTGATAAAGGCTTGAGCTGCTTAGACAGCATTTTGTTTAACTTTCATATCTCTTTCTGTGAAATATAACCAAGATGATTTTTGAGACAACAGAAAAAAACTCAGGTTTCCTCACTTATAACACACCTAAAACAGTGGATAACTTGATAATTTGATTTGTAAAAACAACAAAGGTTTCATTCTCAATTGCAATTCTAGCATTTTATGGAACTGATTATCTACCATACTCCAGCTTTGTCCCATCCACTTCTGTATTTGTTTCCTCAAATATTTGCCTCTGTAACTCTAACTCAAGCTAATAATGGCAGTAAAATCTGAACATACGTGCTTGAGTTATTTCATGTACTATGATGATGCCATCTTACTTCCACTTTCCATGGGTCAAGGTAGAACAATTGCCCAGAATGCATCAGCTTAAAAGGAATTGCTAAGGGAAGACTTCAGTTTGTCTTCAAATAGAGGAAAACTTTTCAGGTGCAGTACTCAGGAGATGTGTCACAAAAATTGTTTTGCTATTCCCAGTAATGCAAAAATAAAACTACAAATATCAGACATTTGATTAATGTGCATGATGCCAGGGGATGCAGCACTTCTGAGAATCTTTGCCCTTCAGACACATAGAGATCTCCAGTGCCAAAATACAACCCACAGGGAGAGGACACCTAACAGCAATAAGAGTTCATATACTCTAACTCAGTCTTTTTTCAGAAACCAAATCAATACATTGTCAATATCTCTTACAAGTCATACTACTGCCTGTAAGCCTTCAGAGAAACTCTTAGCAATTACCTCTGTTGTTCAGACTTGCATACAGCTCTTTACAGTCTTTCACGAATAAGTATGCTTTGTCAACCTAGTCACAGAGGTTGTCAGGGGCAAAAAACAACTTATCAGCATATATTCTTGACTCATTGCACTGTTACATGCCTTTAATGAGACTGGACCAGCCCAAGAAAAACATTTTTGTAGTTACTTTAAAAAAAGTATGGGGAAATAATCAACCCTTCAATTCTGAAAGGCAAAGACTTAGTACATATATTATCATATATGTTACAAAATATTTTAATATTTTATTATTATTTACCTTTCTGAGCTATATTCTTTTAAAGCCAAGCTTGAAAAAAATCACACTTATTTATTAATTAGATGACTAAGAAATTCTAGACCCTATTTACCTAGACCTTCAGCTTGGAGATCTACATTTTCCCCCACAAAGCTTATTCTGTCTTACTTTTAACTAAGCCAGAATTCTTTGATAGTAGCGTATTCCCTGGGTAGTGTCTTTTTTGAAGCTGCTAAATATTCCAAGAGTTATGTCAGTTTTAAGAGTCAGCACAGCTTTCAGTTTCATACCACTTTTCAATCAATTTTAAGGCAAAGAGGAAAAGTAAGAGCCTCTAACTTGTATTAAAATTCAGTAAGTTTGGTATCAAAGCTCTTGCCTGATAAACCCATGGCCTCCAAATCAATTCTCCCTTGGAAGAAGCTTTTTCACTCCATATAATTCTGTAATTTCCATTTATTTCCCACTGCAGACTAACTGCTCATGGTGCAATACTTTGTAGGCGCATGCTAGCAGACAGCCACATTGCAAACATCTGTGCCACACATTATAATAATACCACAGGAATTACAAACACATATGGACCTTCTCAAGCAAATCAATCTCTACAGGTTTGTGCTGGTCACCCATACAGTACAGATGATAGCTAAGTGTACCAAAAAAGCAAGATGTTAAAACACATCCTCTGTTCCCTTTTCCATCTCTGCAGCTGCTTTGTATCAAGAGAAGAGAAAATTATTATCTGCTGTCACAGATAACAGTGAAGGGAGACTTCAACACCTCCTACCTACCTGCTATCATTTCTAGCATCGATAACCGTATCTGATTTCTCATTCTTTCTGGTTTCCAGTGTTCCCCAAGCTGAAGAACAACTGCAGTTACTTTACATCTAATAAAAGTAAGGGTAGGTATCACCTTGTGAAGGGGGGACATTAAGCGTGCGTTTATTTTTTCTTCTTTGGCCCTGTTATCCCACACATTACCTCACATCTCTCCTCATGAATTCACAACCTATACCTATCCTGGTGTGAGGAGTAGCCTCCCCATGTAGCAAGAGCAGTTTTGCTGCTGACCTTTCCTCCTGTGACAACAATCAAAACATGGGTCAGCTTCAGAAATATCTTGACCACACATTTACAGCCTGGGAAGTACACTTATCAGTGCAGTAAATTGAAGGCAGCAACTGGCAAAAGAACAAAGGCAGGAAGAGTCTTTCAGAGACTTAAGTAATGGGACGCTGGATGTCTGAGATGGAGCAAGACAGAGTTAAAAGGACAGAGGGGCAGGACAGAACTTTGGCTCCTTTTGCTCATTTGGCTGTTATCGTGCATTTCTAATAGAATCTTCCTTCATTTTCCCTTTGATGAATATAGAAAATGGTTCACATGTAACTGTCATTTCCCCATAGATGTGCTAATAGGTCCCAGACAAGGAGAGAGAACGGACCAGTTGCTAATGGCCAGTAACCCTTCTCACTCCCTGATGGCAGCTTCCCATTCGAGAGCAGTCACTCTTTAAAAAGAGAACACAAATTTAAATGGTACACTAGAAAACACTGACAGACACACATGACAGTAGACAAACCTGTCTGCATGATCCTAGGAACTCACACAAATTGCTCTTTACTGCACACTCGCATAAATCAGGGACGCCTGACTTGTGCAGTGCTATGGTTTTGCATCTGTAGAAATCACCAATGACTCACAACTCAGGCAAGCAGGCATGCAAAAAAGCTGGTAAAGTAAAAACAGCCTGGAGGTTAGGAGAGATCCAGCATCTTTGTCAAATTCTGTCAGCGGATGCTGGACATCAAAATACGTGAGCAGTTCCTTGCATCTAGTTATTTTATATGAGTATCCCTTGGGAAGATGGGTGAAACAATGGCAGTTTCAGATTTCTTAATGATGCAAAGACTGTATTTCAAACACAGGCATACAGTGTTTCTTAAGTCAGTTCAGGGGTTTTTAAAATAGTAACCCTCCAACAGAGAAGAGCAGGGAAGAGATTATTTGCTCCTTCTAGCACATTTGACTACATTTTGTACTTTTTTCCAGAGGTAACAAAGCAACTCAAAGTCAGTCATCTGACTAAACCTTGTTTCTTTACTAAGCAGTCTACTAAGAAACACACACTGGTTAGTATGACCATATGAAGAAGATACAGAGCAAACCTCTAAAATTGTTTATGATACAAGAAGTCTACAGAGTACAGGATACAAGAAAAGCATCACCACAGTTGATTCCTATATCAAGCTTTTGGAACAGAGTGAGTTTTATTAATAACCATGTACCTTCCTAACAATAAGACAGTTTGCAGCCAACAAGTTAAATGCCTTCTTTAAAAAGAGAATAATGGCAACAGCGGAATTTCTCATCAAAAGACTTGAAACACAAACACAAGCTCATCTGAAGAAGGTGCTATATATAAAAATATACAGATCAGCAAGACAATTAGAAAAAGGGGAAGGAGCAGTGTAAAAAAAAAATCTATCTGAAAGAAAAAAGAGGAAAAGCCTCTTACAGTTCCTGCCTTAATAAGTAATACCTTAAACAAGTAACTTTGATCTTTAGTTTGCTAATATTATTTTGGTTGTTAAATATTTATTGTATGAAAGAATATTTAACACAGGATTGCAGCTGCACAAATATCCCACTTCTACAATCACAGAACACATTGCTACAACAGGACTTCAGAGAAACAAACATCACCAAAACCCATTGGTTAAGTCTGCAATTCTCATGTCTTAAGATAGAACATTGTAATTCCTTAAAGCTCATATATTTGTAGTGCAACCTGTATTTTCTGCCTAAAGAGTAAGATCCGTAGAAAAACCCAAAATGCATCCTTTGCAGATATGCTATGCCAAAGATTCACCGTTATTTGAAAAGCAACAAGAGCAGCTGCTGTAGCTGTAACAGCTGAGAATCACATACTCCACCAAGTATCTTTTTGGCTATGTGGATAAAACCCCTTCAGTTAATTGGTGGTATAATGCCTTTGCAGTGGCTGGTTCAGGCCATCCCATATACCTGTTGCTCTCACGAGTAACTTGGAAGATACTTATTAAATTCATTCAAGCCTGTTTGCTTTGTATTTATAGAGGAAACTTGTAACTATGTACTCCTTAGCATGTATTTATCAAATTTAAGGAGCTTACCAGAATTTCTTGAAGGGTCTGCTTAACTCCAATAATGATTAAACAAAAAAAAAAAATCCTGTGGAAAAAGTGGTCAGCCAAGGGGAGGAAATTAAAGGGTGGAAGGTGTTAAGAAGATCTTGATTTAGAAGCTGAGATGGAGGATTAGGGACTTGTTTCTCCCCCAGTATTCAGTGTTGAAAGACTGACTGCTATTTTAGTCAGGTTTTCAAAGCAGCCCACTCCTTTTCAAGCTTACTTACAGGAACAAATTATATTTCTATAAGTGCTAGTATACCAGATAACCATGCCCAAGTCAGAGTTTACACCAATTTCCAAATTAATATAGTTAAATCAGTGCAAGAATTCCAAAAGGAGCAGATATTGAAATACAGACATGAAGCAAATTGCAAAAGAGCCTTTACTTAAGATACATTAATCTAAAACCCACCTCTTTTATTTTGGTTCCACAGTGTGAGCTGAGAACTAGATTCAAAAGAAGGATTAAATGCCCAAATCCTGGCTCCCTTTCACTTCCAGGTCCTGACTCCAGGCGTGTGATTCTCAGCCTCATCTCTCACTTCTCACTTCCTCACCCCCAGAAGGTGACTGCCTAGAGCTTTTAACCTCTTTCCTCATTTTCAATATTAAAGTCCCCAAATGCCTAACAGTGGGCTTCGAGAAGCTTATCAGAGTCAGCAACACCAAGAAGCTCCATGCTTAGGTCAGTCCTAATGGTGGGATCTGTACACCAGAAACTCCTCTGCCTTGCCTGTGTTAAGCATCCTCTGGTCACACCTAGCACGTCACTCCCATAAGAGATAGGTGCAGCTGTGATGCCCAAGCTCTTTATCCAAGACCTCTGAACGTTCCTTGAAGTTGAGAGAGATACAGGATCAATTCTTCCCATTCGTGGAAGGATTGTAAATCTCCCACTGTCTTGTATGAGACAACAGACTAGATTTACCTGCCCCAGAACATCAGTGAAATAATGAAGTTTCTTTGGGCTGCAGGGAGCAAGCAAGCAAGAGCATGACTGTATAATTTAAGGGGAAGAGCATTCACTCAAGAAGAGGGAAGAAAAAGTGAATTCTAATTCCTGCCCCAGTGCCTACTTAAGATAAAAATATACAGACAGTCATTAGGGCAGGGCCTGGAAACCAAAAATTTTAGGAAGGGTGGCAGCTGTTCCAGGAAGTATGTGTTCATGAATTTGGTAAAGCAGAGCATGAGTAAGCAAGATGAAGTAGGCAAGACATCTTTAGCAGAGGAGATTATTATTAGTCTTTTAAGGAAGCTATTTCATGAACAGTGTAATAAGGCTGGAATGTCATGGCTATTCTGATTCAGATGACAAAAATTACTATATATCTAGACAGTAAGTTGACTCAAGCCCTAGTTCAGCAAAGGTTTTCTGATGTAATTTGCCCCACTGATAATCAATTTTATATTTGCATAAACTGTTTTTTTGCTTCCCACTAGCAACACCAGAAATTTCCAGACAAGCTCTGGGTTCAAACACTGGGTGACTGCAAAACAAACAGAATTTACCAAGGCATGCCATATGAACCAGCACTAAGATTATGGATTGGGTGGACCTAAGTATATTATGGGTTATGAATGGAATCTTATCAATAATAATGTTATTTCAGATTAAGGAAATCCAATTTGGTGAAACCAGAGTTTAAGTTGGAGAAATGTTACATCTTTTTAAAGAAAAACAATATAGCGTCATGACAAAGAATATATGCAACCTAGGGTCATGTGTCAAAGGCAGCCTCATCAACTTGTTTAGCAAGCATGCAAATATACCCAATATAAGTCATGTTCAATCTATTTGGCCATATCATGTATGACTTACTTAAATACTAGCTTCTAAGACTGATTTCTACATTGAAAATTATCAACCTGTTTCAGGCATAGGGAGCAAAATATACTTCAAAAGGAATGGAAAATCCTTGTCCATCTTGGAGATCCTGTTCCTGCACACACTTCCAGCACTCCAGACTCTCTTGCACAAGCCCACCACTACTCTGAGTGGAACATCTGTTTCCATAGTAGGGGTTGAAAAGAGAGGCAGTTTTAACAGTAGCAGAAGGAGTTGTATGTGGAAAGGTATTGATAAGCATAACACGTAATACCAATATATATATTAGCTACTGGTATATTAAGCTTGGTATGACTTTTGGGGTAGTCCAAAGCAGGTATTATGCTGAATCACTAATATTAAATAAGTGTTAATTTAATATGATATGGTCATTTTCTGTTTGCAGGAACTAAATATAGAAAGTATCTGAACAAGAATAGCTCAGGTTTCACTAATTTTGCACAATTATGTCTGGCAGGTTCTTGAGATGTTGAAGCCTTCTCCCTTTGCCTGGGAAACTCCAGGTCATTAGTAAAGAGAATACGCATAAATCACAGGTGGGAGAGTACACTGTAGAGAGTCAAACCATTTCACCTATTTGAATGTGGTCAGAGGACACTGCAGCAAGGGGAGTAGTTATTCAGAGAAGTGAGACAGCAGATGGCCACCAAAACAACCAGAGTAAATCTCAGGGGCATTTGTATTTTCTGCTGAGCTGTAAACATCAGTTGTATGGGTATTTCCACACGCCTACACTTTGACTCTGACCCCATACACACTTAAAGGTAATATGAACTTTCTGATGGGACCACTCATGAATTCAGCTCAACAAATACCTATGCAGTTGCAGGATTAGTCTTTGTATCTGAACTGGACTCACCAAGTCTGTTTTATTGATATTGCCAGTGCTTGTAGCTGATATTCTTCTACCTTCATAGCAAAAGAAAAGTTGTCCCCTGTTCCAACACCTCTAATCTAGTGGTCATGTGGTTTTTAGATATGTTATGCCAATAAGCAAATCTATTAATGAAAAGTACTACTGCACTGGCTATTCACATTGAATAGAAAATACGCAGAGAAAAGCAATAAACAGAACAAATCAGAAGACCTGAGAATTTGTTTCAGCTTGTTTATTCAAACACTTGGGTATAAGACATTGCCATTCCTGACTCAAAGGAAAGGGCCAATGTGACAACATGTCTATCAAATTTAGCAGTGAAATGTGATTATACCACAAATACGTTAATGGAAAATATTCTGTGCAAGACGTTTAGAGTACCTGTTCAAAAGTTCTGTAGCCAGGCCTGGCAGCTTAGGAAAAAAAGAAAACCACACAAGTACCCCTTCAGTATTTTTAAAAGTAGTTTCCTCTCTTTATTCAGGAACATCCTGGGAGTGGCTCCTCTGTATAATGGCATTTTCGACTAGAGAAGTGCTGGCAAAACTGTGGTTACTATTCAGCTAGATGTTTTGCTACAGAGCAGAGGTATGCCCATTCAGAGAGCTGTAAGGCTGCCCTGATCATTTCCTCAGAGTAAAGAAAAAGGATTTAACAGGAACCTTACAAGGCTCTCAGTAATATGAGTGAGCACTGAGCTTCTGCAGAGGGACAGCACTGGTCACACTGTTACTGAATATCCTCTACTATGTAAAAAAAAAAATCCAGGATGAACAACTTCTGATAGGTATTGGACTTTCTGGAGATGCATCAATGGGAAATGCAAGGGCTGAGCACTTCCCCAAACAAAGCAGGCTGAAATTTAATTAATGTACTTCGTGTCTATGCAGACCTGCCTTGACCTACATGAACATAATGGGGG
>JANZLQ010000052.1:1149461-1202611 GCA_026212715.1 Elanus axillaris
GGGGGGGGGGTTATATTAAAAAAGCTGAGCATGTGTTTTTGTGAGATCAGAATATTATAAAATAATACAAAAGAGTGGTGGTGGTACAGAGGTTGTGTCTTCTGCTCAAGCACAAAATCACTGTGTGCCCCAGTGGTGTTTCCATGACTGATGCTGCAGTAACAGATGTTGCAGCTGGAATTTATCAGAAAAGCCATAAGGTGAGAAGAGCATGAAGACTGCAATACTCTAGTTTCTTGAAGTACACTGTCTGTGTTTAACAGCAAGTATCCATCCCTCCAAAATGGGTTGTTGATAAGGATTGAAACAACTCTACCCTTGAGAATCTTGTCAGGTTGATCACATTTTCTTTATTTTGTGGACAGAAGATTTAAAAGTCTAGTCATGAGTCTTAAATTTCATTCAAAATAAGATACAGTAATGGCAGCTGGCAGCTGTAAATAAAGCTGGGTTGTTTACCTTAAATTTTGCAGATCCAATTGATGAGTTATTTTCCTTTATTGTGAATGACCTTAATAATCAATAGTATGGAGGCACAGAACTGACCTCTCCCACCACATTTCTTTGAGACAATTCAGTGACTGCTTTGACAACATGCTTTCAGACATTATTACCTGAAGGAAAGCTCAGCAGTGCAGTTATCTAATGCTTACTATGCAATCATCACGAGTTCCCTTTTATACTACTTTTAATTCCCAGGGATGCTTGAGAATAAAATCAGTTGCACAAGAGGCATATAGAGCTGGTTTGTAATCTGGTTGGTGCAGAACCATATGGCTTTACATCAGACTTCTGTGCCAACCCTGGCACAGTGGTTGTGCCAGAGATAGGGAAAAAGAAGGTACAGCAGGAATGGTCTGAGCTTCTCTCTATTTTCTGGTGGATTTAGGGATTAACTTAGATTCAAAGCATGGCCCTTCAACAGTCCTTTTCATCTGACCTGGCAGTTTGCTTAACAGAGAATATTAATCACAAGCATAAAATACAATGTGTGGAAACAAGCACACTGTGGCATAATCTTACTCAAAATGAAGAATTCCTACAACTCTGAAGAAAAATAAAGTTATTCTGGGATCAGAATAAAAAAGCGAGAGTGGATCAGTTATTCTCCCTGTGCCACATGGGATGGAGACCTGGACAGGCCTGAAAGGCTCCACTGCAGCCAAGGTTCCTGGGGGACTAGGGGCTCCTGAGCTCAAAGCCAGGCACCTCAGGGTCCTGTAGGCCTGCTGCATTCATAGTGTCGCGTGCCATCTGCGTGGGAGGGCTGCAGTGTAACTGCAGCCTGATAGTACTTGAGCTCTTGGTTCAAAGGCAGTCTACCCTCAGAGACGTGAACAGGCAGGAAGCCAGGCAGACTTCTGGTTTTGTGAACAATTGAAAGTGATTGACATTTTCCTATAAAATTTCCAGTTAGCCAGAAAAGCCATGAACTATAGTTTAAAAGAAAAATGTCTTCAGGGAGAAATAAATAAAGTTTCTCTTTCTTATGTGAGAAGTCTTTGAATAAGGACTATTCTCCCCATCTTTAAAGGAGGGACCACATGATTCACTAAACCTGCCAGGTTTAGTGTTTCCTGTTCTGAAATGCAGTCTTTTGACTCAATATACACGTTCCTCAACAGGACCCCACTGCTCTCTACCTCTGCCCCTCTTTAACTTTCCTCAAAGCACTTGGCATCCTTCAGTCTCATCACATATCAAGGTCCATCACCCATTCATTTATTCCCATTCCTCCTAAGTCTTCCTCCAAAAATGCTAATTCATCTCTGTGTAAATAACTGATCAAAAGCTCCTTTATATATATCCAGTACTCCAATTCTTGTGTTTTAAAGCAAAACTTCAGACTGTAACAGTCAAAAATTATCAGATGGGGAAATAAATCATTTGTGAAGCAAAAACATAGAAAGTGCAAGTATCCAAAAATAAATTGAATTAAAAACTTGGTGATATTTAGGAGACTCACTCCCTGTTTTTAGGAAGGATTTTTTCAATCCTTACAATCTAATTATGAGAATGAGTCAATTGTATCTTAATCAGTGCATCTTCACCATCTTCCTGTATTTCTCTGCTTCTACATTTTTCTTCCCCCAAAATTTCTGCATTTACCCCCAAAAAGTAACCAGTTACAAGCAACTTTCTTCAGATCAATCACACTGTTTTGAGGGGGTACTTCTGTCAATTCCTTACATGAGTACTTTTAAGCCAAATACTGAAATTGCTCTATAATCAAATTGCATCATTACCTTTGACTAGCTTTACAGAGAAAGGAAAATACGTTCATCATAAACAACCTCTTCACTCCATCATCTGAGTAAATAAACACCATTTTCCCTCCCCGGCTAGCATGAGGACAAAACACCCTACCTGCCTTGTTCTTGCAAGAGCAAAAACAATGCTATTGTTAATCACAGGTTAGAAAAATATAGGCATTCTGAGCATGAATGACTGCTTATCAATGAAGTGACACCTTCGCCCTTAAGTGTTTTTACAAAAAGTCTAGGATGAAAATAGGAAAGCAGTGGCAGTTTAGGAAAAAACAAAACAAAACAAAACCAAAAACAGGGAAAATCACTTACTGTACTTGGTTCTGCAGAGGTATTCAACACAAACATCACCCTTCCTTGTCCAGCTGCCAAATGCTAAAGCATGAAATGAGCAGCTGTTTCCTTCAAGCTGGGGCTGTGTGTCTTAACTAGTCACATGCCCCTCCTGATAAATCTCACTGCCGTGCCAGGAGATCAGAATCTGAAGATCATTATTCCCCTTATTAGAAAATCCTTTTCATAACAGCAGCCTTTGCTAAAGCATTTGACTGGAACATGGTACTATTTGCTCCATAACTTGGTTGGTTTTTTTTTTTTTTTTTTTTTTCAAATGACTAACAGCAAACAGTAGATAAGCCTTAATCAACAGTAGGGGCAGCACAAATGGAAAGTTAAACACATCCCTGTTGATCACTTCATGTTTGATTCTGACTTCAAAATTTGCTGTGTTTAAATTTAGGAATTTAAACCATCAAGAACAGGACAATTTAAAATGCTGTGGCATTCATAGCATCTTTAAGACCAGGCCACACCATAGATGATGCAAAATACGTGAACAATCCCACTTTGGGGGATTAGTTGTACTTAAGGGTCAACATCACTACCTTTTGTGTTTGGACGGTAGAGCGATGAGTGCCTTATTAATACTGGAGATTATTTTAATTTTGGTATCTAGCATTTTTACAACACAGATTATGGGGCTGCATTGTGCCAGACATTATCTAGTCATACTGTGATAGCCCTTTTGAGATGGGGACTACCAATCTAAACAGAGAGAGCAAAATGAGAAACAAAAGCATCTTTATCCCTGTGTCCCCAGATGTAGGACAAATGAAGGAGAAACACTGAAGTCAAGAAATGAACAGATTCTGATGGAATTTTCCAGGGCAACATGTAGCCATATCCTACTGAAGTTCAACTGAGACTCTGCTCCTAATTCCCTTTAGCTTGGTCACATATTTAAAGATGTTTAGGTACTTAAGGACAAAGGCGTACTGCCAATGGAATTTTGAGGGTGAGATGCAAAAAATCATTTTCTGAAATGCGTAATTCTCATCCCACTTACAGGATACACTGTGGTGAAAATCCAGCAGTACTTTTAATTGAAAAGACTGATAGGACACAGGCAATTGCCATACCTCAGTGTAGTATGTGGTAATGGTATTTTATTGTTTGGTAAGCAAGCCAGATCTTGCAAGATTGCACAGTCTCATTGGATTATAAAGGGCATTATAGGACATTTTTCTGAAATACAACCTGCACCAATAGTTAGGACTGCAACTGAGATTTGAACAGATTCAAGGAATTGCTCAGAGCCAGATTAAGTGCCTGCTGTTAAAATTATTAAATTATAATAGTGTATCTAGCTGGCACATTTGTCAGAAACTGATGAAAGTCTGCAAATCACTGAAGATGAGGGTTGCAGCAAAGAAGGGTAACTCAGGTTGCTTCCTTTGACCTTACCCAGCTCTTCATATTACATAAACTTGCACATGGTTACAAAACCATGCAGCCATCAGCGCTGCCAGCACAGCCTGAAGCAGGGAAGAAGCACTTGTACTAATTACCCATGGCTTTCTGGGTCTCCCATTTTCTCAGTATCGCAGGGAAACCACTGGCTTTCCTTGACAAGTTTTCATAGGAAAAAACCTCCCCCGTTACATGGATTCTCATAACCCAGCCTGTTAGAGGACCTCGTCAGCAGTCAGGGAGGTGAAAGTTCCCCCAGTACGAGTGGCCGGAGCCCCAGTGAGGGGCCTTCCACCAGCACCCTGAACCCCCAACAATTCCCTGGTGACGCGGCAGCGTTTGGTGCCTTGTTTGTCCTCGTCTGCTTCTGCGCCCACACCCCAGTAACGTATGTAAACAACAAATAAGGAAGCATCAATTGAAAGTGTCTTCAGTTTATGGTAGGGGAGGCTTGCTCCTGCTTTTCCCTGGGAGGACGAGCTGGCCCAGCAGCCTCCTGCCTTTCACTGGTGCCGGGGAAGCCACTGCCGCGCACCCTGCCAGCCGTTAGCACCATTAGGACCCTCACAGTGGGCACTGCCACACTTTCAGTGGCGGCACTTCTGAGAGAATCTGCCCTTTCGGCCAGACGTTTCAAAGGGCAGAAACACAGCGGGCATGAAGGGCAATGGATGGGAGACCCTGGATGTCACCCAGGGCCCCAGTTCCCAGCCGAGGACATGGGTTGAGGGGCACCCAGCGCGCCAGCTGGGCCAATGGTGCTCGCCGCTGGTGGTAAGCCCGAGGGGCACTGCGGGGAAGCCCCACAGCAGCCTGCAGGGGCCTGAGGTCCCTGGTGCAGCCACCTCGGACCCCTCACCGTGAAGGCCTAAGGTGTGGGTTTGTGCTTGAAGGTAGCATGATGCCAGGCCTCTGTTCCCCATTGGTAAATTGGGTAAGTGCAGCACAAGGAGAAATGCTTCTGGAATAGTAGGTTAGCAGCTAGGCAAAGTGCAAATGATTGCTGCAGATGTGCAGCACCATTTCATCCCAGTGTGCAATCAATCTTGGCAACGTGTCCACAAGTTGCTCCTCCTGGCTGTCCTGGGAGGCTGCATGGAGGAGGCCTCCCCAAGCTTCCTTGGGCACTTACATCCAGCCTCTAAAGAGAGTGTCCCAGCGCGTGGGGTGACCCTGCAGCCTTCTGAGGTGCTGAGGAGGCTTTGAAAGAGGGGTAGATGAGATTGTAAAACCCATGAATTTAAGAATGAGGAATCAGCCTATGAGGAATTAGTTCATTTAAGTTTAGGACACTGGTGGGATGATGATTTCAAAGAGGGACTGAGAGCTGCCCCTTCAGAACTGAGCTGGAAACTCCTGCAGACCCTGGCCATGGATGTCTGGCCACAGAGCTGTGCGTAATATACCAGGTATCACTCAGAGAAAGGAAAAAGCATTCACTCTGCTTTAGGGCATGGCCGATTGACCAAATGAGTTATCTTTGCTAAATGGCATTTCATTTCCCTAAAAGGCACTTTCATTTGATATCAAGGGGAATAGAACTTTATATGCAGCTTTAAAATGAATCCTAAATTTCCTTACAAAGTTTGTTACAAAATTAATCCCAGCTGATACTGAAGAAAACATGATTGAAATGTGTTCCACAATGGTCTACCAGCCCACAAATGACATTAATACTACTTTGTCCATTCCTCTGGTTATGCAATATCAATTGCACTCTTTTACATTTATCAGGACCCTTTGATATCATTGATTAAATACCTGGGCCATTTGAAATAGCGCACAGAACAGAGTCATCACACTGCACTGAATAGCTGCCTATTTTTATTTGGTAGTCATGCTCCACATAGGAACATAACTTGATGATAATGACTGAATGGCAATATTCCACAAACAACTTGGGATACACTCCCTAAAAAGAAAAGGAGCCTTTGTACATTCTGAAATGAGTAGACAAATGATTTTTTATGGTTCAGTAAAAAATGCCCTAAACTCTGATTGTGGTTTATGCGGAGAAAAATTCATCAGTTCCTCATGCTAGATGGACAAATTTAAGTCACCATGAAACAGAACAGAGACATAATTTGTGTATAATTCCTGAAAATAAGTCTCAAAAAGTTTTTTAGGGGGATTTCTTTTTTTTTCCTGTTTTTATCTTTTTTAACAAAATACGAACATACAAAAAAGATAAGGTAGCTAATGCAGACAGTGAATGTAATGTTGTGTTCTTGTATTTATCACATGGCATCTTCTGTATGACAAAACTTTGCTGTTTGTTATGCAACAGTATATTAGCTTCTCTTTCTGTTGAGAAAACATCTCAAGACTGGATTAAAAAGGGTACACTTTTCTCTGTGTACATTAATACCTCAAAAAAACCCTAAGAAATGAACATAGATTTCTCAGACATGCTATGAGAAATACTGAACAGGAACAACAAAAATGAGTACACTTAGCACTGAATTGTGATAGGGATGGATGCATCTAAAATTTTAATGTCAAATAGTATGGGTAGCTTTTAGAAAAGTCGCAAAGAAGTAAAGAATAGAAGAGTCGCTCATTTTGGTTCAGTTTGAAATCAGGAAGTTGTTTGCTTTCATTGATGCTGCATAATGGATCCAGAGCCTCTCTTTACTGTAGGAGAGGCTTTATTTCATGGCTTGTTTTTAACTGTTGTTTCTCTTATCTCTTTGGTCATACTTGGCTATATCTCGCTTATGTGTAATTTAATTAACTGTAGGCATATTCATTTATAAATTGATCACTGATAAACAGCTTATCTCAGCATCAGTGCTTTGATACTGTGCAAAATTTTGGAATATACAGTTATTTTCTGAATGTGGCAATTATGGACAGCTGTTTTGTGGGTTGCCTGAAAATGTCTTTTTCTGTTAACCTGTTCTTCTGGAGTTTACATAACAGGAGGTAACACTCTCAGTGGACAAAAATGTCAGGTTATACTACCTGCAAGTCTGTGTTACTACATTTATTTCCTAAATGGTTGCAGGATGATTTGACTGCAGCCTTTTAGAATATGTGGAATCCATAACTAATGAACAGTGCCTGGTTTGCTGGTCTGCCTCACTGCCTCAGATATTATATAGCCTCCACTATCAGCAGAAGTGAATGAAAGCAGACCATGGAAGCCTTCACTAGACAGGATGTTTTATAAATACCTAAGTGTGATTCAAAAGTCTGCTACAAATAGTCCAACTTATACTAAGCTGCCAGCTAAAGGGCATCTGAAAGACATAATGGGAAGGAAATTTTGCTGAAAATACTGTATACAAGCCTCTCAACCTTACATTATATTAAATCAGCTTTAAACATCTATAGGCTATGTTATATCCCCAGCAATCTAAGTCAATTCCAGGTTCTTCAGTACAATGCTCTAGGGTGCACAGGAGTACTGCAAATACAGTGTACCTCCCCTTTCATACCCAAGGATATATACTCAATAGTCATGTTATAGCTAAGAAAGCAAGAGCTAAGAAGATAGGGTATCATCAAATTAGGCCATCCTTAGGTATGACCCTTGAAATCAGTCCTTTCTTTCTATCAGCAATTATATGTCATAGGTGGAGCCTATGGCAATGCCTAGAGTTAAGGTTGCTAGTTGCTTTCCACTGGAAAAAAAATGCTTTTGAGTGATTTTAAGTATATGAAAGTATAGCAATTTAAACTGAGATTTGATATTCTGTGTACCTGCCTGAAATTTGGAGTTCATGAATTAAGCTAAAATACCTGATAATTCCATTCTCAGAAATAATGGAGGGAAGAAATTGTTGTGCTCTCTTAAACATTTCTTCCAAGTGTGACACTGAAAAACAATAACACTTCTAGGCTCTGAAGTACAGACCTGTCTTTTGACAGATCAGTTGCATCATGGCAGGCAGCGGGGGATTTTTTTGTTGACCTAGTAAACATTGAGCCCAGTTGTAAGCTTCTGAATAATGTTTTCACTTGCTCAGTAGAGATTTGGGTGTTTGTTACTGTGACTGCTGAATTCTCTGGGGATTAAGCCACTCTGGTCTATGCCCTCAGTGCTTCTCATTCCATGCTCCAGAGGGGCTCCTACCTGTCCTCCCAGCTACCTTCCCACCACTTTTGGATGGCTCTTAGTTTTCTCCTAAGCACTTTGTCTGCATAGTGGAAAACTCAGAAGCAGTGTGCCTGGAATGGAAGGGAATATGGAGAAGGGGCTAGTGGGGTTAGGAGGGAAGGGCAGTGAAGGTGCAGAAGAGGTGGATAGGAGAGAAATAAAATTAGAACAGAATACAATATTTCAGTTGGAAGGGACCTACAATGATCATCCAGTCTAACAGTGAAGCACAGACATATAAGAGTAAAGAGGAGAGGATCCAGGAGGTAGAGATGGGAGGTAGAAGGATGAAGTTTGACAATAACAGTGGATTGTATAAGACTTGTGGGAATAGCATGACCAAATCACTTAAGGCACCCTTTTCACTCATGTACATTACTAGTGGCTCCCCTCTCCTTTTCCTTCTTTCTTCTTGATGTCCAGCTTAGAATCTGTGCTCTACTTTGTGGAAATGCTGTGTACTCACAGCTCTAAGTAATGGTAATTGTGCCTTAACTCATGTAATATTTTCTCTGAAGAAGCATAGGGAGATACTAGATTTTAGGGATTATAAATATGTCATGAAAAATAGGGGATAGTCTTAATTTTTCTGTACCTTTGGTCCTCAGATTTAGAAAGGGGATGACAATGACTAATGGGGTGAATGAAAACCTCAAACCTACTCAAATAGAAAACAAATCCACAAAACCAACTCTCCTCCTCCCTTATTCCCTCCCTTCCAAAGCCCACAGTATTCACAGAGAAGTGGGCAATTTAAAGTTCCTTCCCTATATCAACATATGTAAGAAATTTTAATTACTAAAATCATTACTATTATTGTAAGACCACAATGGTTTTTATTTCTAGTTCATTTTACTTTGCTCTATTTCACAGAGAGAGGTCATAATTCTTGTTTTTGTATTTGCCTTGTTGCAGGACATGTTTGTAAGTGGAAACACCTTGTCAAGAGCCTGCAGCATAAATTGAGCACTAACTGGATGTTGCTGTGAAGAGGCTGTGGTGGAAAGGGAGTTTTTTTAAAAAGTAATATTAAGACCCTCATCATATTAAGATCCTCAGTATTATTTAAGTATTTTAGGTGATGTGTGGGTGAGCCAATAAATCTGTCTTTTATCCACTATATTGTCTTCAAACATGGAATTGCATCAAAAACATCTCTTCAGTCAAGGTGCTTGGGTGGACCAGGATGAGGAATTCCTTATGTCTTGAAAGGCACCAAATATGCAGCATGAAGCATTTCGGTTTCAAGTTTCTCAGTGCTTTCTGCAACTTTTTCTTGTTTAATAGATTCTTAGTTGTTTGATGACAAGATTGCATGCTGCTTGTGAGTTTATTGATGATGCTTCTTATTCAGTACTGTGACTTCCATTTTCAAAGGCAGCAGGTGTCCATGAAATAGCTGATCCAAGGCATCATAGATGAATGATAGATGAATGTGTATGTATTTCTCACATTGTCAATTGTTGAAACAGAGTTTGTTTCTTTTAGAAAGAATTTTTAGAAAGGATTTTTTTCTTCTAGAAACAAAAGTGAAATTTTCTCATGTAATCTTGAAGTACAGAGATGGACTCACAAATGTAAGTTGTTCTACATTGTGAATGCTATATGGTAGTGGCATTGCCTTTGCTAAGGGATAGGGTAAAATTGCACCATGCAATCAAAGCAGGTGATAAGGACCTCTTCTGTAGCAGTAACAATATATTAATGATTGTTTTAAAAAAAACCAAACAAAACCAAAGCAACAAAAACTCTTCACTGTCTATTACCACCTAATTTGAATAGTTATATTCCACAGGGTTGATATGCTCATTTCAGAAACAGAGCTTGAAGTGTGTGTTCCTATAATTCTAGACCTAGATGTAGTAGCACCACTAAACACAAAACCAAATCTGTCATAAAGGGTGTTTTTTCCAATACTACCTTGATAGTTCTGAAGTGGAAGATTTCTAAAGAGACTTGAGCATTTAGAAGAGATTTGTTTTCTTTCTCCAGCCATCTTTGTTGTGAATGACATGCTGAACAGGGATGGTGCATTGCTGCAATGTTGAATATACAGTGGCTCTCAGTTGTTGTCTTTTCTGCAAATGATAAGTTTGAGCTAATCAGCAGTTCTTTTACCATTTAAAAATCTTCAAGTATGTTTTTTTTCCACAACTGAGGCAAATAAGTACAACTGAACAAGAATATGACATCAGCGCTTTTTTCGGAGCTCTTCATTATGTTGGCTCTCAGACATGGAGTGATAGTTGCACAAAAAGTTTTCAAGTCAGTGAATGTATGTTTTATGATGCATCAATTTAGCTTTTACACAAAGTACCTAGCTTTCTGGGACATTTTTATTTTACTTGTCTCTCCTATTGTAAGTTCAACTACTTTCAGCTTTGGCTTGTATAAATCACCTCTGAGTATGCTTTTCACTCAAAATGTACATCACAGAGAATGTTATTCTGCCAATTTTGCATTATATATAAGTAATGAAAAATGTTTTATTCTGTTTTGTTAATTTTGATATACATGTTGTCACCACTGATGTCACAGTGGTTCTTGGCTTGGTAAGTCAACCTCTTAGTGAGGCAGCACGTGTTGGTACTGAGTATCTGAATATCAGCCTGAAGCAATACATCTCAACTTGCAGCTTGATGTAGTCCACTTGCATTGATTTTACAAGAGTGGGAACAATGGAGACTAGTTACAGACCCAGAAAAGAGCAAAAAAGAAGCTTATTTCCTTCCTCTCCCTAGAAAAAAATGAACTATTTTTTTAACTGCTTCTGTAAAAATATTAAAAAATAATGCACCACTCCCTTGTAAACAATAGCACTTTAAGCTTGTGCTTGCAGTGTAAAATGAGGCATGGATCACAAATGCCTAACCTGGTAGAACTGCCAGGCAGGGTCTGCACTAAGTCCAAAACACAGCATGTTTATCAGTCAGACTATGTTATCCAGCAACTGATCTGAGGTCTGCTGCATTGCATGCAAAGATTTCAGGATTCAAGCTTCCAAACTTACTGTGAAGTGAGTGAATTTGGATCCATGTGTGCCTTCTATGTACTCTATGAAAGTACTCAGTGCAAACATGAGAGAGAGGCTATTGCTTCCATGCTCATTAGATGTGAGGAGGTTTGCTTATTATAGTCAAAACACAATATTTTTGCATGCCAGAGCCCCCTGGGGCCAAGTTCTCTGTATAGATAACTACTGGCTTTTTTAAAACTTGTTTGAATCTGGGCCTTTCTCTGTTGCTAGTGTTCCAGTTTCATGTCTCAATGGTATGAGGACACTATCCTGCTTTTTTATCTTATTTCTGCTTTTAATTATTGCTTAAGACAGTTACTCACCCTCCTACTCTAATAGAATAGATGTGAATGAATAGAACTGAACTATAATAGAATGATGGGCTGTTCCAGAATTCCATACAGGCTGTGTTGCAGTATAAAACCACAGCATTATATGAAGGCAGTATGGAGGTTCCTTACTTTAAGAGAGAAAGAAGAGACTAGCCATAACTGGGAGGAAGGTCAAGCAGCTTGTAAGAAATCAGCATTAGTCTACTCCCCTCCCTTGCCTCTTCCCATTTCTGAAATTATAAAGAATACTTTGTAGTTCAGCTGAGATTGAATGCTATTTCAGTTTTTCTTTTCCCTTTAGTAATGAGCCAGCTGATCTTTAAAGATTTATCTTTTTCTCCAACCTCCCAAGATAACTGTGGTACAGCAATAATCCAAAATAACAATGAAACACTATGTTGGAAAAATAAAGTATGTTAGGACATAAGGGATTCTAAGAATGCTGAGCTATCTAAACAGAGATGTTGATACACATTAATTTTTGTTCTCTGTAACTAAAATGACCTACAGCTTTATAACATAAACTATCATGAATTAATTAGTGGTACAATGCCAGACCTAGACCTATTAGCCTGACAAAATGTTAAAATCCGCCTCTGCAAATTAAGTTATTGTGCATATGGTTGAATTGTGTTGGTAGAGCAGACTACCCGCAATGCTTTGTATCACACCATAACTGGTCTGGCTGTTTGCTACATTTGTGCTATCTTGACCAGGTGGCATCACTTCTTTGCAATACTGACAACAGACTGGTCAATTTGCATTTTCATATTCCTGCACTACAGAACTGTTACAGCAGGGCTGTATCTTGCATTGTGCAGTTGCTTGAGTCCACACAGTCTGTTTGGGGACCACTGTGATAAACTGGTCTGCAACCATTCCTAAAGAGATGACTGAGAAGGGTCATTTCAGAGATGGTAACCACTGCAGAAATAAGAGCAAATTGCTGAAATAAGTTTACAGAAGAGCTGAGGACAGAAACTTGGTAGTGTGCTTGCCATTTTCCCCTGCTGTCAAGAGTTGCTACAGGTCTCTCTTTTGCATAGGGTACCTCTCAGCTTTCCAGGAAGTACTGTGCTAAGTAACAAGGAGATTGCCAACCCTGAAACTCAGTGGAAATAGGAGGAAGATAAAGATGAGTATACTTCTCAAAGCCAACATGTCTTTTTTTTGCTAACCCAAGACATGAAGATGCCTGCATGGTTACTGAACTTGCAGGCTTCTTGGAGGAGTCTTTAGCCAGTATGTCCTATTGTACTTTTGATTAAATTTTGCTATGAACAAGCAAAGTTAATACTATGTCATATAGTGGAGTTTTACTTTGTTCTAGGTGCTCTGTGAATATAGTCACTTGGGATGTATATCAACTTCAGTGTTCTTAGGCTCTTAGTCACCTAAGGCACAGGCCATCCCATTTCCCCTAGCTGTGTTTTCAAAGAAGCCTGGGAGGCTGTACATTCCAACTCCTCTGTTCTGCTGCAATGTGGGAGATCCTTTGTAGTCAAAGGAACTTTGAATCCTGGGAACAGAATATGAATTGTGGGCAAGGTGGACTTGTACTCCAAGACAGTCTTTCTTGTTCCCCCTCCCTTTGTTATGACTGTATGTTGTATCATTCCACAGCAATATTCTGCTGTTGTAAGTTCATGTAATATAAACCCATTGTTACTGATCCTTGTAAAGGAGGCCCCAGGTCAAGTCTCCAACTTTTTCTCTTCTGGTCAAATAATAAGTCTTTTTAAACTGCCTATGTGTCTTAAAGTGATGATAAGAGATTTGACAATTTCATTTTTGCTATGTGTCTCCATTTGGTTAACACTTGTATGTCTCATTTGCTTCTGAGCAGTGGCTCCTTTTTTGTACCACAATTTGCACATGGTCTGTGGGAAATGAGAGAACTGAAGGCAAAAAATATAGCTGTTCTTTGGCATGAAGATTGGCCTTAGCAGCTTTTAAATTCATCTTTGCTTATGCAGCAGTACTTCTCTAGTCCACTAGAAGAGTAGAAAAGCAACCAAACTAAAGTTAATGGCTTTTTCTGATAGCACATAGACTTTTGGGAGAAACAGTCCATCTTCCATACACACACTGACCTTCATGCTTGTGCAGTAAGCTGGTACAAAGCCTGTGCAACATTTAATTCCTTTTTGAGCTAAGGGATTTGTGTCAATCTGAATGATTCTCACTGTAGTGAGTTGCTACTCATGCATGTAGAACATCATGATCTTCCCCTTCAACTTATCTTGAACATACTATATCCATATTTTCTGTTGTAAGTAGGCAAGCTTTTGGGTTTCGGACAAGAGGAATGGTAAAATTAGCATGCTGTTAGACTAGAAGTCAGATTAGAAGTCAGACTAGATGATCTAATGACTCTGCCCAGCTTTAAATTTTATCAGCCTCTTGAAATAATTTTTCTTGAAGTCAATAGGACTACTCATATGCTTAAATTTAAGCACCTGTATAAGTATTTGCACACGTCAGAATGTTATTTGGCACATAGTTATAAACTCGGTTTTTTATACATTATCAAAGAAATTATTTTTTAGCACTGACATTTCAGTTGTGTTGAGCAGCTGCTTCTCATTGTAGAACTATTTTGATGCTGTCCAATATTGAACTTTGATTTCTCAATGTCTTAGAGCTGGGTTTCTTTTTATGTTCCCTTTCCTTCAGTTCCGCTTTTTGAGTGAGACTACTGTAGACTGTACACATGTTCTCAAAAAATCTTGGTTTGACTGCCCCAAACAGCCACACTAGTATTCCTAAGCCTCTGCTCTTTTTTTCCTTAATGTTAGTGGGTTTGACTGTTACTTGGAGCACAAAGCTCCCTTGTAAGAGCATTTGGTATAGTGGAATAGGGACTTAGGGAGAAATTAAGATACTTACACTGGAGCAATTGCATGATGAATAATAAATCCTACTAAACCTGAGCTAGCTTTTCATGAAAGCATGGCATGGTTTGTCTGTCACCCAAAGTGCATTATTTTTTAAGTCATGTGATTTTTCTTTAAGTCAGTCAGCTTTCCTGGAACAGAAACCCATGCTGCCCACAGAGTACTGACAGTTAACCAAAGTATTTATTTGACAACCCTAGACTTCTTTATATCTCCTGGCAAAATAATGCCAGGGTAGAAAGCATGTGAACCTCCACTTCCTTCTGGCATATCAAATTCTCCTATTTAATTTTTAGATTGGAGTCAATAATTGCAACCCTGTTAGTACTTGTGAACACTCAAAAGTGTTTATATACAAAGAACCTCCTGCAGAGTAGTTAGACCCTAGCAGGTAATAAGATTTCATAGGGTGCAGGGGTGTAAATTTCACTGTAAGGCCTTCTGGAACAGTTGTATCTTCAGGATAAAACTCTCAGTTTGGAAACTTTGAACTCATGAACTTGTGAACTCTTGCATTTTTGAAACAAATCTTTTTATGTGTTTGTTTTTTCCCCTCCCTAAACTGCTACTTCTGTGATTGTGTGGCTATGAAAGGCAGTTTCTGTTTTTTAAACTAAGGTTACTAAGTCTCACAGTTATAGAGACAAGCTTGACAACACTGGCCTTAAGGTCTCAAAGACAGAAAACCTAACAGTAATTTCTAAGCTGGATTTTTTTCTAATACAAGCTGTCTTATTTGGAAACAGCATAGTATGTTTTGAGCAGCACTAGCCATGCTGCTGACACATTTTCCCTGATTCTGAGTTGCTTTGAGCCTGTTCTAGATGCTAAAATGGGAGAAAGGATTGAAGAAAGAGTAGGGTAGCTTCAAGCTACTGCCATGTAGCATGCTATACATACATACAGCATAATATAAGAAAGAGAAACTAGTTGAATAGCCAGTGGAGTAGGTTGTCCTTATCTTCAGAACAAACCCCTCTCTTCTCAGTGGCGTGAGCAGCTCTCTTGGCTTCCATGGGTTTGCATCTGTGCCTCTCATCAGAATTTGTTCCGTTAATTCTACATTAAGGATATGAATTTATTAAGAGTATTAATTAGGCAATTTCTAAGTACCATCTATAATATCTTTTCCACAGATAAATGCAAAAGTGGATCAGTACATTATTTTATTATCTCTTCCTGTATAATTACATTATAACTGGAAGACTTGGAAATAATCTTTTCCTTATAGCTAAGCAATGGTCTCTGTTTTGCTACATTCATGCAATGATACTTTAAAATTATGTTGTAGTGAGTGTTGCAGACCTGAATAAATCCGAATGATCTAGTGTTTGCTGTTCAGTTCTATTGCAATAGGTGTGCAACTGACATCTTATGGAAATGATTACATTTGTTTAACAGCAAAAATTGCTTCTTTGCTTGGGTGAGTACTTATCTGCAGATTTACCTCCATTCCTTCCATCCATCCTGTGAGTTTTACAAAAGCTTATCCAGTATAATGGAGGTTACACAGTTTAATCTTATATTTTTAAATTAAAATCCTCGGTTTTTTTGTTTCTGCTCAGTCTTTGTGCAGGGGAATCAGTTACTGAAATTGAAAGCAAGAAATGTTACCTGAATGAGAACATGCTATACTAGTTACTCAAATTGCAGTCTAAAGAGCTTTTTCTTGCAAACGTGTACAGACTTCTATTTTTATTCCTATTACAGATGTTTTATTCTTCACAAGACCAGCCTTATAACCTCTTGGAAATGAGAACTACTGTAAATAAGTGAGTACTTTGGAATCAGACAAGAAAAGCCTGATCCTTTCTATGAGCATTGACTAACTGCTTCATTGGAATTGCTGCTTGGCACCTCTCTGAATCAGATTTTCAGCTGACTGCTGCTGTTTACAATTGTCCTATCACAGCTTTTCACCTACGTGTATGACATCCTGCCTTGCTATCTTTACAACAACAGACTCTAAACATAATAGCATCCTACGGGGATACAGTAGAAAAACAACGCTTTACACTTCCTTTTTACTCACCAGCAACTTTTTACAATAAACCACTAATCCTAAGCAACATCTGAATAACAAATGAATAATCTGAATGGCAAATGCATAGAGGTAATGTGTTAACACAAGTGAGACTAATGCAAAGGTTGTTCTTGTAGATCATTCAAGGAAGATGCGAATCACATGATTAAATCCTGAATCTAGTATTCCACACCTTCTATCCTCCTGCCTTCAAATCACAACAGCATTTCCTTTGTTAGAAGAGCAAAGGGCATGTTGGAAATCAAAGAAATCAAACACAATCTTAAAATAACTTTTCATTTTTCCCTCTTAAAAGTCTGTCTTGTTGATGCTAATTCAATGCATTTATGTGGTCTGTACACTGGTATGTCTTAAAATGGAGCTTTTTACACATGCAATCATGATGGTATAACTTTGTGTATAGTGTCTGAAAAGAAGCAGATTAAAAATTTCTACTCACATTATACTGTCAGTTTAAATTAGATTTCAGAATGGCAACCACATGGTATTGCAATGCAAAACCACAATGAATAACATATATCAATATCTATATATAGTATATTTTTATGTACTTACATGCACACACACACAAATTACCTGCCATAATAAATTCTAAAACTATAGAAACTTCCAGGTGCTTTAATTTTGATGAAGTTCCTACCTTCAAATGTACCTCATGAGTATAAGACTAAATTCTCACAAAACTTTAATTATCAATTATATACATTTTTATATGTTTATGTATTCTGAATTAACACATCTTGTATAAATATATATTTCATATACTTCTCCCTCCTTCTCTCTGTCTGTAAATCTATATATTTAACCTAATGCAGAGTTGACTTCGTTATTTTTATTTGGGGCATATAGTTACCATCAACATTTCTCTAGTACTTAATTGCAGATTATAAAATGAACATGACACAGGTGAGGAAAACAGCAAAGTTATCTTATGGACATAAGACAAAGGCTTCTTTTGCTTAAGGAAAGTTCTGAAGAATCCATAACTGAATTCAGATTTCTTTATCTAAAAATCAGACATCCTGCCAAACCTTTATCTAAAAATCCAATACAGTTCCTTCTCCAAAGCTCATTCTGTTTTTATTTACCAGTCTGGCCACATCTGAAAAGACATGGAGAATGCAGCAAGCAGAAATGCCAGAAAGAGACACTTACCTTAATTTGATAGATATCTAACTTTCAGCACTCTCCTTTTTTTTAAGACTTCTTCTCATGGTGTTGAGATGCTGACATTACTTGCTGCCCAGCAGTGTCCTGTACATGACTCTTACCCTCAGGGGCCCTGGCAGGGCCCTGGAGAGAGCAGCAGGATTGTGCTCTGTTCACTCACTGCAGCTTCACTGAGGCTGGAGCTCCTTTGAGCTCAATTAGTTCTAGATTATTTGGCTAAATGGCAGCCACACTTCCTTCTATTCTTTCCCAACTTAGTTTTCCTGCATCCAGTGGTGCTTTTTCCTTTCTTTGGACTATAAATAGGCCTGTCACAACCCGGTCTATAACAGTAAGGAAGGCAGGAAATGCATTTAAACAAAGGAAAGATCTTAGGGCTTTTTTGCCCTCCCCCACCAATATAAGTAAAGAATTTGATAAAGACTGCTCTGCAGATACAGTTCTCTTGCATGAGGAAAACAGTTGTTCAAAAACATGCTAGGATGTCATCTTTTGTACTCTACAAAAAATGAGGAGACACAGTAGCACTAGGCTTTTTGACCTTAGTCTCTTGAGTAATTACCACTTCCCTTAAGTATTTAATTTTGATTAAATCTTTGAAATTGTTTGAGACTGGAGAGTTGGAACAAAGATTTTCTTTGGCTTAGAAAAGAGGACAAAGATGGCTAATGTTTTAGGATGGCAAATATATGTTATAGGAGGTGCAAATCTTGCCTGCTTAAGAATGACATTTAAAGTCTGTGAATCATCATTTCATCTGAGTACTTTCTTCCTCAGTGAAACTTACCCTGCAGCCTCAAGCCAGAGACTGAGATGGAAGCATTTGAGCAAACTAAGTGCATTTACATGCAGGGAAACAGAATTGTTGTGCATGTATTCAGTGAGGATGGCTGTGCAGCTATAGCTCTTGAATAGCAACTATGTTAAAATCCTCAAATATGCTTTATGAATTAATTTGAGATAAAGAATTATTTTTATGGGCTTTGGGTCAGTTTTTAGATCAAAAGCTTTCCAGTTTTAAATATTTTCAGCTTAGTGGTTTTAAAAATACATACCAAGCTTCCAAGGTTCTGTCAAGCTTAAAAAAAAAAAAAAAACCATTTTCACATTATACTCAATTAAGATGATAATATAGTACTGTACTTACCTGGCTTTTTATATCTTCTGCCTAGTCCCACTTTTTCTGCTGTTTGAGGTACATGCCTTTCCTTCAGTTTATACAAAGTAGGTAAATTACTGTAAAAAAGCTTTCTGCTGGTCTTTACATTGGTAGTTTCGTGTTAGAATAGCTGTGTTCTTATTGAAGATAGTTAAGACTGTAATGCATGGTTTGGGATTGGTGATTATTTTAGTGGGAATGTAGAGACTCAGAAGATAGGTGTTGCTATGTGGACAAGTAATTTTTCTTGTGTTTAAGACTTGTATGTGAAACATAGAAGTCCTGCTGAAAGTGGTGAGAGTTAAGGACCAGTGGCATTTGAGGAATTTGGAAAACGTTAAACCTTTTCTTTCGGTCATATTATGTAGGCAATGATCATGACTTAGCTAGTATGGTGTTTTATGTATAAATTTGCAGATCTGTTTTAGCTTTAAGTAGACTAGATGATACCAGAGCAGTTTATATAAAAATTGTCTTCAGGAAAGTGCCTGTCTTGTTGAGAACTTTGCAAAGATCCCGTTTCTCATGACAAGAATGTGATTGTTTACAAAAGAAGAAGACATACAAGTGGTGGGTGAATAAACATTTTTGTTGATTTCTTGAAAACTAACAATAACTCAAGACCAAGATTTTCCTTGAAAGTACTTTTTTATAAAATTAAACCAAAATGGAACGCTCCAAGGAAAGTTCCTCTCAAAATCAGTAATTTATAGAAGGACCTAAAAGTTACAATGTTTATGATACTTGTGTTAATATTGGTAATTAACAGACAGGTTTAAAGTTTTAGGAAGATGTTGATCTTTGCAGATCACATACTACAAATCTGAGAAAGAGGAATATAATTCTTTGTAGTGAACAGTGGATCAAATACTGACATCAGCTGAACCACAGAACCAGTTGTAGCTGAGAAGATTCTGTTGTGGAGATGACTGAAGGCACACTGCGGTCTTTCTGGCTCTTTCAGACCTTAGACCAAAGCTGAAGGACCAGCAGTGTGTAAAAGTTGTTTGAATTCATTATTATGGAACAGCTGTGGAATAGACCTAACTAATGCTGTTTCTGCAAAGTCGATCTCCACAATATAACAGCACTGAAGTCCAAAGCTGCTTAGCAGTATTTCACTTGTGCATACCTTTATTCAAATGTAGTTTAGTTTAAACCTTAAATCTGCTCAATGAGTTGCTAGTGGTTACAGGCTTGAATTTGCATCACACATTCCCTGTGTGCTGTGCAGTTAGCACCAAGCACTGCCAGAGCTCTGGAGAGGCTTAGTCTTGAATAGCTGTTTGCCTTGTGTCAGCATGGTGCCAGTAGAGCCCAATTGCAGGAGCCTGCTTGCACAGATTTTGCTGGTAGCCTTTCTTTCAAACAAACACACACATCTTTTCTCAATGTCATTCAAAACATCCTCAAACATAAAAACAGAATGCAAGGTTAAAGCAGGATTTATCTCCTCTTTCATTCAGACTTTGCACACTGGAAGAAATTCTCACTCAGTGTGCAAACTTTTTCACTCCTACTTTAGTCTTGCAATCTTGAGGAGAGTCTGTCTTAAGAGAGGACTTCAGAGTTTCCACTTCAGGCCTTCCTTTGGTGATCAGTCAGGTAGCTGGTGGAACCACAAAAGAGCTAGGAGCAGGGTGAGAAAGAATGGCTGAGGGCTGATGCTTGTAAGGGGCAGTTAATTTTTTCTGTGTCAAAGTCCCATTTTTACTCTTCCTTATGCATTAGCCTCTGGGACAAACAATGCATGAGCAGATGCAGAGTAACACTGTGGTGCCAAGAACTCGTGGGGATGTTTTTGGTCCCCTGGATTTCAAAACATCTTGTCTTCACAGTTCATTTACACTCTGTGCCCTGAAAATACATGCATGTGTGGGTGTGTTAAGGATGTAAGCAAACTCTTTCTTTTCAGTGAGTTCCTGTGTGCAGTCAGTTTGTTCATGTAAAGAGAATTGTAAATTCTTTATGAGAGAAAACCTAGACTAAGCTATTCCATGACAGCATGACAAAAACGCTGCTTTTTGCTGGATGCCTCAAAGGGTCTTTGCACAAATAATTTTGATTTCTGCCAATGAGCCACAAAACATGAATCTAGATACTTTGATATGGTCCCCCCCTAGTGCTGATTACTGAGTTAGTTCTAGCTCTGCATCTGGCTTTTCACAATTAGAATGGTAAAAATGGCATCCAAATTCCCAAGACATCTGAATATGGAAGCTTTTCATAACAGCTTCCAAAATCAAAAGCTGAACTACCTGACCCTTCTCCTCTGCTTTTATGCTGCCCCTCCCTTGTGCTACTGAGCAGCATTGTGTTACATCACTCTCTACTGACATCAGTGGGGATGGGTTTGACATAAAGTCAGCATGAGCAGGACACCACACTCTAGTTTGTCCTGCCTGTAGTTCATTAAATAGCTTGAATTCTTTGTAGTGTCATTCCTGTCCCTCTTCTCTCCACAGTAGTCTCCTTCTTGCCTTCACATTTCATTGCCTTATGGAATATGTTGCAAGAAATTACATAAGTTTCCCTGGTAAAGCTATACTGAGGAAGAAACAATAAACCAGTTTTTATCTGGTATAGCTCTTGTTTAATCTACCTGGCTTAACACCATGGAAATCACTTGTCTCAGTAGTATTGAGTAAATTATAAGGACACAGACTTTCCTTTTGATTTCCAATCCTGATAAACACAGATGGTCTTTCTGGACTGCAGTGGGCCAGATCCCTAGCTTCTACAAATTGGTGTTACTTCATCAGCTTCAGTAGAGCGACACTGATTTTAGCTGTCTGGGGAATCTGGTCAACTGGTTTTAATGGATCTGTGCCAGTTTATCACAGCTGAGGAGCTGTGAGTTTAAGGGCCTTTCTAATTGTAGCTTATGTTCACTGCATAGAAAATGTATTATTTTCCTCCTCTCTGCCACTCAAGCAAATCATCAAAACATAGAAATATCCCAACAGATCCGCTGCTTACAGCTATGAGGCAAGCTGAAAGAACAGTTCATTGTGATCTTAAAAAAAGAAGTCAGGGAAAACCGCAGGTCAGACTCAGGCTGTGCGTCAACATACATGTAGAAGATAATGTGCTGGTTCTCTGCCCTGTGTGTTTGTGGCCTCATGAGATTAGCACAGTTGTGGTCTGTAATCCCTCATGCTCTATACTATCTGTGTGTGTTTTAGGTTGGTTGTGTGGTAGTGAAGGGAGAACATGAATCGAAGTCTGACTTGTTTTTCACCCTCTTGCTTACCAAAACACAATGTATATTTTTTTCTCTGTAACTTAAACAAAGAACATATATTAAGCCTGATGGCAGTGTAATTGTGAAGATTGAAGTTAAAGCTTCATTTACAAAATGTTAACGTTCTTAAGGCCCAAACCTTCTTGTACATCCCCATCTCTTCCCTGTGACTGATTTCTGTACAATGAAATAGGAGTGTGAAGCTTTTAGGGAGGTGGTGACAGCAGGAAACATTATATCCATGGTATTGATGAGGAAATAGAGTAACTTGCCAAAGGTCTCATAGGAAGTAATAATTATATCTCAAAAACTTACTCTGTTGGTTGTGTCAGCTTTTCATCCCCCCCCTCCCCCGCCTTGTATTTTACTTGTCTCCTATTCCCTTTTCAGTCACATCTTTGTGTTCAAGGTTCTTTGCATTCTACTTCTGTCCTGCTTAGCGTATGCATAATTTAGTCTAGCAGAGTTGATCTTTGCTTCCAGCAGCTCACAACTACATCTTATGTCCCACTTGTAAAATTTTCATGCAAGCACCCTTGTGTTTTCTTCCCTGCTTGTGAGAAGCTGCTATAAACAACTGCAACATTACCTCACTGTTCTGCAAAACTCCTTTGTCCCACAGTCATCCAAAAGTGTCAACACTGTTGCTGCTGGGGGGCAGGTGGTGCTTTGTTCCAGGAAGGTAAAAGGGGCTACTTAAAATTTCAAAAGATTCTTGAAGTGTCAGAAATTATGTCCAGCAAGTTCTTCAGGTGCTGCCCATCTTGTGGGTGGCTTCTCTGCTCTCCTGGCTGCTCAGGATGCTATGTCAGAAGTCCCCATTCCTGACTACATCCCATGTTCATTCATACAAGGTGGGCAGCTGCTCTCACTATTACTAGCATTATCTCATTATTTCCTTGTATACTTTTTCCACCTGTATCCATCTTATTTTCTCATTTTCTAACTCTGTTTAGAGAAAGCCTTTTTTACAGCGGTTGGTACAACAAGGTGCCCTTTTTTGACTCCCATGCACTATGACTCAAAGGTATTAGTAATGGATAGAAGACCTCAGGCATTATAGTCCTGTACTTCAGCTTTTAGATGTTTGATCTCAAAAGCCCACTTTTCTACTCTTGTACTTATTTTAATGTGTCTTTTAGAATTGAAGTTTCCAAGAAAAAAAGTGAGAAAACATACACCAGTGACAAATTGTTTCCTTCTTTTGTGTATAAATGTGCTAACAAAACAGCAGTAATTTGTTTTACACATAATGCATCTCTAGCAAAATTCCTGCAGGAATGTGTTAACTTTTTCATGATCGCTAGAAGCTGGGTGCACACCATTTTACTTATACTTTGTAGCCAGGTGTAGATTAGCAAAGAAAATACTTTTAAATGGCTAAAATCCATCTGCTTTTTGTTAGGCTGATGGAGTTAGGTTCTCATTTACACTAGTTTCCCCTTGCTTTAATTCATTGACCAAGATGAGTTACTTTCCCCATATGTCAGTGTGAGTTTATTCTCCTGTAGTTTCCTTTGCCACTATTCCAAGGGGCTTCCATTTGCTGACCAAACATTTCTGGATTTCAAGATGTTGCTTTCCTGTATCTACCAGAACAGAGGAGGCAGGTTAAGTTGCACTAAATTCTGTTTTGTCAGCTTAGGGAAGACACTGTTGTCCAAGCCCCTTTGCTGCAACTTGAGGTAGGGCAGTCTGTACTAAATGGCTTTTTGGGGTATAGCTACACAGTTCTCTGTTGGAGTCTGGGTCATATGACAAACGTGCTCCTCTGCTGGAGACATGAATTGAACACCATAAATCATACTTGAATACAGACCTCTTTTCTGGCACATGTGCTGGGAGGGGAGGTGACTGATTGCCCTGTCGCAAGGTGACATCTCTTCAGTGACAAATCTCTGTTGCCTGCACCTGTCTTGAGAACAGCTGACTGCTGTAATCTGTTCTAAAAGGAAGAGGAAGAGTTACTCCTTCACAGTTCCTGTCAGGTGCTGTGATAGCATGTCACCTCCTGGCTGACAGTAGTTGGGCCTTTGAGAGGCTGCAGGGGACAGGAATAGCAACATGAACAGTGAGATCCCCTAACCATGAGGTTTCTCCAGTGACTTCAGAGGGACAAGGATCACACAGTGGATATCTGTTTTGTTGTGTTGGGAAGATGAGTGTCTGTTTGTGTTTTTGGGTTTTTTTGTTCTTTTTTTTTTTTTCCTCTCCCTGCATTCCTAGGAATTGTTCCAGTGCAGTTAATGCTTTCCCTGTCTCCTTGACCTGCATGTATGAGCTAGCTCTACATAAGCTAGACCAGCTTCTTACAGCCTGGGGTAGGAATTTTGTTGTGCTGGGAGATTAACTAGTTTATTTCTCATGCATCAGGAAGAGTTCTCAGAGTGTTAGTCAGCTGGGCTTTTTAGGTGACAGCTTTACTTTATGCTAATGGATGTTTTAAAAATAGCTGTTGTTAGACTCTGATTGCTCTGTGGGAACCTTTAAACGTCTAGCATTCTTTTACTCTGATTTTGGGTTCAGGCTTTTCAGTTGCTGCCGTGTTCTTCTTTTTCGAAGGCTTCACATTTCATGTTTCTCCCATTGCAGAAACACAGATTCTGTCTTCCTGGAGCTGTTCAAGACCCCTACTTCCCTCCAAGAGTAGTGGATTTTATCGTTCCTTAAGCGAGAACAACGTGGCACTTCAGATGCTGTGCTGACCTCTAGTGACAAAGACAGGAGAAAAAGTATCTTTGCTGTTAAAACCTGTGAACGGCAGGCTTCCCTGGAGCTCCTCTCTTTTCTGCAGTTTTCAGCCCAAACAAATCAAAAGGGCTTAATGTCTCCTACTGTATCTCCAGGTCTTTATGATATTTGCTTATATTTCTGTCCAGTTATTGAACAGCTGGTGCTGGATTCAGATCTTCTGCTGGTTGTGCAGTGGGAGAATTCTATTAACTTTTATTAATATTTATTAATTACAAAATTAATAAATTTTGCAAGCTGCTGATACTTCATCCCATTTATGATCCTACAATAAAATGCTT
The DNA here is from genome assembly GCA_026212715.1 of Elanus axillaris. Lineage (NCBI taxonomy): Eukaryota > Metazoa > Chordata > Aves > Accipitriformes > Accipitridae > Elanus > Elanus axillaris. The sequence goes on from JANZLQ010000052.1 coordinate 1,174,474, forward strand.
TCTATAAAGATAACTTAAACCCCCAAACCCAGAGTTTAAAAATTTTGGCTTGACTCTTACTATTTGCCCTTTAATTACAAGTACATTTTAGTTCATGTTTCATGTTGCCAACAGGAGAGTTGGAAGGGTTCAGTGAGATACTACTTGTTTTAAAACATAGAAAAAAATTATAATTAGCAAATTTCTTCAGTGGTGCTAGATCTCTTTCAAAAGGTTTTAAACACTTTATTCCTCACAGTTTTGAATTGTTTTATTTTTTGAAACTTTGAAGTGTTAGAAAATTGCTGTAGTTATATATTGGGAGCACAGTTACTGCCTATGTAAGTCAGTGGAGTTACACCAAAATTAGGTGGGAAAATGTTAATACAGTGATAGATACTGTTGGTTGCACTTGTATAGAAGAATGAAGAGATGACAGTGGAAATTGCAGAGAACTAGAACAGAGACATTAGAAGTATAAGGGAATCATAGTGAGAGTGAGCTGCTGCAGGGATCTTTTGTTTGGTCTGCCCAGGAGGCTGGTAGACCATGTGTAAGGATCTCTTGCTCAAGGTCCTTGCCCTTGAGCCCTGTATGCTGATGACTATCTTGGAGCTGGTTTGAATTAGGTGTTTAGACAGGGAAAATAACTACAGTGATGGATTTTCCTAGACTATCTTCCTTGTGGTACACATTTGCAAGTGTTTTGTTAGGTCTAGTATGTGGTAGATGTAATGTTTAGCAAACACTCAAAAGTAAATCAAGTTTTACTCAATGAAGTAAGGGCCAGCTTGGCTAAAAATAGTTATTGCTGTCTTCTGGTGGAATAACCCAATACCAGAACTATTACCAGATATGAAATTAATATGTATGGCTGGATGCACTATGTATTGTTTCATTCAATAGAAAACCCCTTAAAGGCTCCCAATTATCTGCTTTGTTTTTTATTCAATGTACTGAAGTGAAATAACATTGCAATGAATAATATAGTTGATGTAGTTCCTTTTTTTTTTCTTCAGCTTAAGGGAATTTTAAAATAGTAATTTTCTGTTTTTCTTTAGTTTTTGGAAAAAATGACATCTAAGCATGAGCAAATGTGAATGAAAATTCCATGTCCATTCAGCTCGCGCAAATCAAAGGATTTCCCTTTCCTGTTTTATTTTTGAAACTTCCTTATTCCATGTTTCTACTTAGCGCAGTTTGGTGATACTGCAGGCCAAAGAAGAATACATTCATTGTTAAAAGCATACTTGAAATTTCTTGCTTATGATAAAAGAAGGAAAATGAACATGTCACATCTCAGTGGGTAGTTTTGGGAAGAATACAAAGTTGACTTGGTGGTGGTGCCTTCTATTTCTGAGGAGAGAGATTGCTGTGACAGATGTGATCAGTTAGTTTACCTTGGTGGAAGATTTTTCTAAGTACTGGATAGTAGCTATCAGTTTCACCACATGCCAAAACTATATTTAGAGAATGAAAGCTACTTTGTGCAGTCCAATGCCAATTAATAGGAAGGAAGGGTTGCATGGGATGCTGAGGCTTTGGGTCATGAGCAAATGACAGGTTGTGCTGGAGGCAAAAAGCAGAAGCAGGACTGCAGTAAGGACTGGGCCTGGCAAAGGGTATTGAATGGGACAGAAAGTGGGGAATGCCCTTGTGGCTGGAGCTGAGCTGCATGGCTGCCTGAAGCAGGAAGGGGAGGTGTGGATCCTGAGAATGGTGCCCACTCATAAAGTGACAGGGACCATTTAGATGACAGGAAAGTTTAATTCAGTTTTAGTTGGAAACAGACTATATCCTGCTGGGGATTTTGGAACCCACCCTTCTGGGCAGTTATCTCCTGGATGAGAAATGGCAGAAATCAAACTTTTAATGTGAAAGAAAGAAAAAAATCTGCTTAGCTTTACTCAAAACATTTCTGCCAGAGACTTGCCTCATTAAACACACATGGTGGGATTTTTCATAATGGCTTGGCACAGCCTTTGCTCTGTTCCCACTGGAATCCATGGAAGTGTAACAGGTTTTGGTGAGAGGACAGCTAAATCAATATGGAGTGCTTTGGAAACTGGGATTGGAGGTGATGCTGAAATTGTCACATTGAAATTTTCCATGCTGGCTAGCAATATCCTCCATTCCCCTTGGTTCAGAGCTAGTGGAAAACAGTGTGGGCAAAGCATGACTTGCGGGAAAGAGAAAGTCAGTGTAGGAAGAAATAAGAATAACCTAATTTCCTTCCTCCTCTGTCTTTTGTCAGGACAAAAACTTTACTGCAGAACTTCCCTTCTACCTAAGATTACCACTTAACTCTTCCAGAACATATTCATCTGCTTGATAACAAGCAATAGTGCATGTTGTGAATAATGCTTCTTCTGAATGGGATTCTCCTGAGATGGACTGAGCAGATTGGTGTTCTGTTTCCTCCAGAGTGAAAGGCACACTTCTGGCAAATACTTAGGTGTGGGAGAAGAAGGGGAAGGGGTCATGTCCCCTCTGTCAGGTTCCCTGTCTCATGTAAGGATAGGGACCAGAGGCTGCTGTGTCAGGTCACAGCCTCCTCTCATGAAAAAATGTAGCTTGGAAGGAACGTCTGGAGGCCCCTAGTGCAATCTCCTGAGGTTGCTCAGCTGCTGGAGACACAGATGTGTTTTCTCAGCCCTACAGCTTGAGAGGGAGAGGAACAGAGCAATCACAGGCCCCAGACACAGCTGGGACAGAACATGTAGCCTCAAGACTTCCATTAGGAGTCTCTGAGTCAAAATATATATATGGTGATTCAGTGGTCTTGAAGGAAATCTGACACAGCTGACATCCTGCATTTCTTTGGTTTACATCATTCTTTCCCCACCAGATAGTAAAATGACTTATTAATGCAGATTGTCACAGGATAATCCTGTTTCAATGCATGTTCTTTTTGGTACATGGGCACTCACATGGTAAAGGTTGGTGGGGGTGGGGTTCAAGATCTTTCACAGCTTGGTGTGCAAACAGCCTGTGCCAGCTGTGGAGATGGTGCCCCAGAAGGGTCCAAATTTTCTAGTTCTGCTGTGTGAGGTTACTCCTGCAGGTGAATGTGGTGACTGTAGCCCAGCCCTTGGCATTCTCCCAAAAAACGCTATTAACTCTCACAAGCTGACGTTGTCACTCATTGGGAAGCCTTCAGCAAATGGCTGATTTTCCTCATTTGCTCACTCTTAGTGAGTCTGCTTCTCTTTTGGGCACATCACAGCTTCCCTCGGTAAATTTCAGATGTTCTGATAGAAAAAGCTATATAAATACCAAGTAATGATCTCAAAAGCAAGCAGTAGCCTCTGTGACACACAGCAATTCACCTTTTCTTTGCTTGAATGATGCCTCAATAGCATCCTTGGCCTGCTTGGTGTTAACAGAGGCCCCAGCAAGTACAAACTACTCTTCAAAGCGGGTGGCATTATTAAAAGAACAATACAGCAGCCTCTTCGAGAGGCAGCAGTAGGGTTTTTAAGTTTGCAGTGCACTTTGAAGGAATGCACTGTGCTTTAATTACTGGCCAGATCAGGCCCGTGACACATTCTAACGGGGCCTGTCACCTTTGCTTTTGAGAAGTTAGGAAAGAGTGCCAAAGCCAGGAGCCCCTCTGCCGCCAAACTCAGATTCAAACCCCCATGAGTATAAGGACCACTATGAGCCAATAGGCCATGACAACCACTTTGGTGCCTTTAGCATTTTAGGACTTCTCTTAGTCAGGAATTTATCCGAGTGCCAGTTGCCACTGATTAGCTGAATATTTGTCATGACTGCCAGTTTTGTCTTTTGGATTGAAATGATCTATCCAGCTGTGACTGTTTTTTCCCAAGGAATGTTAGTGCTCACTTTAAAGAGTTTTAACATTGGCTAATTTTTCACTGAATAGCATCCCAACATGAAAGTATCTATTCACATCAAACGCCTTTCTAGCTGCAATGTATGTAACTCTAGTTCTGTAGTAACTTCATTCTCATTAACACAGCAGCATTATAAGGGAACTAGCAGAATTCAGTTCCACTATGTCAGCAATTTTATTTTTTGTAGCAAGGAAATGGCTGGCTGAAAAAGGTCTAATTTTTTTTTTAAGGGGTCTATATGGATGTAAAAAGTATTAGTGCCATTTGGTATAAATTGTAATCAGTTCCAGACTCTGCTGCACTCAGAAACTTGAATCATGGAATTGTATGTGGTGGTTTCTGTATTTTGAGGGCTCTCACCTAAACCGCAGCTCTTGTAACAAGTAAATGACTACATCCATTGTGTCCAATCCCTTGCCTTAATGACGTTAAGAAAATGTTTGTTTAACTATGAATCAAAATTGTATTCCTAAGCCCTGCAGCTTTTCAGGTGAAATGACAGAACCAGCCTTGCTACACTGGGGCAAAGTAGGTGGGCTCCAGAGGCTGAGGTCAGATTGGCTGAATTTCACTTAATTCCTTCAATTGTGGTTCCTTTGTTAAAGCATTCTGAAGTCCTGGAGCCAGGCAACGTGGAATACTAAGCACTGGGATGTAAGTGGAGTTTAGGCTGTTTGGTCTGCTTTTGGCTCCCTGTGTGTTTTAAGGCATATTAGATATAAGAAGAGGCAAAAGGGAAAGGCAGAAGCATGCATGAAGTATGTTGTTTGCTTATATAGTGTCTGTAATAGAAGAGTGCGGCTGTGATGAGGACATGCCTATTGAACCAGAAGAATGTTTTCAAACTTCATTCAGGGCTTGGGTCAACTGCTGCCCTCCTGAATAGGAAGGTGGCTGGACACACCAAAACCTCTTTTGTGACTTACTGGCAACAGAAATTGATAGGCCAAGAGGCCACTTAGGCTTAGGTTTGCTGATTGATTCGTTTGTTTTCTGTGGAACCAGAGCCAGTGTATGCCATCTCTCTCAACCTATTGGTAGCTTTTAACCCCACGATCAATTTCAACCATGTGTATAAGGCAAATGAGACAAAAACGCCAGTACAATGTGAGGTCTGTGAAGTTTGATGAACAGCTAGAGACAAGTGACCCAGCTAACCCTCCCTGCTGAGAGTATGGACAACATCTGGTCTGGCAGCAGTTGTGTCAACGCATCTGCATCCGTCACTCTGTCCTGGCTCCCATAGCTGCAGATGGGTGCTGCTTGTGCTTGTTGAGAGTGGAGGAGTTGCAAGGAGCTGGAGTTAGTCTGCTGAGGAGAGTTATGAGGAAGTGTTATAGGAATTCAGGCTTCATTTTAGTTTTGTTGCTCATGGAACAGCTTGGGTTTGGGTTGGTTTCTTTGTCTGAAATAACACAAAGTAATGGGGGTGGAGTGTATATTGTCTGAGAATGGCAAAGTCGCAGGCTATTCTAAACTTGTTTTTTTAAAAAGATGTAATAAATCAGCAAGGAGCCAATCTTGCAGCTCAGAATTACATGTTCAGTACAGTGTTCGTCCCCAGGCAAAGACTTCTAAGGGTACTGAAGTTTGAGTGTTATTTCCTCAGCTGTCATACTAGTGTACTCCCAGGAAAAGCAGAGACTCATACTGCCATTTTAACTCCCTAGCTGGGGAAGGACTGAAGAAGTACTGGGATGTTAAAAATATGAGGCTGTGATGCTGATTGCAATGGCAGCTTTGGGGCCTAGACCATCTTTCAGAGGTGAGCACATACAGTTTCTGAAGCAGGAGGAGGCCATCTGGAGGTGGGAGTGGGGGGAGCACTGTCTTGTCTATGAATTTTCATGATAGCTGAAAGCATACCAGAGCTCATCTTGAATCCAGTGAAAGGTTGTAACTGTGACTTTGGTTTTTATTAAGATTGTAGGATTAACCTTAAGCAGGGCAACTAAGAGCTCTTTAGTTACAGAATTCCCTAGTAAGACCAGACCTTCCTTCCTTCTTCCTTAACCACAGCAGGTATGCAAGAATTAATTAATTTTTTTTGTAATTATAGATAAGCTCTACTGTTTGTGGTCTACCTCTTTTGACTGAGAAGAGTGACTGGCCCTCAATTACTTTCCTTAATTCTAGAAAAGTCAAGGGAGTTGGGCATTTTAGAGTCTCTTCCTTATAGATCTCTCCCTCCACAGTTTTATTCAAAATTTTTTCTTGCATTTTAACATACTCAGATCTTAAAAGTGCAATATCTTCCTTAGTGCTAGTGTCAAATTCCAGCAGATAGAGAGGAGTGGCTCTGGGAAGGACAGATGCTTCTGCACGTTAATACCCATATGGGCTTTAATGAGATCTGCTGAATGCACAGTACTGAAAGGAATATAACTTACGATATTTTTGGTTCAGTGGCTGACCTAAATATTGGAAAAGAAATTTGATTCAGAACCAAAACAAGTATTTCTTTTTTTGGTGAAATGAGAAATAAAAATCTAATTTTCAGACAATTGGACCCAATTTGACTCACTTTTTAAAGTCTTACATTAACCTTTTCCTTTTAACGTAGGGCTGGTCTAAAAGACACAGCAAAACCATTTCATTTGGAAAATATCAAAAAGACCTGTTTTGGGATTTCCAAAGCAAACATTTTCACGCTGGAGAATGTCAAGGTGAAACTTCTGCATTCTCCTAATCTCCTTCCACTGAAAAATATAGCTGATGGGAAGGTACAGTTCATCAAGAAAAGGAAATTCTCCCCCTTCTCTTCAGTATTTTCTGAAAACCAGGCCATCATACTGAAGAGCTTTATTTGCAGATTTAGTGGGAAACATGCCTAAACCAGGAAAGAAGAAAAATTCCATGGGAATAACCTTCCAAGTCAAACAGTTTCATAGGTCTGTGCTTGAAATCTTCCCTCTGGAAGCCTAACTTCAGGCATTAACTAATTCAGATTCTGGTCTTATTAAAACAGCATGGGAAAGAAAAACGAGCCAGACATCTCCCTATAACTATTGTAATGTAAATTAATTCTAGTACTGTAAACACCTGAGGTGTTGATTCTTGTAACAGAAACACCACCCCCCCCCAAATGCCTACAATTAGTAAATAGTTTTTTTCTAAAAAAAAAGGTGATTTTATTGAGTTTTAATATACAGCTTTAATATGTTAGGGTAATCATACAAGATCTCTCTTGTCTTCAATTTACACATTACAATACAGACACAAGCTAAAATCTTTTGTTTTAATGTACAAAAGGAATCCAATGTTGTCCACTAGCAGCTTTGAACTTGGCAAGAAAGGTTCTAAAGACTTTAAGTGCAGTAACAACCATACAGAATACAAAATGAATATAAGGACTTTTCACCAAGGTATATAAACATTTGAAAACAAATGGTGCCTGCTCCACAGGGCAGACAACTAGCAAATTAAAAAAAAGTCACTGACCAATGTTCCAGAGAAGGAGGAGCATTACCCTGTGTAACAGTTCTTATAAAATGGCCTAAGAATATCTGTATCATAGAATTTGTACGGATCAGAAAAAAGGTCTGAAAAGAAACAGTAGGCAAGGAACTGAACAATCAAAAAATGACATAGTAATATAAAATATTTCCATCACTATTTAAATGCCAAATTAATCAAGCAATAGTAAAAAAAAAACAAACCAAAAAACCAAAGCTCTTCTGTTTAAAATAACAGCACTGTTTTTGATTATTTTCAAAGATTTTTTTTTCTTATGAACTCACTATATACTTGATTGTTTCTTTCATACAGAGTAATATGTCCATTTGGTCTGTCACTTCAGTGAAGCTGATATACAATCAGCCCATCATGTCTCACCTTTAACATATTTTAATGCTTTTCTCCCCTTATGTTTGCTACTCCGGTGCCTTCTCTTCTCAAGTTAAATACTTTTCTTCCTTTTCTTTATACAGTGCAGAGTATATGGGCTTAGGATACGGAGATTTTCCTCTACTCCAGTTCACTGTCTAGTTCTGAGTTCAGTGGTGTGCAGTAGTTTGGCTTGTCTGAAGGTACATACCCTGGGAGACACAAGCACTTGTACGAACCTTCTGTGTTAATGCATTTGGCATTCTTGCAGAGAGACATCCTGTTGTTCAGCTCATTGCACTCATTCACATCTGCAAAAAGGGGGCATCAAAAGACACGTACTTAAGTCTGGTGTGTAGGTAAAGCTCATTTATTTCCAGCATTGTCAGGAGTAGAACATGCTCTATGAATACACTGAGAACTTTATTGTCTGTTCAGATCAGGTGGAATCAAGCTGGGTCAAAAGCTGTAAAAGATGAGTTCTGAAATGGCTGAAGTTATCATAGGAAATCAATAGTGTATTAAATGGCCTTAAACTGTTAGATTACCATGTCTAAGTTCAGCCTAAGCTGCAAAACAAAAATCTAATAACCACTTACAGGTTTTTATCTGATGACTGAAAAGTGGCTTGTAAGAAAGAAGCTCAAAGTTCTCAGTATAATATCTGTATTGTAAAAACCCAAATACTTTAGGAGCTGTTGGTGTTGTCTACTAAATAGTTGCGAACAACAAACTACCTGCCTTCAATATTGTGCAGCATTGACCTAAAATACACAGGAGCTCTATCTTTTCTCACTAAGGAGGCCAGCTTGCCATGAAGTCTTAAAGATTACAAGGCACACAGGCAGCTTATCATGATACAACTGGGAGACCTCAGCTATGGGTTACAAAGTGTGATGCTAAGCAAGGTTAGTACAGACCTTAAACTGAAATAGCCATGCACAGTCTTTACTAGGCTTCTACACTGAGGGGTGTTGTTTTGCTTCATCTTTTCACTGACACTTGCCGTTCCCATGTTTTGTTGTTTTAGTTGAAGACACAGTCATTATATGTTCTGGTTAGTAGTTGTGCAGATTTACTTGTTTGAGAGGAATAGTTGAGTCTGTTGACTGTTGAAATCAGGGGCCAAACCCCACCAAGTGGCTATCTGCATATTTAGGTGATTCAACTGCTCTAAAAATCTGATCTTAAAATTACTCTTCTACTCTGGATCCAGTTCCATCCTCTTAGCTCACTAAAGCCTTTGAAAAACATTTGTTCCACATATTAGTGTTGAATTACTGATAGAAGTTTAAGCTTCATTACACAAATGTGTGTCTTCTCATTTCTAGGCTCTTAACTGAACACAGCTGTAATGACCAAGATGAACTGAGGAACACAAACATAGTTATTTCTGTAACAGTATTTACTGTCCTTTGCAGTAAAATAAAACAAAGCTGGCATCTTTAATACAATTCAGGTGATAATCTCTAACCTCTTTGTTCCAGCCCCTCCTTAGGTCAACTAACTGAGTAAACTGACAGACTAACAGAAGACGATGAAGTAATATGGTATCCTCACCAACACAAGTCATTTTGGCCATGTCCAGGTGATAACCATCAAAGCAGTCACAGGTGTAGCCTTCCTGGACTCTTACACATCGGCCATTTTCACATCCATTCAGAATACCACATTCCTCTGCTTGTAACTCCTCAAAGCTGTTCAGAAAACCTGGGTGGAGAAAGAGTTGCAAACAAGTAAGTTACAGAGCTGTTGAATCAGTATACCCAAATGTATAGTGAGAGTCTGAAATTCTCTCAGAAGTATACTGGAATGTGACTTGACTTTGCAGAAAATAGGTCAGCTTTAGCAGATCTGCACCATCTGGAGTTTTAAATGCACTAGAAAAGTGCTGTGATATGGTTCAAGATGAAAACTGAATAACTTTGTGAACTCTTAAGTTTTTAATTTGTGTTAAAAATATGTGATTTTCTTTTTTGTAAAGGAACCTGCATAATTTGACAGTATATTTTTTCAAGGATAAATCAGTTTTTTCCAAATGGCACCTTTTATTTGAATTGTGTGTACCAGCCTGTATGGAAACAAAGGTAAGAAATGGTAGTGCAGTTTGGGGTAAAAGTTTCTTAAAACAGTATTCTAGAAAAATAAGGTGTGTGTAGAGGGGAAGAGATGCATTCTAATTTATCTAGAAGAAAACATATTAAAATAAAATTTCAACTGCCTTAAGGAAAGTAAGAAATCAGAGACTGCTTTCCTGTTGTGGTTTTGGTTAACAACCCTTTGGCTGGTACTTCAGTGACTGGTGCCAGTACAAATATCTATAATCTACCAGTTGCTCCCTGTCATAATTCTAGATGGTGAGTAGTCAAAACTAAAGACTTGTCTTTGTATTCAGTGGTTTGTACAGTGCCTTTTGTGCTCCCTGACTTAGGGACTTTTTGACAGCTTTTATGTATAAGGAAGGTTTTATACTTAAAAAAATTATTTGACATTTTAACACGTTCAGAGATTCTCTTTAGGACTGAATTGCTCCTGTTAGTCCTGCACAGGTTTTTTCACTAGCCTTCTATTCGTGGAGCAGTGAGGTAACAGGGCTGCAGATGGCAGCCCATCACATGAAAAACACTTTTGAGGAAGAAGTTGAGAACATTTGAGTTGTAGGTTTACCAGCATAATGAATATATAGCATAGAAATGGAGGGGAAATTGGAGCTGGAGTGGAATAGAGTAGGATACATCTCCCCATCTGCCCCATAACATATAATTAATATAGCGACTCCACAAACAAACCATTGGTTTATCTAAAACCTGGTTACTGATTTATATTGTTGCCACAGTTGTGATATGTAGATTTGCAAAGCTACCTAGGAATATGAATTTTTCCCTTTCCTTGTGCTTGTTCTCATGTCTTTTTATATTTATTCCACCCTGTCTTGGTTCTTGAGGCCCTTTTTCCTGTTATCCTGCTTTGCCTTTCCTACTCTGCCCTTTCTGTATCATCCTCCATTTAACTTCTGTACTGTCATTTCCATTCCCCCTCTCTTTGACTACATATATTGTTTCTCTCTTGGATTTTCTCTAGCATGGTGGGATTCTTAGTAAGGATCACGCTGGTCAGTCATACACTGAATAAATTCTGGAGACACTGGACACAATGTGACATAAGTACTTGCTGACATATGCCACATATCAAGAAGATATATAATACATAGGATGTATACAGGTGTACATTAACTGGGAAACATTATAGTCTTTTCCACAAATGTAGTAAATCACATCTCAGTGCAGTTGTACTGAGAACGTTGAGCAGACTGTCATGATATATGGTAACAATGTAGTAAGAAACTTGACCAAGTTTCCTTATGTTCTCAAGTCCTCTAATAAAGCTTGCAGAGGGCTCATGGGGTCCTTTAAAATTAAGATCTTTGCTAATTTAGAAAACAGTGCCAAGAAGGGGAAAGGTGCCCCCCCCAACACATAGATATTTTTTAAATAAAGAAAAGGCATCATTTATTTCACATACAGCATATATGTACATGTATTTGCATGTGCATAGACATATGCACACACATATACGCATATTTTTTCTCTGCCTCTCTGATAAATACAGTATGTTGTAATTTTAACTAGCTGAAGCCAAAATATTTATCACTCACAGCAAGTTCTACTTCACAAAATATTCTACTTCAGAACAGCTGGATGAGACCTGGGTTGCAATTCTAAAAGGCATATTTAGTTCTGTAGAAGCTGATTGCACACAAGTGACAAATACTACATTGAAGTACATGGTCCTGCCATGGGATGAGAGGTATTGTTGTATTCCTCATACAGACCACAGTGAGATTGTGACCTTGAAGTCTTTGATGCCCTAAACACGTGGCAACTGTATATGTCAGGGAATATGCCTCTCATCAGGACAGTCATACAGCTTTGTGCTTTGGATTTCTTATGCATTTGCTTGCCACTGTATCTGATCCAGTGATAGGATGGGAGCAAGAGACATGAGCTCTTAAGCCTTGCGAAGTACTTCTTTCCCATTTGGTATTTTATCAATCACATTGGTTACCCAGTCATTTTTCTGGGCTTTTCATTGTGTTTGGTAGTTAGCATCTGCGTGACATTTCAATTAGACATCAAGTACTGTTTAATTAAAATCACCCGGATATAAGGAAATAAGACATTTCACAATTCTGTGTAGAGCTAGAAAGTAATTTAGATGCTAAATAGTAAACAACTCATTAATCTGATTTGTGATGTTCTGTATAAATGCATAAAGTGCAATATGTGCAAGAAATGCATACCACCCTTCTAATAGTGTGCTATAATCCTCCTGCCCTGTTTTGACCCATTACTGTTACTTTAAAAATAACTCCTTGTACAGGAGAAACACTTTGGGAAGGAACGTAGTGACAACTTGTGGGCCACCTGTAAAAAGCATGGGAACTTACCAGTTCCTTCTGATACATCCATTTTTGTTCTCTAAAACTGTGACGAAATATGCTAGGCCTGTACAGCAGGCTGATTTTGAGGAAGATACTGAGATCTGTAAGCATTTGTCTCCCACAGGTCTTAACAGTGAGCTGGGCCAGACCTGTAAAGCACCCTGATAGTCCCGAAGTAAAACTGAGATGCTATATGCAATCCCTCGCACCCTGCTTGGCAGGCCATTCCATCTAGCCTGAAGGCTATATGCATGCACGCATACTCTGATCATACTGTGCTGTTCATTTTTTCTGTTGAGTGAGAACGACTTGCATGCTCTCCATTTCCCCTATATAAATTCTGCTGGAAAATCATGGAAAGCTGGCATGAAGGGATTTTTTCTTCTTTTAAACTAAATGCACTCTGAGGAAATCTGTCCCATGCTCCAAAGGAAAATTAATTTCTGAGAAGGAAAACTGGCAATCCTTTTGACCTTTAGCTGTAAATCTGTTGGTAAATACAAATTTAGTACACTTGGCACAAACTACTTCACTATATTAAAAATTAATATTGTACTCTGAGCACAACTGGACTCTTATACAACACTGGCTCTTGAACCAGAACACCTAACTGAAAGCTAGTGTCATAGGAATAACTAAAACACAAATAGGCCACATTAGCCAGAAGCAAACAGAACACTGAAGCCAGCTACAGGGAAATAATCCAAGTTACAACCCTCATTTCAAATATTTTACATAACAGAGAAACTTGCTTACGGTCTTCAACAAAATATGGATTAGTTTCTGGAGTATAGTGCTCGTCAAAGTCAACCAAAGCATCTTGTCCATATGGCCGTCGAGATCCTGGAACAGGAATGTTGCACAGCTGGGCATAATCTTCTGAAGGGGGGAAAGAAAATAGGATATAAACCTAATCACACTTGTAACACAGGCTGCAGTACATTAGTCCCAGTGAGCTGTGGTTCATATTAGCTGGAAATAAACATCTTCCTAGAAACACCATAAATCTGCAATTTCCACACAGCATTCTCTCTTCAAGAAGAATATCATTAAAATGTTAATGAGCCAAATACAGACTATTAAGTCATAATAGGGATAACACCAGGGATAGATTGTAGTAAATAACTGTACAAAAAGTTATAGGTCAGTTTCTTCTGGCCTGCATGGGAAGCAAGAGCAGAGGGATGCTGTGTATCCCACTGCCAATGCACCCCTCTCCAGGGCTATCTATGGTTACACCCCTCATTCTGTTGGAACAAAGGCTACCCCAGACTATCGTGGCTGGTAGCAGAAGCCACCCCAAAGGAAGCAAACTGGAGCAAGTGGGGCCATGTTTCTGGCACTGTCAGCCAACCTGCAGAAATCACAGAATGAAAAATCCTTCTAAAATAGCCCACACTCATCTGCAAACTGCATCTTCAAACCACAGGCTTAAGTATGAGTGCTGTTCAAAGCCTCTTTGGCTGTGAACCTCAAAGGGCAAGGGGAAATGCACAGGAGAAAAAGTTATACTCTGATTTTCAGCCTCTCTCCAATAGCTAGACTACACAAGTTGAAGCAGACCAAAGCAACTCTTCATTTCAGGTGTCAGAGTCCACACCTAAAATGCTGATGCAGAGTTTGATTTTTTTTTATTTACTGTGTCACCTCTGTTTCCATTACCATTTACTAAAATATATACAAGACAATTTATTTGAAAATAGAAATGTTGTTAAAATACAGCAATCCAGGTGCTCTTTACTGTTGCTATAGACTATTTAGCATCTGTTTCTGTGAAGATTGCCTGGTGTTCTAAGAATCAGGCAGAGTAAGGATGAGAAAGAAAACCACCAGAAGAGAGAGAGGAAAAAAAGCTCTAAGAAAATACAAAATCCAAGAATTGAAGATGGTTACAGAGCCAGAAACCTCATGCTGTGTAGAACTGTCCCAGACAGCAAATAGTTAGATAAATCCAGACTGCCTCTAGACAGCCCCACTTGCTGCCCAGCATTGTATTTTTTTCACAGGTAGTATCTCCTCCACCTGGAACTGTTTTATTTTGTACTGAAAACAAAAAAGTGTTCAAAAGTCTGTTTGAATTCTGTGGTCAACAACTTGGGTCTTTGAGAGCTAAGACTGTACAGTACAGGCAGAGCTTGTCTGTGCGCATCCAGAACTGTCATGGGTACCAGTTCAAGTCTGCAGAATGAACTCCCCAGAGAACTTACAAGTCATTGTAAATCTCACCACCTTCTGCTTCAAGTGCAAAGTGATTTCCTCTGATGTGCATCCCCCAGAATATTTTATATACAGTGATTATATTCAAACAACCCTCTCCTCTCCCAGATTAAAAGTACACTGCCCAAGAGAGACATCCCATGGCACATGAAAACCAAGCCAGCATGAGAAAATAAACAGCATATAGCAAATGTTACTTACATCCCTTAATGCACAGCTTCCCAGTGAGATACTATGATAATGAGCATACTTTTAAGAGCCGTTGTAGGACCAGAAACGCTCTATTCTTCCTTCCCCACATCTAACCCCAGATAACATCCACATATGTGGACAGCCAGGTTATCATCTCAGACTGACTCCTTCATTGTTTTGTGTTGAGCTACTCATTATGCCCAAGGGCTTTGATACATACCCAAAGAAAAGCTGTGCAGCAGTGTAAAAGCACTTTCTCACAGATGCACATAAATGTTCTTGGCAAAGGAAATCTATGCTCTACTGCAAAATACTAATTCATCTGGCCTGCGTGGAAGAAACCACCACACAAAAACAGTCAGGGAACAGCAACAGGACAAGGCAAGCATGTCTGAGGGATCACTACTTCTTCTACACGAATGTGATCTGTTGGAAAGGATTGGACAGAACCTGGACATCGGCTTCTCAGATTACTCAGTGCCAATTTTGCACTTAGAGATACTGGTAGTAGAAACAATGTTTTTCTTCTGAAGGAAGCAGTTGGAACACTTTAAAATCCATAGAGCTGAAGCTCTCATGTACATGAGTTGAGTAGTTTGAAGATTGTGCAAGACTGTTCTACATTGCACGCTTGCCAACATGAAGTAATTTATTATCTAAAGAAGAATAAAGAAATGTTGACAATAGAAACTTGTTTCCTGCCACACTGGTGCTTCACCAGCCAAGTTCTGGATGTCTGCATTTTTAGGTCTCATTATAAGTAAATTAGTGGCTACAAAATGATGAAGAGCTGTTTTAGGGCATACTGTAAACTTAGTATGTGTTACAAGGAGTTGTAACTACATCAAGGTCTTCTACAAGACTATACATACAACAGTAATCTCTTAACCTCTTGAAGTCTGTTATGCTTAATTAACCATTTGTTAATACAGTCTAATCTTTTAATAATTTATACATTATTTGTATATAGAGCTTCAATACAAAAGCTGACAGAGCATTTAAATAGTCTTAAGTCACTTTAGAATGTATACACCTATCCTCCTTATATATAATGTTTTGGTACACACTGTGACGATTTGGAATTACCTATAATACTCTCTTAGTACTGTATGTTCTATTTCATTGTCCAGGTAGTGTAGACTTTATCTTGTTGTCTTTTGTAATGTGTTGATTCAGTTGCTAGGTGCTCAGGAGATAAAGCCAATGACAGCAACAGCAACACACATAAGAAATCAACAGTAGAAATTCAGGACCAATAACAATGGCAAGCTACCTATGCCACCTTGCTGAGCTTGTCTTTTTTTTCCAGGGAAGAAAAGGGTGGGCAGAGAGGAGAGTACAAAGACTGAAAGGTATTTGGGGGGCCACATTCTGGAAAGATCATGAGAACCAGTGTTTTGGAATAAGGTAAACTAGAGACCCAGATGTCTGAGAAAAATGAACCCAACAGAGTCCCGCTCTGGAGGATAAAACAAGTTATAGCAGGACAGATGTGTATATGCAATTTGTGTTGTTTTAAACTTTTCCCTTGCTATGCTATGTTGCTAGAGTTCAAATTAAAACCAGTGTATTTCAGGTCACTGTGCTGTATGCTGGTCATAGTTTTCCAGGGAAGGGAACTAAATGAACAGAGTGCTGTAAGATTTGTGGGTAAAAGCATGACTGGTGCACAGAAAGTTGCAGCAAGTATACAAATGTCAGAACACCATGATATTGCCCTACAGAAATGACAGTAGGAGACTTAGATTGAGAAGGTGGTAAGTGGGCAGAGAGCAAAGGAAAATGTGTAACTACCCCTGAATGACAAAAGATTTCAGTTGTCACAGAAATTAAAGCTCGCTTTCAAAATAACCTTTCATGTAAGGTAAAAAAAAAAAAAATCATTTTATGTAATTCTCTACTTCCTTACCTCCTGGCTGTGATCAGCAACAATACAACTGCAGTTCAAGAGGAAAAAAAGATTTGTATTTTTAATATAGTCTACATTGCTTCACGTGTTTCTAAGTTTTTCTCGTAACTTGCAAATGAAGCATTGAGACAGCTTGTTGTATAACTTAAGGTAGCTATTGTAAAAGGAAGCTGATGTAGGCTTCCAAAAATGTAAAGGATGTTTTTTAAATCAGATGTGTGCATACAAAACAAGTGTTAGGGGATTACAGCTAGATGCACATGTGTAGTGGCACAGATGTTAGCCATAATTGGTGATGAAAGCTAGGCTGATGGAGACAAAGCAACATAAATTGAATGGACTGACTGGCTTTTAGATGCTTGTTAGCACAAGTGCAGCCATGCAAATGTGCATCTAATTTGCATATACAGTTGCTGTACCTGCACAAGCTTGTGTTGGCCTTATTTGTACCTAGAGGCCTAAAAATCCCAAATTCTCTAGTCAGAAAAATTATTCCATATTTCATATATTTAAAGCAAAACATTATATAAAAGCACTTTTCCTGACATAACCATGAAACAACTGCACCACAGCCAATCCTAGCTCCTGCCCATAAAACAAGCTTTATTTTTGTTCTACCTCCTGAGAACTGTCGCCATCTCACACACAAAAAAAGGAGCCAAAGCTACCAACGCCAAGGCAGTTCCTTCAAATTAATTAAGAATGCAACAGTTTCACCATGGAAAATATCACTGGAGAGAAGGACAAAGCAAAGAAAGCGTTTGTTACATGTAATATATGTCCCTTCCCAACCAGAGGTTCTAGACATCTTGAGTTGGTTAAGTTTATGTGCTCTCAGAAGATTGCATTATCTGTGAACCAAAGCTGAAGATACTTCCGCTCTGCATTTAGATTACGCTATTTGACAATTTAGATAATTTCACTGACATCTTCTGTGACTGAGTGCTGAGGTTTGTGGTAGATAGCACTTACATATATTCTACAACTCTTGCTGCTAAAGAAAAAGGGAAGGGTACCAGTCTTAAAGGATTTTTTTCAGGAGTTAAGGATATTCATATCCTCACATGGGGATACTCTACGTTAAATCGCTGAGGGGAAGCTCAGTTGTAGTAAGAGTCAGGTTGCTTCTGGCACAACTTTGCAAATGGCTTTCTGACTCCTTGCTGACTCCCATGTACACTTCAAATGTGAGGTTCCATGAGGAAAACCCTTCCAAGGTTATTCTGCATGTCTCTTCTAAACTTCAGAAAAAGCACTGAAAATCTTCAGCAACAGAAATGAAAGCAGCCAAAAATCTGCATAACTGAGTGTAGCACTGAATATTCAAGGCCCAATCACTCTAATATTTTGAGCCCAAAAGATAATCCATTTGTGCAGAGTCCTTACCAGAAAGGAAGAAGGCACAATACCATCCTAAATGGAAAGATGAACAATGGTCTTCATAAATTAATCCAGTGCCTCCCTACTGATCTTTACCATCTCAAAGGAGGATAGATGGAAATTCATCCTTTACACACATAGGTTTTCCCTGTACTTCCAGATCTTCATGAGTGACATTAGCCAGATCTTGAAGGAAACACCATGTTCTCATAATATGGAAGCTTAGCCCAGAATTAACTCATAATGTTTACAGAGTTCCTTGCAACAAAAATGTAATCCAAACAATCTGTTCTGCCAGAAGGGGTAGAATTCAACAACTGCATGTAGGCATCTCTTAAGGGTCTGCCCCTGAATTAGTCATCCAGTGTCCCTTTTTAGTCCATGGAAAGACATAACCACTTCTAGGATACCATCTCATCCTAAAGTAGATGTCTAGAACAGGGCAGAGGAATCTAATGCTCAGGGTGCCTATTTCTCTTTCCTCACAGAACGGGAAACTGGTAGGACCAGCAGAGATGTGGGTTTCTGTATAAAAAACCCAGGTGAAATTGGGCAAGAAAAATCTCACATTATACAAGTCCTCAGATGATTCACGTTACCCACTACCCTCAGTGTTCTCCTAGTCTGGGCTTTGCAAATGCTGAGGTGGAGATAAAGAGAAACTTCAAGTACAATGTAAGTCTTCAGCAGTTCTTTATGTGACATGTAGTCCCACAGAGCATCTGTAACATCTACTGACTGGAGTTCTACCATTGTCCTTTCTGCAGATCTTCTAACCATAGAGTGGTTCCATAAAAACCCACAAACTACTAGAACTTAAAACTTACAGTAAAAGAGGAAAAGTTATGTATAAGGTTACACACATAAGCAGGCTGATAAACTGAATGCTGGTGTCCTTTACAGTTGCCTAAGAATGTGTTCATGGCATTATCTTAGTAGTCAGACCACCAAGAAGTTCTTAGTTATAGATGTAGTGATGTCCCTCTACCCTCAATAAATAGTTATTAAAACATCTGTTAAAGCTGCAGAGTCCCAGTCCTACCTTATACCCTTTTTCTATATTAAAACTTCTCCAGGCAGCCAGCTACAGAAGGACCAAGCACCCGCCTTAACAGACCAGCATATCTTTAGTTCAGAGGCACATAATTCTACCTTCCTAGCATCCTAAGGTGTTGCTGAAGTGAAGATGGTACTGCACTGCAGACTCCAAGATGATCATGTTACAAATACAAAAATAGGCAGTCTCCCTAAATTAAACACTGACCCCTGCACACCACCTTACTCAACATTTTCTAGCTGTTACTTCTATTTCCTCCCTTCAAATTTCCTGTACCCTGTAACAGGATACCTTGTCTAAAATGCACTGCAGTCCCATAAGAGTCTCACAGGAGCTCCTGGAGGCTCAGCAGGTTTGTGATTCAGATGCTACATGTTCAGGTTAACATGAGGTGTATATGGCCTTATTTTAGATTCCAGAGTTTTTCACTCTTGGCCAGTTGCTCCATTTTCTGGCATGGATGCTTTGACCCATCTGCTAAACCCATTGGTGCCTGTCCTGCTGACAGTTACTAGAGCATGGACTCTGGATGGAGGCAGTTTGGTCCTAGGGCAGTAACAGTAAATTGACCAAGGAAGCAGAATTTCTGAAGGCAGGGCATCCAACCGAGATTTTTGGGGGTAGGTGCAATAAAGAAAGGATGTTTTGCTTTTGTTATCTAAACCAGAAGTATCAAATTTTCTAATTTTCCTCAATTGGTCAATTATTACAGATTGCAAATGGCAAACCTCAAATAAGACAAAGGTTTCCTAAGGATAATTACTAAAAGTTCTTTGGGCAAGTACGGCCTAACCCCACAATGCACCCAGACAGAATACATTTCAGTAGTTAACATTTTGGTATTGGATGCAATCTGTGAACGCCTTTATCTGTAATATGATGATATCGTAAGAACATAGTGGTAGAACTGATGTAATTGAAAACAATCTGTCTTTGCTTCCTTTGTTCAATGACAAGAAGGCCTGCCCCACAAAATTGTTTATACAAGTAAGATGTACTCAATCACATCACTACAGTTCAGGCTTGCACTATTTTGATGAGGAATTTGAACTAGTATTTTGAGTTTGTTCCTTGATGTCATCAAAATACTTATCAGTCTTATTGTTGTTAAGATGTTGCTGTTCAGTTGCAATACTTCATCAGGTGTTACTTACTTTTGTCTCAGGCTCTGAATGTTTAGTGTCATTTTCAGTGGGGTTTGTTTGATCAAGCACCCATTAGTAATTTTTAGAAATCTTAGCAACTATGTCTGTTCTGTTTTCATGCTGATGAAAGGCTGGATTTCATTTTCATTTATATGGGTCAATTCTTATAGAAGTTCTCTATCTTCCTGCTGATTTTATCCTGGATGCCGCTTAAACATGACATTTAAATCTTGTAATGAAAAATGGAAGTGCTTTCAAGACAAGATGGGACACAAAAGTTAGAGGTTATTTTTATTAAAGTATGAATTTGTTTTAGAAGGCACTTGCAAATGTATCACTTATGGTGGTAGGCCTGTGTTTCCTTCTTTCTAAGTGCAGCTTCTAGATCCTCAAATACAAGGGGAGTATAAACAAGGTAAAAGGAAACCACAGATCAGTGAATGATTCGTTCTATGATTCAATCCATTTAATGGTGAAAGTCTTACAGTCATAAGGCTTTTCACATCCTCAGGTCTTCTTTAACATGTGTTACAAATCTTCAGAATGCCCCTAACTTGGGAAATAAGCAAACACCTTCAGTAGTGAATCTGGCCAACACAATACACAAGGATTTAAAAACTGAGAAATTCCAGGTTCCCCAGCCAGGACTTGAACCTGTGACCTTCTGGCCCAGGGGTGTGAAAGCAGTCTCTTGAGCCAATGATATCACTTTAAGTGCTACAGACTGAAGACATGTCAAATGAATCATTTATTCAGTTCAGTCAGCTTTAAATTTTTCTTGGTAAATGTTCCTGAAAACAGAGAAAGGCTTCCAGGTTTCTGTGTGGGTGTGCGCACATGTGCAAGGACACATGAGCATATACTACCTCCACTAAGAACTGTAAGCTTGCATGCTTGTCTGACTTAATAAAGATTCAATATGCTTTTATTTTTTTTAACTATGTTCCAATCTATAAGGATGATCTGAAGTATTTGGGATCAAAGTATGCCTCACAGTTTCAGTTAAAGTAGATACTTTCCAATGCATATTAAATTTCACATAAAAATTATCTTATGTCTGGAGGGAGAAAGATTTTTATGATCCAGCATAATGCTCTTCAGCTTTGACTGAGGGTCATCCAAGTGACATTTAGCATGTTATCCATCAGGAACCTTCATGTCATTTTTTAAATGAATTTCTCAAGTTTCTTCATAGAGCTGGTTGGGATCTGCACCCCACTGTTGTCACAGGATGGCTGCTCCAGAATCCTGTGTTCCCAGTGATCAAAATCCATCTAATTTCAAGCCTAAATATGTTCAGACTGAAGTTGTTCCAATTTTTATCTTCACTTCAGCACTGTTGTTTAAAGGTTGTGGGAATCCTCCATGATTGTACTGTAGTGGAGAGCCTTACCATTTGCAGCCATTGTTCTGCATCTAGGTTTGGCTTTTTTCATCTTCCCTTGCAAGACAGCTTCTCATTGCCTGACTATCTTGGTAGTCCTTCTCTGTTTCTTTTCAGATTTATCCTGATTTAAATATTACTAGCTAGAAATCTTCAGAAGCAAGTCTCATACCTACCTGAACTCTCTCTACCAGCAACAGCTTTCCTTCCTTCTCTCAGGTGTTGCACGCTTGCATGACACACACGGGTCACTGTCACCATATGAGGAACTTTGTACAAAGAAAAACTCCTTTATTCTGCTCTATCTTTCCACCTGAGGAGCTCCAAGTCGTAGCAACATTTCTTGCTATTAGCTATTGCCCTGTATTTTTTTTACTATCACATTTCATTCTATTGCAATTGTTATTCTAGCATGTGTGGTAATTCAATACCTGAGAATGTCCTCCTCTAAGATTTTTTCTGACAAAGACATTTCAGGTATTTCCATATCTTATAAATCAAGCTGCTGTCATGTCCTGTTTTTATTCTTCAGTCTCTTTCTGGGGTAAGCATCAGCCAGCTGTTACTCCAGCCAACATCATCAAAATCGAGTGCCTTTTTCAGCTGCTGCATTTCCAAAGCAAACTCAAACAAGTAAAGATATATAAGAACAGGTTCAGGGACATTGCAAGTAAATTATAAAAACATAAACCACAAGCAGACACAAACAACCAAATTAATGCTTCACTGAGCTTCTCTATTTAGTTTTAACTCCAGGGTTCTTGCTGCAAGTAAAACATGCACTGCTTTACCCACAACTTTATGGTTAGAGTAATACAGGCCCAAGTAAAAATCCAGGTATGATCAGAATAAAATGCTTTACTAATGTAGCATGGCATTCCTATGTGGAAAACCATATTACTGAAAGACACATTTGTAGTAAGAAAGCTACATCCAAAATAGGCCTTGGAGTAGTTTATAGGGGGGAAGAAGTTAGTATGGTACCAGACTGTGTATACCAGGGCTGACAATATCTCAGGCACAGCATAACATGTATCAATGCTGCTTCCACTGGTCTCTTCTCCAGTCCCCAGTCCCCAGAAATAAGTCTGTGTGTCAATGACAACATTTCTCTCTATATCCATTTAGGTTTTGTAGTCACCACAAGAAGAAGCTTCTACCTGAAATATCTTGGAACAAGATTTTTAAAATATGACCATGAGTCAGCTTTCTTTAACATTGTTATATTCCCTGGAAATTCTTCAGTCTTTATTAGTACTCTAATTCCCTTATTTATCTTAAATTGCTCATCTATACATTTCATAATATCTGAGCATATAGCCATATAATAACGACTCATTCTTTGGTAAGTTTAGTGATTCTAAACCACAGCTTACCAAATCCTTATCAAGCAAATGCATCTAATTGCACCCAGCCTGGCAGAATATCACACTGAAAAATGCATCTGAATGTATAATACCAGCAACAAAGATCCCAAATAATTATGTAATCTGTTGAGTATCGTGCGTGTGTGTGTGTACATGAACTGCATCTCTATTTTCAGAGGTGATTTTTAATTTCTCAGTCATGTTAAGGAATTCTGCTACCCTTAAAATGCCCTCCTGTTTCCACCAAGGTTCTAAACTGCCAATCACTGATAGTTCCACCTGAAGGAAACAGGTCTTGTAAGTGCCAAAAAATAAAAGCAGCTATATTTTCAAAATCTAGACTGTAATGATTTCCCCTTAATTAATGAGAAAAATTTCCATTAGTTCGGGAAGGGTTATGTTTTTTTTGTTCTTTCTTACGTTATTAGCCCAAGTATAAATACAAGGGATTAAACTGATTAAGTATTTCAGACTTCATTCCAAGAATCGACAGGTATGTTTCCTTACCTGAGTCTTTCATAGGACACAGTGCGCACTGCATGCCCCAGGCTTCACCATATAGGCAACAGCACTCAGTATATGTAGTCTGCTTTCCAACCAGAGGTCGACTACAAACAAAATCATCACTTAGATGCTGCCAGCAAAGATCCTGGTAGACCTCAGTTTCTTCAGTTTGTTCTGATGGAGAAGACAGTATTAGGTCATCACAGCACTGTTACTTAAAAAAGATACTAGCGTAATGCAGAATTTTCTAAACTTAGATTAGAAAAATAACCTAGCTTTACAGACTGCTGAATACAAATTTAAGCTTAGAAGTCATGACCATTTTAAAGTGCCTGAGGTGGCTCATCTTTTGAGTGTTCAGCTTTGCAAAAATCTTAAAAGGTTGTGATTTGGCACTATTAGGCCAATTTAAAAGTACATTTGGTTGGGCAGCCAAGAAATAAAACTTCCTGGATCAGCAGTCATTCCTGAACACTTAAAACTGACTCAGCTTTGCTCTCATGGAAGTTAACAAAGCTTGACAAAAACCAGTGTTAGGACTGAGGTGAATATTTGGGGAACTCCATACACAAGAATGAATCTTTAAAAGTTGTTATTTTGCTTTTCTTATATTGCCGTCAATGGCATCTGAAAAAACTTTTACAGCTAGGGCAGAGCTGAACAAAAATTTTACATAGGCACAATGGGAGACTGGACAAATACTTGGAAGAAAGTCCCATTAACTACACAGCCAAACTACATCAGGCTCAGGAAATCCCCTGAGCTGAAAATAGCTGGAGGCTGGGAGAGTGCTCAGGAGGGTAAGGAGAAGTATTGTTTATAGGCTCTTCTGGTCCCTAATCATCCACTTACAGCTATTGTTAGGACAGAATACTGATGTGAACTACTGCCACATTCTTATGAACATTGACAAAAACATGCAGTTTTGTCAAAGCTGTTCAGTTCTGACAAAGATCTCAGTAGGAACAATTCCTAGTCTTAGCAATCTCTGATCACCGCTGATCAGAGGGAGAGGAACTGTAAACTTAATCTTCCACTTGGAATGTAAAAACCTCAGCACAATTGTTTTGTAAAGACATCTGCAAAGTTTTGATTTTGTTCCAACATAGAGTGAAAATTTGTTGTCACAAACCAAGGTTCTGTTTTGTCTGTGCATATCTATTTACTGCATTTTTACATGATGCACTGGTGCATGGGTGAGTATAGAACTGAAACCTAGCTCAAGAGTAAAATAATGAGTTCTGAAAGTGCAAAGGTGATCGGCATTTAGACACCTGTGGTACTAAGAACTTGGCAGAACACACAGTGAAGAGCAGCAGTGGGTCTCAGCAATCAACTCCAAATTCTGCTGGCAGCAAAGGAACCAGCCTACGCCCTCCTCCTTTGCTTTAGGGAGGACACTGCTAGTAGTGATACAAGGCTTGAGCACTTTGTGCTGGGTGAGAAGGTCATTGCTGTGTCAGCCTCAATGTCGCAGGATGGAAGACCCTTTGGGCCCTTCCATTCTCTTCACATCCTAGATGAACCCAAAGGACAAACCTGCTCCTGGTTTGTTTAACTGAAGATTGAACAACAGAAACGCTGTGGTCCTTCACAGTTTCAGGCAAGAGCATGACCACATTACTCCTCAAAAGTGTCAGTCTTATGATTTGGAGTGACCACAGCAGGTGTTCAGTCTGTATTCCCACTTGCTTTCACAGAAGCATCTTAGGAAAATTAATTACAAGTTGCAGGGACCAGAGGTCTGGATTTATGGCTATACAGCACCAATATTAATCAAACCCATTGTAACATTTCTTCCAAAGATATGTGTGGCATAGACAAAGCTGTGCAGACTGCATAATGCTCTCAATTTCTGAGACGTTTCTAAGAATCTCATAATATCTAACACTTTATCTGAAATCAGTGTCTACTGAAATTAAAAGAACATGCAAACCCCTTAATTTAACAGTGATGCTGCATCCCACAGCTAGAAAATATGAGATTGATGTATCCTCAATATTAATCAATTGAAAGCACAGATACAATTTCAGCTATTTCCTCCTATATCCTGTTATTCCTGGTTTTATTCCTTACTTTGTTAGAAGCAGTCACTCACTCCAAACTGAATCTCCAAGTGTTAGCCCACAGCCAAACCCCAGCCTTAGTGAGACAGCAAGCAGGCTGTGCCTCATTACCTACAAGGCTGGACAAGGCAGACACAGAGCTGGTGAACTGCAGGGCTGAAGACTCCCCAGCCCAAGCCTAATCTCACTAATACTTCCAGCAATCTCCTGTCTGCGTTGGCAAAGTGGAACCCTGTGTAGTCCTACATCACAATGCCTTCTGGATCAACAGATGATGGTCCAAGCATTGCCTTCCAAAATGCTCCAAAAGAGCAGGCTTATCCAACCATGACCCAGTCTAAGCTTACTGGGGTCTGTAGCCATGTCAGCACCACCTCATAGAGGTGTACTCACTTCAGTAATATGTATAATGGATCATACCACTTGAATCTGCTGGTCTGATGCATCGCTTTTCTGTTGCGTCCAGAACCATTGGGTGCGTACAGAAACAGTTGTACGATCCTTCTGTGTTAATGCACTGGCCATCAATACAGCTGTTTGGGTCCTGACATTCATCCGTGTCTTTAAAATGGAAGGAAATGTATCAGGAAGAGCCAGCACAAAGTATCTGAATTGTGTTAATCCACGTTTGTTTTCCTATATTAGGAGCAGATTTCCCTGCATGCCTTCTGTTAACTACCACAAGTACCAACTGCTGGCAGCAAAATCCTGCCTGTGCCCATGCAGAAGGACAGACAGATCAGCAGGATGCTGACCTCTAATCCTCGAGTACTAGGGAGCATCTGGATGAGGACACTTGCTGGGGAAGGTTGGAGTGCCAGGCATACCCTGCACTCAGCACAGCTGCAGCTGCTTCCCATGTTCCTATCCCTTTAGGACAGTACCAGCAGGCATTAGAGG
Source organism: Elanus axillaris (assembly GCA_026212715.1). NCBI lineage: Eukaryota > Metazoa > Chordata > Aves > Accipitriformes > Accipitridae > Elanus > Elanus axillaris. The sequence goes on from JANZLQ010000052.1 coordinate 1,200,700, forward strand.
TGGGCATACTCTGAGATTTTTCATGAGCTGGACAGGAGAAGGGATCACTTTATCTAGCCACAGTAGTCCTATTCCTTACTTTGTCTTGGAGAGGAAAAGCAGAAATTTAGCTCAAAGGGAAGAGCAGGCCATTTTACTTCAAATAAATTACATTAAATCAGCAAAACCCCCACCCTTTGTAAGGAACAATCATAGAATCCCAAGGTGAAAGGCTCTCTTATTGCAGCTGCAAAAATTACTTCCTTTCATTATGCTATTCTCCACATAATACATGGTTTTCTGCTTACAAAGCAAAAGCCAGGGTCATAGTTATGAGTAATTTTCAGCTGAATACCAGAACCAAAGGAGTACAAGGTTGTGCAGACTAACATGGGCTTATCAATGACCTGAACTGTAATTTCACATTGCATATTAACTCCTTGTGGAAAATATCTGTCCTTGAAAAAAAATAATCTGCATTAATTTGATTTATTATAGTAAAACCAGCACACTTACCAAATGAAAGGTGAGCTTCAACATACGGGCTTTCACTGCTTACCCCATGTACAAAGAACAGAAGACTAAATTGTACCTTGGCGGAGTGAAGCAGCAGTGTGCATCTAGGGAGGGAGCCACCTCCAATCAGTTTGTGCTGCCTGCATAAAGGCTGGTACCAGCTCTAGACTATGCACTCAAAGGAGCACAAGGGGCTGTTTTGGAGATGCAAACTCCTGGGAGCAATTTGCTGAAAAAGGAAGCAAATCAAGCAAACCCTGCTCTACATGCCTTCACCATGTCAGCCAGAATTGCTGCCCAGCCAAGCAGAAGGGAAGGGAAATGACCCAATGCCTCTTAAAAAGCTGCTACAGGAGTTCAGAGGCCCAGTGTTCCTCCCCTTGCTGGGAATACCGCAGTTCTGATGGGAATCCTGCCATATGAGTCTGCTTGTTTTGCCCATCTGCATACCATTATAATGACAAGACCACTTTAAATAAACTTACCAAAGCACTGGAGCTTAACAGGGTCATAGTATGTGCCTTGTTTGCAGTAGCACTCGTAACCTGGCTGTGTATTCAAACAGAAGCCATTTTTACAGATTTCTTGTCCAAAGAGTTGGCATTCATCAGCATCTGGGGAGAAAACATTAAAGGTTGTGTTACCATACTTACTATGAGGCCACACAGGGGAGGAAGATGGAATAAACCCTATACACTTCTCCGTTCAAGCAAATTTCACTTTAAACAGAGGGCCCCAGGAGCACAGATATCCACAGGAGAAAAAAAACTGATGTGGAAGAGGCTGCAGGGTGCTCGTAGCCAGAATGGGAAGAGGAATACTGGTGGACCATGACTTTCCCTTTCCCTTGTCAGAGTAAGTCCTGTGGCACGCAGAGGCTGGAAGAATCTGCAGCTCCCCTTTCTTTCCTTTGGTATCACATTGGTCTTAGCTCCAAGCAAAACAGATGAAGAATATGGCCTGTATTTTCCAGTATAATTTGCTTTAACCAAGGGATTCCCACCATGGATCTAATTTAATCACACCATCTAATTACAAAACTAACTAAGGAGTTTTGCTTATAGGTGGACTTTGTGATTGCTTTGCTCTCCATACAGTTTGCTGACTCTGCTGTGCCTGGTAGGGAATCTTCATATCCGCACTGCTTGCGACTTTTTTCAAAGCTATATGCACAGTTTCTGTGGAGACTTCCCGCTATGTAGGAACAATTGTGTCTGTTGCTAAATATAAGGCTGCAACTACTATAGACCTAGTGATAGCTGACAAACAGAATCTACCACACTTTCAAATGAGGCTAAATGTTTTCAGGGAGGTTTCATGGCAAATATATGCTAGCTCATTGTCCTGGGTTCAGCTGGGATAGAGTTAATTTTCACAGGGACCTGGGAGGGGGCATAGCCGGGGCAGCTGTCCTGAA
>JANZLQ010000052.1:1210076-1239474 GCA_026212715.1 Elanus axillaris
TGTCATTTTATTAGTGTTATCATTATCATTGTTAGTTTCTTCTTTTCTGTTCTATTAAACTGTTCTTATCTCAACCCATGAGTTTTAGTTCTTTTCCCAATTTTCTCCCCGATCCCACTGGGTGGGGGGGCATGAGTGAGTGGCTGCATGGTGCTTAGTTGCTGGCTGGGCAGTTAGTAATTTAGATGTATACTAGAACATGCATTTTTTCTTATGTAGAAACAATTAAAACCATGCTAATATGGATTATTATGCAAACCACATTCAGCTTGGTACTTGCTAAAAATTACTCAAATGGCTTTATATATCTTGTTAAAAGACTAAATGAGACTTTAACCCAAACCAGGCATTTTTTTCTCTCTTAGGCACAAAGATGTATAACAGCAAAGTTTCATCTAATACAAAAGAGAGTTCTTTCCTCCTTTATCTTTTCTTCCTTCTGAAACATTTGCTACATTTTGTGAACAGCAGGGCAAAGAGGAGGCAAACAAGACAAGCAAACCTTGCACAATTAATTATTTTTGGTTTGTTACTGGAACGTGACAATGTGAGCTAGAATTCCTGGTACATACACTGAGAGGATTGTTTCAGGACACAGCTAACAACAGATGAATTTCCACTAAGTGGAAATCTAAATAGAAGGAAGCCTCAAGAGCCCTAATTTCAATAAAGGAAAGTGTGAACACACAGTATTCCACAAAGCTAACAGGCTTTAACCATATGTAAAAAAGTTCCCAAATTAAAGTAACATTTGAACAATTTGCACTTGATATGAGGTGGATGAACATTTCTTTATGCACAAAAATACAAAATGAGAAATAAGCAAAAGCTGAGTATACCACATTGAATGATAGATCTCTGCAACAGAATTCTTCCTTTCTGAACATAGGCATGATGCAAGCTAATTCTGACAGATGATGTCCACATGTACTGTAGGAGTTCTCAAAGCATTGTGCATGACTTGAGTATGTGGCTTGTCAAAGCCAGAGGGTGTGTGGCTATTCCATTGCTCTTTGTAGGCTGATAGCATGCTATTCCTATATGATCATACTGCAGCTAGTTTTGGGGGAGGCTGAAATACTCATCGTTGGGCAAACCAACATAGCTGTTATTTACTCATCCTACAATGAGCACACGGGGCTTATGCCACTTAAAATGGGGAGGAAAAGACTGGCTTTGTTCCATCTTCAGTTCAGCTGACAGCTACACAAGGGCCACCCATTGGTTCCCAGAACAAAATAGGAACAAGCAAAGTAAGCAGATACAGAAGAATGAAGTGTGTATTGTCAGCTCCTGAAATGTCAAATCCAGAGGTACACGGGGCAGTGTCACCACTTGACTGGTCAGTCTCTGAGGTCTTGAGAAACAGAAGCCAACTGATAAGAGGGAAAAAAAACCCAGCAAGACTGCAGGATGTACAGAAAGCAAGATTCCTTTTTAAGAAGAACTAACAAGAGTACTTTCCTCATTTTACTTTGCAAGAAAAGAGAATAAACAGTAAGATCTCTGTTCCTAGTACTGCCACTTTTCCTTATTCTAGTTCAAGAGCATATGGTGTAAAGTATATCTCAACTGGGTCCTAATTTGCATGTCATCTGGTCTCCTATGTGAGATCTTCCTCCTTGATGACCTTATCAGAGAAGAGACAAAGGTGAGGCACACATGTTTTATTAGGGCCCAATGAAGGCTGGAGGGGAAGGAAGAATGGCTTCTTTCCAAACTGATCACAGTAAAGCTGTGTTCACCAGTGACAACAAAATGGAGTTAATACTGACAGTAGAGTATTCATCTGTTGACAGTACAATCAGTCACACTGGGTTTTTCATCTCCTCCCTCCCCACAGTAACGTTTGGGTATGTCTTTGAATGCTCCCTGGACTTCTTTTTACATGGGCTCAAGTCCTCTGCTAATTTCTTTAGCTTTGGTTTTGTTTGATGAGTAGCTGAATTCTCCCAAGTACTACCTCCTCACAGTACCAAAACGAAGGTGGCATTCAGAGCTCCTGCAAATCTTCGTAATATAATTTAATCACTCTTCTTCCACAAATTCATGGAAGAATTTTAAATGCTGCTACTTCAGTTATCAGCAGGTATTTAAGCTTATCTGTTTCATGGTGGAAAGTCACTAAAGTATTTTTCCTTGCAAACAGGAATGGAGGCAGTACCACTGGGCATTGCTCTGCTGCCTCAGCCATCTCACTTTTTTTCATTCCTCTGTCAGAAAACAAGCTCCCGTAAGCCTGAATCTTTCTCGCAAGATTTTGCAAAGGTTTCAGTTTGTCAATGAGCTGTTAATGATACTTCACAGGCAACTTCCTGAGTGCTGCCGAGTGCTACATTCAATGATCTAAATACTTATTGCAATTAGATCACAGATATTTCAACCTTGTTTACAAGTCTGAAAGACCATGACTGATAGGAGAAAATAGCCACAGCCTTGTAAGCTGTAGAGTCTGCATCCTGGCACTAGAGCCAGTTATTCTAAAGCTTTCCGGAAGCTAGATCAGCCTGCAGTGGAAGAACAAAATAAGATAACCACCAAGATTTGCATTCTGGAGGGGAAAAAAGCTGTGCAACTAAATCCCTTAATCTCTTGTACTCTTTTGCTCCTTATTGTGGGCTTCTTCCTCTCTCCAAACTGGATCAGTGTAGAAAAGTGGAGACAACTTTAAGAGTTGTAAACTCATTTTTAATGAGCATACTTCCAGTAGTATTTGCAACACCCAAAACACCTGATAACAAAAGCTCACAAATCAAGTACAGTGGACTACTAGGAAAAACAGGATAAAAGATGGAGTAAAACAGGCAAGAGCACTCAAAAAGGCACTCAAAGAGACTTGACAACAATTCAGTGTTTTGGTCCTTTGCTTTCCCAACTATCTCTTCTAAGGACTTATGTTAACACTAGATTTGTTTTTAATCATATGCTCCCTTAAACACTGTCCAAGTATACTAGTGGATGTTTGTAAAAATTTGATCAACAAATAAAATCACTCAGACCATAGACTTGATTCCATATCACATTTCATTGTTACAGTATAGTAAACGAGTTTGTTTACTCTTAGCTGCTGTAATTGTTCATTATTACTGCCAAGTCTGATGATGTATAAAATTTAGGTGTTTCTTCTATATTTTCATTGCTAATAATTCACTGATAACATATTATATCCTAGAAATGCCTCTTCTCATGCACACACTTTCAAGAAGACAAGGTTTTAAATTTTTCTGCTGTAAAGCAACACCAGCATTTAAACCAACTTTACTTTTCCATTGGTTACATATGCAGCAGAAATCATACCAAGCATGCACAAATCCACTAGCATTTTACCTGGTGAAGTACGGAAGCGACACTGTCCAGTCATTGGATCATACTCCTGGTTCTCATCAGAGCACAGGCACAGGAAAGAACCATCAACATTTTCACAGAGGGCTTCGCCACATACTCCACTCAGCATTTCACATTCATTCACATCTGGGGAAAAAATCCAAAACATAAATCAATTCAGACCCATTACTAACAGTTTGTTCTTTTATCTGCTGTATCTGTGCCAATATTGCCTGCCAGATTACAGATGCCAACTCTGGGTAAGGATTAAAAACTCACTAATACCTAAGTAGATTCATAAACAAGTAGTCGGCCCTTTGAAATAAAGGCCCCTGAAAGCCACAGCAGTTTATAGACTATTGGTCCTGATTAGGTGCTGCTTGTAGACCAGAACACTGGCCACCTTTTTTGGGGGGGTGGTTCTTTTGCATTTTTCAATACTTGCTTTTCTTTGTACCCTTTTCTTGGGATTTAAGATTCAGATTCATTTCAGTTGTTTTCTTAACTTTCTTCATTATCAAACTTCCACTGAACTCAAGGAGCAAAATGAGTAGGTTTCCGTGCGATTCAGACTGCACTATAAAAAAAGAATTCCCTTTTCTCCTCAAAATCCCATTTTCCTCATGAACATCCACTGAACAGTGAATTCCCCAGCCCCACTGCCACCATGTGCCTCTTGTGTGCATGGCCTCACAGCCTGGGTTGTGCACAAGGGTTACAGCCAGGTCACCCAGGGACCCCCTGTGAACACTGCAAATTTCCTCTCCCCCAAAACCCCATGTATTTTTAACTTGGATTTCATAAACCTGCTAACTAGTCTACCCTGAAATGCTTTTTTGATTGATGGGAGAGTTGTCTGTTGTTTAAATGAGGGTTACCAAATACTGTCAGGGTCACTTAACTTTACTCTCTTTTCAGTTGCTCAAGTTTACATTTGAAAATCTACTTTGTCTACTAACAACAGAATCTGAAAATTGTAATTTGTGTATCACAATTCAGAAATTTCTGTAATTAAATGTAGTCTAAAGAATAACTTGTGAGGCAATGTTGCAGCCTTTTAACCTCTTCTCCAGCAAGAATGAAAACCTAGTCATATGACTGAATGTTGATTTTTTGCATATTTTTATATAAATATGCATTTTAACTTATGGTTTGCTCAGCAATTTTAAAATGTACTTAGATTTTTCTTTATCTTTTTGCTGGATTCCTGTCATAAGGAATAAGTCCTCTTTGGGGAACATTGCCTGGCCAGGAACTAAAGAGACTCACCTTTTCCTAAAATTGTTTTGATAGATAACTTGTATCAAAATTTCTACAAGTATTTTATATTACATAGTGTATACATGAAAAAAACCTAAGACATTATTTTATGGTGCAGAATCACTTTACTGGCAACTCAAAATTAAATTTAGTTTCACACCAGCTTTTGCTTTCCTTTTTTTTTCTCCTTTCTTTGCTTTATTTGTTTTAATCTATGAAAAGTCACTGTATGCAAAAATATACATTGGTACGTTGCAACATAAGTGCCAAATGGCATAAAGAATTTGTAATAAAACTATTTAATATAGTAGAAAACACATACAAACACTTCTGTAAAGCTTCTAACTCCTCCTCTCTGTTCGGTATTCCATTTAGGTCTCTATTCCTGGTAAATGTGTTTCATCCCGAGTCTAGCTTGAAGAAATTGCTTAATGAATACCTTTCCTTGATCTGGTAGTAATTTTGTATTAGAAACTTGTGCTGCCTCAGATGGTCCAACCATCACTATTAACAACAGATCTGGAAAGCTATTACTCACAAGAGAAATGTGCAGTATTTACACATGTACAAAATCTCACATCTTTTCATGGTGATAGGTGTCTTTCCTGCAGCTCAAAGCCAATGCTAAAATCTGTCCAAATACGATGTGCCTAGGGAGGTGTGCCATCTAATTCAGACTGGCTGTACCACATACCAGATGTTATTTCCTGTAGGGGGTAGTACAGAGTTCTGGTTATTCAGCTAAGAGACTAAACAGATGTTGCATTTAAATAGGCTAAAGTATGAAATTCAATCTATTATGATTTATATTGGTGGATGGTCCTGATGTGCAGAAATAGCGGGTTTTCTTGGTTTTTCCTAAAGAGATAAAATGAGTGGCTCAGCTCATTTGCTGTTGGTTTCCATTCAATCCTAGTAACAGGTTCTCATTAAATGGATACACAGTTAAGTTCCTATCTGGCACAAAGTTCAGTAAGTAAAGCACAGCTCAACCTTATTTTACTAGTAAGTAGTCCAACTTTAACAAAAAATGACGGAAACCAAAAATGTTTTTGTGAAAACGCATTTTGCTTATATGCAGCTTTTTGCTCACTAAAACCTTGCAGGAATGACTACTTGCACCTAAGAGCTCACCCGTACACCCTTGCCCATCCTGTGTGTCCTGGTACCCTTGGTAACAAAGGCAGCGGTAGGAGCCATCCATGTTTTCACAGAACCCATGACTGCCACATATTGTGCCATTTGCACATTCATCAACATCTGCAAGGAAGAATTTTAACATCAGGCAGGTCTTGTGACAGTCAAAGGCAGACATTCATGAAGATTGCAGAAAAACAACAGACAGGCCATTTTTGCAAACAGATGCAGCGATGTCCCTCTGTACATTGGGAAGGAAAATATGAAGGACAAGACACAAACATTTAATGTAAGCACATGTACTATTTAAGAAATTGTTTCAGTGTTAACTTTGCAGGAAATACATTATGTCAGACAATGATTTTGGTCAACTGTTTCCTATCTGTGTCACCAAACTTGCCAATCATGGCATGATGCTATGTACCACAGAGTAAGACATAGTTTAAATATGACTGTCTGACTTACAGATTCTGCCAGTTTAGCACTATACAGTCAACAACATGTGTGAAACTGAACCCACTGTGCCTACGAGAAGAGTTTAAGGGTATGGCTGCATCCATTGTGCAGAAGTGCTGCACAGATCTCATTCTGGCTCTCAGCACAGAAGAGAATTTCAAGGCATATGTGTAAGTGGTGAATATCTGTGAAGCGAGCCTTCTGGCTTTAAACCTGTAAGTTTACACATATGAATAATTTTACTCGAGTAGGCAAAGTAATTACAATGCCTGCATGCTTTCTGTACTGGCCCTGTCATTTGTAGCTCCCATTTGTGTTTTGCTGGCCTTACAAGTAAGGGTCACTTGCATAAGCAAGTCTGTTCTTTGACTCAGCTGCCCATCAAACCATAATGAAGCTGAGCTGCTTGTGGCAGAATGTGGTTTATTTTTGTAAGTGTATTACAAGTGCTAGGAATGTATTATTTTTATCTTCACTCAAAGAAAGACCTAAACCCAAGGCCCTGACCACCTCTGGTCATTAAAGATGTCATGGTGTGTTTTTCAGGAGGAAGAACATTAACTGAAACTGAGAACTTGCCAGGATACTAGGATTAGTACCTTCTGCCTTCTAAATTCCTCTGCAGTTTGAAGCAGAGAAATTATTGCTATATTTCTTTCCTAGAAACCATTATGACTGTTGGAATTACCTTCTGCACTGTGCCTCAGGGGTAATTGCATTTTAAATGGTGAATAGTGATTCACTTTTGATTTATCTGGGTACTAGCTACTATCGTTAATTCTGCACATTAGAGTAGACCTTCATGGGATGGAGCCTACCATCATGCTACCTCCAGTGAAGGCCTTAGGCACTCACTGAACTAAAGAGCTGGTGGGACTGAATCCTATGTTGCCACAGAGGACTTCTTTGAACAGGTGAGCAGCACTGCTTGGTGTTTTTCTGAAAGGAGAGAGTAGGGCTCAAATGTAGTCCTGTCTACTCCTCCAGCTCTTCACAGCTGTGTCAAACAAAGGCCTAGAAAAGTCAGCAAAGATGCACTTTGTTCTTCTCCTGACAGTGCTCACCAAGCAAGGACATTATTACTTTTAAATTTTCTTACACTCAGCTGAAAAGGAATTTTTGGTCTTTGAACCACATAGTCACAGCTCCCCAGGCTATACAAATTTGAGCAGCACATCATTATGACCCACACAGGTTACCTGTTGTGCTGCCCTCTTGCTCCCCTAAGTGCTCTAATTCATCCACACATGCTTCTGTCTGCCTCTGGGAGAGGCTTTTTGGGGGTCCTGAAAAACACCTTTTCTTATGTGCTGTGGTTGGGGTTTGAACAGGTTTAGAATGGCATATAGATTTTTAAGGCCAGAAGAGACTATCCACAAACTCTTAAATAGGTTAAAAAACTGCCTCTGGCAATTTCTGTACCAGTGGAGTGAACTATGGTCCCAATGACCACAATTGTACTCCCCCCACCCGCAAAAGAGGGGGGTCTGGTCCCTCCCTCTTGCTGCTGTGCACTATACCTGGATAACATACCTTATTTTAATATTTAGTCTCATGTGATCATCAGAGTTTCACATATCTGGTCAAAAAAATCTGAATACTCTATCTCTTATTCAGAAAACCATGTTAAGAAAAGGAATTCAAAATGAGTGAACAATGGTGGATTGACAGCCAGGAATTTAAGACAACAGACAATAACGCAGTGTTTGTATTTTCAGTGGCCAACTATAGTTTAATAAAAAAGTTCCTGAGCCCCAGGACAGTTACTCTGTTAAAAGCCTAGACAGAAGGAACTACAACTGGGGATTTTAAAATTACCTGTATTACAGTATTTCTCTTACTTAATAGCTAAACGTTAAAGGAAACAGATAGGTGAATGGATCATGCAGCTGGTTCTCCAAAGGTAAGCTAAGGTCATTGACTAAAAAGCTGCAGAAACAAAACTCATGATTGTAGCAAGTGTCCTAATTTAGTATATAATATAGCCACAGAAGACGGTTTTGTTTCTAAAAAATATGCAACCTGAACATGACTGGATCTTTCAGTGTATGGGAAATTGCAGAGAAGGTCCAAGCATCAAATATTTTTCCTTGTCTAGACAGGTCACTCAAAGGACTCCTGTTTTACAGCTGGAAAGGTCATTTGTTTCTTTAATCACTCTGTAAAGCATGAGGCTTGTAATTGGCAATTCTCTTGCTATATGGAGTCAAAGCAAAGGTAAAAACTAAAAATATGAAACTAATATGTCCTATGTCAATGCAATGACTAAAGCAGTTCTCTGTAATTACAACCTGTTTTAGAATCCATGACTCAGTGCTGCCTGCTTTAATCAAAACTCTTTTGATCTAGCATCACCACGATCTAAAGAAAGGCAAAACATGTGTGCACTCAAGCACATTCCTATTCAGCTCAACAGCGTGTTCCTGTTTTCTGCCAACCTGAACAAGATGAAGGCATACTTAACCTCAAGCATGATATTTAAATCTCACTGAAATCTACTTACATGGCAAAGTCTCTGGAAGAGGAACTGTTTCCTAGGACAGTTCTGTACAGTGCTTAGGGGAACTGACCTCTGATTCTGAGACTTCCAGGGCTGCCCATAACACCCATACATAAAAATCACTGTCATGAGAAAATTAGAAAAATGAATATTTGAATAAAGACTTTGGCTATTTAGAGGCAATAATGCTGGATGGTCATTCCACCATTGCGATGATGTGACTAAGAGACTCTTGTTTCCCCCTTTTTGTTCTTGTTTCTCTAGCCAGCCTCCAGATAAGTAGTTGATGCCCTAAAACATCTCTATGAGCAAATCTGAGAAGGCTGGTGAAGTCTGTGATTACTCATTATGAAACATGAAGGTAGCTCACAGAGGCACACACTGGAGATGCATACTTGAATCTATGTTTGGCAGAAGCCTGAGCTGTCTTACCTCAGTATTTAACCAGAGATTTAGTGAAGCTGTTGTCTAGTGCATAAAATTAACTCCATTTAACATAATACAATGCCCCAAAAGGAATCCTACATTTGCCATACCCTTTTCCCAAAGTTGCCTTGTCTTCCCTGTAGATGGCCAGAATTATGGTTGTGATGTGCAGTTACAGCAAACATCTACTCTCTTAAAATGTCTTTGGTGCAGAGGTAACAGTTATGCACTGTTCACAACTCTGCTCTTTGTTTCCCTGACCTTCAGACTTCTTAGGTATGCAATCTTCTTAAACAATGGACAATGTAGCATCTTTGTGTATAGATTTGTAAGTTATTCTTTGATCACAGAATGATCTGTGGATGCTCCATGCAAGGCTGAGACGGGTGACCTATTCAGTGGACAAGGAAAGAAGAACAAGGATACAAGACAGCAAGTGAGGGGAAAGGAGGAAGCAGAGGTCAGAAAGCTCTGGTTGGTGGGATGTATAAGTTTTTTTGGAGTGCCTGCTGAGACAAGCAGTGAAGCTCAGGGCTTGGAGCAGAGAGAAAGAAAAGTGAGGGAAGCACTGAGAGACATACGGGATTGGACATGGACAGAAGAGGCAGGGTACTGACTTAAGCATCAGACAACCTCTAACTTGAGTTTTTGCCAACACAGTTGACTAGCAGCCAACTGGGTAAAATGCTGCCTTTACAGGAACTCCAGAGAGCTTGACAGGGAGCTAGGGAGTGCTCCAAGAATATCCTGTTCAGAGAGTATGGTGCAGCCAAATTGCTTAGCCTGCGGCCAGGTGGCAGTGGAATGTCACCGCTACAGCAAAAGTTTGTCTACACCTTGGAAGAAGACACAGTCTCCACAGCTGTTCAGTTTACTTTGGCCAATGGCCATAAAAACTCCATACCAGGACTGAACCACATGGGGTTCTTAAATGTTTTATGTTGTTGTTGTTTCTGACTTTTCAAAAAAACAAGTCAAACTCATACAAAACCACTCGAGATATGGAAAATCTAATCCCCATGTGCAGAGAGGCATGTGAATCCAGCAAAATTTCCTCAGGTTCTTTCTTTGCTGGTATAAACATTATTCTCACTCACTTAACTAGAAGTAAATTCACAGAGGCACTTAGTGTAAAGAACAGTAGCTCCTGCGGCTGGAAGTCACATCCTTCCACAGTACCTGGAATGTCAGACATTCCATTTGTTTCTGATCCTTTTGGTTTGTCTTGCCTTTTCACATGAAGCTGACACCACTACAAATATTTAAAACCAACGCCATGCGTGGTTCCTTCAAATGAGTTTTTTCAACTCTAGAATTGTTTTTATTAAAATGACAGAATGGAGAAACTAATAGTGGGAGAAGAGGAATGCTGCAGCTTCAGAAGACTAGAAGTACCCTTGCTGTGCCAAGTTATTAAAATACTTTTCCAAGTACTGAATATAAAGTCTGATCTGTATTCCATACACACCATCAATTACTTGTGAAGCACATTCAACTGGTTTTGTACTTGTTGTTTTATTCTTCATTAAAAAGTTCCAAACTACTCACAATCCTGGAAATAAGATCTTGTGATTTCATCTTTTTCTATTTAGAAGAAGTTTGGCTTTTTTGCTCTAATGGAGATTAACTTTGTAGTACTTCATCATATGCGATGGTAACCCTTCCCTGGGAACTGTCTTACTTTATGAACTGTCAGAGATCCAGACAGAGGGGCTCATTGTTTCTGGTACATCCCCTAAAATTAGATGCCACAGACTTTTTTTTTTTAAGTTGTGTTTCTATTCACTTCTGCCTTTTTTAATTTCAGAGGGTTTGATTTCACAAGGTTAATAAGTGATCTTCTAACTTTGGTTTGGAATAAAGTGTTTGGTTTCTACTAAGACCAGGCTTCATTCTTTCCTGACCAGTTTTTTATTTTTTCCAGCTATGCTCAACAGTGAGGCAAAGCACCTGCTACTACTTTTCTTGCAGAGAAACTGAAGATATTTAACTATATCCTTCCTAAATATTGGGTGAAATGTATGCATGCTGCCAAAAGAATCCATTAAGCTTTGGAATTATCCCCATTCCTTGAAATCACAAAATACTGCCTTGTCCATCAATCACTGGAGTTACTTAGATTTGCTCTCTCTAGCTTACTTGACCAGGGTTTTGTCTTAGCAGTAAGAGAATGTTTCTTTCAACTTATGCCATGATTACAAAATAAAGTAAATGTTTAGAGAGGAAAAAGCACCAAAAATACTGCAGGATTTCTTTTATTTATCAATAATAATTAAAATACATATACGTGTCTGATGTCATGCTATATCTAAATACACAGCACGTATTCAGTTACATCAACAGAATAGTATTCTTGCCAGCAGACTATTTCATTTCGTTAGATATTATATTACTAACTATATGGCAGGTTATATGTCAGCTCATATAATTATGCTGTAATGCTGTCTTTCCTCTGGTAAAAGTAGGGGGAGCAAATGCAACAGTCAGAGGTTTCAAAACACCTCCTCCACTGAAGGAAGAAACTTTTCACTATCCCCAAGTGAACTATGAGAAGAGCTGGCCCATGAAAACTAATCACATGCAGATTTACCAGCCTATAATTTGGGATAGGGAACAGCTTGCTTACTTCTTGGATGCTTGAGATCCACTACCCATAGGTTTTAACACTGAGCTATCACCTGCTCAGTACTTCTCCTCTGTATGCATCCTGCCAAACTACTACCATATAATTTTTTCCCCTTCTGAACTTTTCCCACAAGGCTTCTTGTCTTGAACAGTTCTCTCATCCACAAGAACAACCATTCTTCATCCCGTTAGGGAAATTTTTGTTTTATGTCAGCATCACTGACTACACAAAGCCACATATCTTTTTAGTATTATTGAGCACAAGTCTCCTATTTTAAATCCAGCGCAGAAGAGCAGCATCACTAGCAAGTGTGTGCCTTCATTAGCAACAGGATATATTCTCATGCTATAACTAAATAAAAATCCTAGTTACACCTAAATTCTAGGCTCCTGGTTGATGTTTCTCACCAGGAGAGAGATTATTATTACTGGAGCAGCTTTTACAACCTTGTATGAAAAATAACTGTATAAGCATATCTGCATACATTTACAAAGAATAAGCTGGCTTTAGCACTGCAGAGATCTAATTACTGACATTTACTCTGTTTCTGCGACTTCAAAATGCCTGAGGTTCTATCATAGATATCATTTTACTACAATTTCTCAGTAGAGTTACTTCTGTTGTATGGATGCTTCATCTGCATCTTTTAAAAAAATGTCTTGACAAGCAAGGTTCTGTTGTCTCACACACAGCAATGAGATCATGCAGGCAGCTCAGGCTTGCTGCTAATGCACCTAAGAAGCTTTAAATTAAATAACCCTAAATATTTATGGCAGGAAGGGCTTAGCCACTGAAACTTATCAGAAGCCTGACTTCCAAACCCACTTTACATGCATTTGATATATATTTATTCCTTCCACCCTTGCTATAAGATAGAAATAATTTCCCATCTGTGAACTTGTCTCACCTTCACATGTTCGGCCATCTGCAGACACAGAAAAGCCCCGCTCACAAATGCACTGGTAGGAACCATCCGTGTTGAGACACTCCCCATGAGGTGTACAGAGGTCAGATCTCTCACATTCATTGATATCTGAAAACAAAGAGACATTAATAGCTTTGCAAATCCTCATACCCTTAATGTTAAAAAGATCATAAAAACAGCTTTTATTTCTACCAGCTATGTAGATAGCTACATAAACTGGGCTTATTTTCCAGAGTAACCAAATCTTCTGGATATATTCTTAAACTATGTATAGGCATCAGCATGTTCTGCTGCATTATACTCTCACTATATCACTCTCTGTGATGAGGATGAGCAGATGAGTGATTTGTGAGATACCAGTAAAAGCTCCATACTAGCCAACATTTCTTCTGTGTTAGGGGAATTCTCAGATGGCTCAATCTCACTGGTTTTTGATGGCTACATGCTGGTCAGCTTGTGCATCTGGCTCCACGTGTCACCAGCAGGTCTGGAGCTGCATCTTTCCCAGTAGGCTGATTTTATGTAATTTAAAGCCAAATGCTCTTTTTTTGCTGATGGGGAATGGGAATGGTCCCAAAATTTTGCTATATAAGAGTCTGTCATCATTACTTTTTTAAAAAAAAAAAAAC
The DNA here is from genome assembly GCA_026212715.1 of Elanus axillaris. Taxonomy (NCBI): domain Eukaryota; kingdom Metazoa; phylum Chordata; class Aves; order Accipitriformes; family Accipitridae; genus Elanus; species Elanus axillaris. The sequence continues at coordinate 1,223,360 of JANZLQ010000052.1, forward strand.
ACTTAGAAAGCATTTTTCAAACACTGCCTTTCAGACTTGTGAATCTGGAAAACAAACGTTTCTTTCTGACTGATGTCTCATCTTAACAACAAAACCTGCCATCAGAACTTAAGGACTGCATTTGTTCATTAAGGAGGTACCACTTTCCCTGAAATTACCATTCACATTGTAATTGTACTTTTGTATTTTGCTTTACAAAAACCTATTAAGAAGTTTTCAGTACCATGCTGAGATGAAACATAAATTTACAAACAAAACTTACATATGCCTCATTCATCCATCATCACAGATCCTAGAATTTCTTATTCTTCACTGTGCCTTTGTTGCTTAGATTCTGGCCATTCTTACAGCCATACAAATTGCATCAATTTGTAGACAGTAATTTTGATAGACTAGAAAATGATTTCAATACCATCATTTCAAGACCCATGACATCCATTATAGAACATTCTTTAGATACAGACTGATTCTGTCCTGTGTGTAAACCTTCTAGACCAGTATCCTGAAGTCATGGCACAAATGTGGGAAGAACAGAGGCAGCTCAGGGAAGGGTAGCATCTGTATGAGGTGCACAGGAAAAAGTCAGTGCACTGCACTTCACGCAACGCCTACATGTAGAAAGTTTTCTCTGAATTCATAGCCAATGCAGACCAATGACATACTTCCTGAAGCTATCTGAAAGGTGGGTAAGGTAGGACATCAGCAATGACAAGGACAGGACAGTACCTTCTCAGGACCCACACTATTCTCAAGACTAGGCTGTTTGTTTCTCAAAACTGCCAAAAAAATACTGGAAACCAAACCAGCTGATTACGCAAGGTAGAATGATGTATTAAAAGATAGGAAAACAAAATTAACAACGTTAGGGAAATAGTATAATTCATCTGAAAAGACAAACTGCATACTTTCCAATGTTTTGGACTCCTTTTCAACTTTGCTCCTTATCAAAATGCATGCTCCTAATGTCTAGTCTAGTCCAGATTCAACTTGCGGACACTGCATTCTGTGATAAATTTGCCAGTTTAATTCAACAGCTCTCTACTTTCTATTACAGTTTCCTTTGAACATAGTAATGCTATGATCAAGTCACCTCTCATTTTTTTCTTCAACAAAATGAACAGTTTAAAAGCATTCAATCCTTTCTCCCCCAGGCCATCAACTTTTTCAGGTTCATCTCTGACTCTCCTCAGCTGATGAGCATCCATTTTGCATTGCAGGCACCAGTATGTCAGAATACAACAATGTGCCAAGAGCAGCTGTATCAGTGCAAAATAGAGGTAAACAAACTTTGCTTAATCCTGCTGGATATTCTGATTTTTCAGTCTTCTGGGGAGTGCATTAGTCCTATTGGCCACAGGGTTGCACTGGAAGCTCATATTCAGCTGACTGTCTCTGACTCCATCATCCTTCTCAGTGACTGTGTCCCAGAAGGAAGTCCACTGTCCTACAAGAATGACTGAGATTCCTTCTTCAATATAGAACTGGATGTATTGAAATGTATATTGTTTGCTCATGCCCAGTATACCATATGATTAAGATCACTCCGCACTAGTGGCCTATTATTTGGATCTTTTACCATGCCCCAAATCTCTCCAGGCAAATTCTTTTAAAAATTTTGTTTTTTCTTACTATTACAGAACTCTGACATAACTAACTTTCAGTCATTTAAAAATGTCTAAGTTTAGTTGCTGCTTAAAATATTTTGAAGGTACTGTTTAAATGTAAAGAAGTCATCATTTACGATACAAGTATGACTAGTTTTGTCCAGTGCCAAATACAGGACAAGAAAATACACTGACAATTCCCATTTTTGACAAATAAAGATTCTACTCTTGGATTCTGTAACAGCTTAACAACTAGTCAACACAGTAAAAAAAAGTCTAACCATACTTAATTCTGCTAGCCAAAGATCTCCATTTATGTTCTTCCACCGTGTCCAGTTCTTTGCTATTCTAACTTGTCAGTATTCATAGCATCAACCTCTACTTTCTTCCATTTGTTTTGATATTGTTCTGGCTATTTCTCAAGCAGTTTCACTCCCCTCACAGCAAGTTGTTATTTTTCAGTGTTGGTGGTCTTCTTTCTCAAGTGTGGCTCTCTTACCTGAAATGATTTCTAATTTTCATTCACATTTTTCTGTTAAAAATACCATCTATACTGTCTGTCCCTTAGTTGGCTCCTAACTGCTTTCAGTTTTGTTATATTTATCCATTTAAAACATGAAGCCTATACACTACTTTACATAGTGGAGTGAAGAGAATAGAGTGGTATAACTGGCATTGATTTATAGCTTGCGATCAATTCTCTTTTATCTGCTAAAGCGAGGTCTAATACAGCACTTCTGTACATTTAATGCAACATTTTCTGAATTAGAAAGCAGTCACATAGAATGCTCAGAACTTTACAGGGCATTTACTGTTGTTTGCACAAGATCTTCAACATAGATCAGCTAGAATACAGTCTCTCAGCTCAAGTCTAAAATATACATAAGAAAGCAGCCAAAGCAAAGCCAGTCTCCTGGCCCTCCAGTCATTTAAAGCACAAACACGTGATCGCTTTCCAGCTCTAATACCATGGTTTTTGTCTCAAGATGGCAAATGGGAGTCATGAGGCATGCCTGGGTGTTGTGTCAACATGGAGTTGGGATTGTTCAGGACTAAAACCGGGCAAGTATTTTTCTGGGTTTGGCAATGCTGACTCAGCCTCAGATAACACATTCTCTTCCTCCCCACCCATTCTCCAGAAAGCACTGCAAGTATTTTAGAGGTGAGAGAGGTTTATCTAATGTGACTTGACGCTAACTATACTGCTCTTCTGTTACATCACTGATTCACAACATAGAAGGTTCTGTCAAAATAAGTGTTTCCAGGATCTGAAAAAATGCAGCACTGTATCTCTGTGGGTTCTAATACAGATTCTCTTTCAAGTTATGAAGACTGAGATTTCAGCCTCTTGTAATAATTGCTCAGCATATATTTAGAGAGCAATATAAAATGAGAAGAGTAAAAAACTACTACAAATGATAAATGAGTTTCTTTTCCTTAGCAGGATCTGTGACTATCATGAGTTATGCTTACAAACTTGCACATTTATAATAATGATCCAGGTATTTTTTATAGCTATTTCATACCTTGACATCCCCTATTTGCTATCTGCTGGAAACCATCTGGACAGGTGCATTTGTAAGACCCATCAGTATTCATGCAGTTTCCTCCAAGGCAAATATCACTGTCTTGAAGGCATTCATCAAGATCTGAAATAAAAATGTAACTGAATTATTAGATGATGTAAAAACTGATGAAACTTTTAATAGTGATACTTTTATACTAATGTAGCAACTTGAAGCTACAATGCCCTTTAACAACTGTGTGTGTGTGAATCAAATTTACTACACTTAAGGATGTCTTTTAATTTCCCTTTCATGCTATCATCAAACTTCTTGTATTTCTAGAGAGCTTTAAAATTTGAGTTTGTATGCCTTTTATTCCTAGCAAATATGTCTAACATGTGCTATCTGCATCTCTCATAAAAGCTATCAAAACAGATCTTTACACCACTCTCTACCCTACTAGAATGGTGATTGTGGTGTTAGAGTTAATGCAGTGTAATGGTTAACCCCCAGCCAGCAACTAAGCACCACACAGCCACTCACTCACTTCTCCCTCACCCAGTGGGATGGGGGAGAGAACTGGGAAACAAGTAAAACTCATGGGTTGAGATAAAGACAGTTTAATAGGACAGAAAGAAAGATGATGATGATGACGATAACAGAATTGGGATATACAAAACAGGTGATGCACCACGCAATTGCTCACCACTCGCCGACCGATGCCCAGTCGGTTCCCGAACAGTGATCCAAGCCCCCTCCACGCCAACTCCCCCCAGTTTATTTCCTAGATGTGATGTCCCATGGTATGGAATACCCCATTGGCCAGCCTGGGTCAGCTACCCTGGCTGTGTCCCCTCCCAACTTCTTGTGCCCCTCCAGCCTTCCTGCTGGCTGGGCATGAGAAGCTGAAAAAACCTTGACTTAGTCTAAGCATTACTTAGCAACAACTGAAAACATCAGTGTGTTATCAACATTCTTCTCATACTAACTCCAAAACACAGCACTATACCAGCTACTAGAAAGAAAATTAACTCTATCCCAGCTGAAACCAGGACATGTAATGAAAAAGAAATCGAAGCAGCTGTACATTTAGAAGACAGTCACAAACACTGCCTACTACTAATTTGTAGTTTGCAATATGCATTTTTGGACATGTTTAGACCACCACACAGAGATCCCTGAGTTGGAAGTGACCTGACTCAATTGTCCCCCAGGGTACAGGCAAGCCCAAGCATAGCTGCTGTGTCACACCAGAAAAGATGTGCCTGTGGACACTACTCAGAAAACAACCACGTGGACAGTAGGAGGCTTGTTGGACAGGAACTACACTGTGCGTCCTGCCGTGCTAACGGTTACTTTTTCATGCAGTTCATGCAATACAATACAGCCATTTTGCAGGCTTAGCGGCTTGGTCATGAAGCTGCTTTTGCACAGTGCTGCACCCAAGCCATAAATCCAGCTGCAGAGTCAGGGCATGCAGGGTCTAGCTCCCAGCTGCTCATACACTACATTCCTAGCATGAAGCCTCAGGCCTGCAGAATCTGCCCTAGTGTCTTGATGTACATGGGATAAACATGCTGACTGACACATAGGAGGGCAAGTTTCAGTATACAAACTATATACAAAGTAATCCCATTTTTCAAGAATAGGACACTGTCTTTGTGTCCAACTAAAGTATTTTCTTCTGCTGTCTTTCAAAGGGCTTAAAGGCAGCAGAATTGAGGAAACGGAGCATAGCTACTGTGAGTGCAGGATTAACTCAGCAAGTGCCTACATTCCAGTGATATTCTACAGTTTTGCTTCACTACAGCTAAAGATTAAAAGGTATTTGATGACTGTGCCTCTAAGTTTTAAAAGCAAACAGAAAATGAGTCAAATAAAAGAAGCATCTCATAATCAACTGTCCCCTGCCTCCACAGTGCCCTACCTCATAATTCACTGAGTCTATTGCTCTGATAATGCAGATAGTTTCCTTTGAAAAACAGTTATCAAAGGCTTTTTCCACGGCCTTTGATTATTCTGATTTCTTAGACATGGATTTTGGCTGACTAGAATTGGAACTTTTTCCTGCGTTGCAGGAATGAATAAAAATTGTAATTAAAAAAAAAGACATGACCTCATTTTCTACACTTATCTCTGGAAAGGCCACACTGTATCAGAGTTCAACTATCCTTGGGATTTAATCTATTTGATAAAAATAAGAAATAGGGATAGCTTTCTTACATAAATGAATGTTATTGCAGATAAAACTGCACTTAATGCTGACAAAGTTCTGACCTTTTGATAACCACATGTTTTATAGTAATTTTAAACTGAGAAATAAATTGTGGTTTATTTAAAACAGCAATTAATTTTGACTAGGAACATGAGAAAAAATTAACGAGTCCCTTGCGCTGAGTTAATGCCAAGTCTCACAACAAGAAGGCATCTTCTGCCAAATTCAGTCAAATTGCATTATTTTCCATATAGGAGACAAACCTCCCTTTCTCTGATGCAACACTTCACAGGCCCTATGGTGGCTGCACAAGAATCTCCAGAAAAATCAGAGACAGTAACTCATGCTTGAGATGTTTGGTGCTTTTACCATCCTTTACATATGCATGTCTTGAGCATGGTGGCTAGCAAAATCTCTGGCTTCTGGGAGAACACTGGAGCCTCCTATGCTTCAGACAGACTCTTTTCCAATAACCCAAGTTCTTTAAGATGTACAGTCTATATGTAAATCCAGGTGGTGCATATAGATACTTCCTGTCAGTTGAGACAAGGCCACATGTGTGTTCACACTTTGTGTTCCCTCATATTCAGAGCAACGCACAGCAAACGTCTCAATGTCACTTCATCTCAAGAACAAGATGCTGAATGAGAGAGTAAGGCAGAAAGAAAATAAACATATGTGTGGTCATACATCTTCAAAACCTCTGACTACTAGGAAGTAACCTCTTTTTCTAACTTCAGGTGGAAGGTTGTATGCATGGGCCCACCTGTGGATGGTCATGTACTTCCAGGCTACTAATTTCCAAGCAAGTGTCTACAGGTACTGCAGAAGCGAAAAGTTCTTTGGCCTTGGATAATAAGAGTATACAGGCATTTGCAATAGGAATGGACATACGGATTATTGTTCTCAGAACTGAAGGTATGGAGGCGTCAGTCCAGCTTTCTCATTTTCTGAAGAGTTCAGTGCAAGGATGTATATAGAGCATTTATACATGTATACACTAACTTATAGAACAAGTATTTGCAAATTACCTTTATTCTTAAACAAGTGAAATACTGCGCAAAAACTTCCAGACAAAAACTTCAGCCAGAGAGTTGCAAAAAAGCACAGCTGAAAATGAGCACAGCATAATTCTGCCAAATTCTGCAATCTCCCCTTGAAGTTTGCCCAAGTGTACAATGATCAAACCAGCAAACTGCTTCTTGAGCTGCTACATTTTTAAAAAAACTTCCTAAGTAGAAGAAATCTTTATTAAATAAACAAGCACATTTCTTGCAAGTGACTTGCCAAACACACTGGCTTTACAGCCTGATACATTTTTTGGGTATCCTCTGACGTGACAAATGTCCATCCCCAAGTCTTTGAGAAACCAAACAGAATTTGAACCATTGCTCTTTTCACACAGCTGTGCTGGGCTATACACATGGTTTTTGTTGTCTCTTTCCTGCTTTGCCTGTGAAGCGTTAGAAAACATTCAGGTAAATAGGCTAATCTGAAAATCAGAGGCAATCATATGGAGAAATGTTGGATGTCTTCTCAAGGTGATTTTCTCTTTATGGAAGCTCTGCCTTGTAGTCCATGCACACATCTAGCTGAACTAACAGTCTGGAGGAAAGCCATTTTCATGAAGATGGGCTGGAAAGTCTAACACAAGAACAGCAAAGCACTGGCACAGGCTGCTTGAAGAGATGTTTGGAATCTCATGTGGTGAAGCCTACTCAAAGCAGGTTAGATGAGTACCTGTCAGGAATGACACCATGTGTTCTGTTTTGCCTTTGGGAGGCAGGATGGACCAGTGATTCCTTCCACTACATTTCTCTTTGATTCTTGACACAGTATCTCTGCATCTGTTGCAACTCATGAAGATCTTGAAGCCAGGAGAGAGCAAAATACTTTGACACAAGTTTCTAGTGCCTTACATCAACAGCCCACATTTCTTGAAGCTGATCAAGTGATGCTGGTATTCACCAGGAACTCTGAGAAGATGGTGTTAAGTTTTTCTATGACCAGATTATCCAAACAGGTCAGTACCAAAGAGTATCAGTGTGCTGAGGAGATTTTATAAGATATCCTTATTCCTTGTTGGTGAGAACTTCAAGACATGCTGTCACTCATTAAATGTGGACAATGCAGTATCATCACTGATGATAAAGTCTGGTCTGATATTACAGGTTTGTCTTGAGAAGACAGCATTTGGTTGCCTCAGGGGTAACTGCTCTTCTGCCTGGATCATGTGAAGAGGAAGACTCCTGACCTATTGCTGTGGGGGACAAGGTGAGAACTGCTTCCTAGAGTGCTGTGTGGAGGATAACCAAGCAGCAGGACACTATTAAGTAGAACAGCAGTAAGAAGCTGTGTCTTACATGGTATCAGCAGCTACAGAAATCACACCAGAGACTGGAAAGCTTTTATGTGCTAATACTACATGTACAGTGAGAACTTAACTGAGAGTATTTTCCCCCTAGGGTGAGATAAGGAAGCAACTGAGACAGTCTTTTCTGGAGCTTGCTAGTAAGTAATCTCACATGCTTAAGGTGACCATGAGTAGTGCAGCAGACATACCTTATCAGGTGGTATAGCCAACAATGTAGAAGAGGGAGTAGCTTTGAAATAATTCATTAGAAAAATTCTGTTTGCCAATTACTAGACAATTGAATTGTTCTACTTGAGAGATAATAGAATGTTTCTGTTCTCTTTAACACGGCATTTCTCCCTATATTTACTGTACAGCTTTCACCTCTCTTTTTGTTTTTACAAGCTCAGTATGTAGACTGACTTCTGAGACAGCAAAAGCTGTGAGCTCCACCAGAACCCCCTGGAGCTCATCTTGTACTACGTATTTTCCTTGCCAGTGCACATGTGGGATTGTAGTGGCTGGCTACAGGTTCCCAAAACCAGCTGGAGAAGAAGTTTTAACTTAAACTTAGTGGGCCCCCATGTGAATAGTGTATGCTGGCAGAAGTTTTTGTAATACAGAATCTCTGTGTCAGAATTTGAGCAACAAGTTTTGGAAAGGTTTAATTGTTTTTGGTAATAGCGTTAACTGCCCTTCCAATCTTACTGTTGGAAACACATGTGCTGATTTCTTGTATGTGGAAAGATGACAGGGACTATTTCTAAGAATCCATTAAATGCGGCTGTGTAGGTGGGGACTGTTGAATGGCTGACAGTAAAGTATAGAGAAAGAAAGAGGAGCAACATATCTTTCCACCCCATTCTCAAAAGAGTCCATGCCTATAGCTGAAATACTCAAGATCTTAATGAAAAAAATGAATCAGTAGCCTAAGTCCACAAGCTTACCTTCACACTGATCTCCAGCAGATGATATTGTGTAGCCTTGGCTACAAATACATCTGAAAGATCCTTCTGTGTTCCTGCAGCGTCCATTCATACAGAGTGATCGGTGCTGGCATTCGTCTATATCTGTAGCAGAAGAGACAGTGCAAACCTAACACATCTGAAATTGCCAATTAGTAATCAAATGGTACGATAACCAATTCTGAACAAAACAGCAAAGCAGTGTCAACATACAGTACTGCTTCTCTTGGTCTTATTTATTAACAAATGCAGACAGTAAATATAATGCATAAAAATACATGAAATTGCAGATTGGATGTTTTCCTTGAGATGACAGCATTCTCTCCTGTAAGTGTCAGTATACCCCTCAATGCACAAACGGGTACACACGGACACACAAATACACATGCATGTTGCTTGAGAGCTGCTTTTGTTGCTTTTATATCTGGGAAAGATAACAAGCCAGCTGCTCCAGTGAGTCAGCAAAACCCACAAAATACTTTCCAGCAGGATCACCACCTTTTAACAGGGTGTGGTTTTCAGAAGTACGCAAACAGGCTGTTCCGCTATTAAATTGTATCTTAAGGCTCCTTTAAATACTTGCCTTGTAATAGTATTAATCCTCTAAGTATCGGGAAATGTCTTTTTGCTTCTACAGCCACTGATAATCCCTCAGCACTTCAGTTCTCATGAACTGGGGTCAGCCTGGTTTAACAGATGGACTTGAACATCAAACTTAAATTTTCCTATGAAAAACTCAAAACATTGGAGGGGAGTGACACTTTAAATTCAGAACACAGCACATGTCTTGTTTGAGCTAGGAAGCCTGTTTTGCCTCCCTTATTGATAAAATACTCATTAAGGAACAGTAATTAAGTTGATATGATAGGTTCTTAGTCACTTCTAGGATTTAGGCACAGCTAAATGTCTTTCTGAAAATACACTCCAACTTAAACAGGAAAAAATTACTCAATGGGGTTTTCCAGGTCTGTGTTATGGCTACATAGTCTGACCTCTTGAGTAATGGTCCCCTGCAACCACAGAAGTTTTGAATTTAAGGATCACTGAAATCTGCGGGGCTGCATGAAGCATCTGGGCATGTGTATGGGTCCTTACTTTAGAAGGGTGCACTTTAAGAAGAACAGTCTGCATGTGCCAGCTCAGCTTGGCAAGCGCTCTTTTCCATGAAAGGCTTGGAGGAAGCAGTCAAACTTTGTCTACATACTTTCCTCAAGACTAGTCTGCTATGTGTCCTGGACAGCACATTTAACGCACTCAAGACACTTAACTTACACTGATGTTTTGTTTCAAACTACCTGACAAATTTACATGAACGATCATTTAGTTTTATTGTATTATTTTTAGCACTCAGAAGTCTGAAAGTGTTTGGTGCTATATACAGACACTTAGGGGAGGGTGGGGAGAAGGGAAAAGAAGAAAACCCAACATCTGACAAGAAACGTTCAGGTTTTTGTGAGCTTCCACAGCTTGGAGACATTCTCCCAGTCTTTCACCTTTGGGGAGAGATTTCAAGAAGTCCCCTCTCCCTAAGGAGAGGCATATTCATGCCTCTTGTACACGCTCTAGGTCCTCTCTCAGACTACTCCACTCTGACTTCAGACCTAATTTTGTTCCACTGGAGCAGTCCTGATAGGAGTTTTAGATGTGGAAGAAATGTAGAACCTGGACACTTTGAAGGTACAGGTACTGTTCTTAGAAGTATAACACCAAACTCTCTCTACTAAATGTACTTATTGAAATGCAGTGACACCAATGCAGGCATCAGCTCAGAGTTAACTGACACTCCTGGGTTCCAAGAGTGTGCAGCCTGAGTTTTTTTGATTCCACCCACCCACATGAAAGAAAACAAAGACAGAAAAAAAGCTATTAAGGCAGCGAAAGCCACTGTCCCCAAACCTCCAACATGACAGAAATGCCAAGGATTTTGCGGAAATTCCAATTTAGCAATATAAATATTACTACACATTCTTGATTTGCTTTGTAACAAATGTCAAACTTTACAGTGTGACCACAGAAGCCATAAAATGGAAATACATATTATTACATTTTTGGTTATCTAGCTTCAGGGTTGTACATTTGTTGTTTCTCCATTAAAAGGAATACTATAAGATGAAAAATATTATCTAAAAGGTAAGTGCAACCTTATGAATTTTAATCATATTCTTTCCTACCTTCACAGTGATCCTCTGATACAGAGAGTTTGAAACCTTGTCCACAAATACATCTGAAAGACCCCTCCATATTTTGACAGCGTCCATTTGTACAGAGATTGCCATACTGACACTCATCTATATCTGTGAAAACAAAGCAAGTGTAAGTGTATAACTTGGATACAACTGTCTTTCAGTTGTGCTTGGGAATTTATTCAAATTCTGCCATAAGCATGGTTATAATCAGTTTTCTTGTAGATTTTTACCTTGACAATTCTGTGGCAATTCTAACTTAAAAAAAAGGATTTGGACTTGAGCTGCCTTGTGGTCAAACACTTAAATATACTCAGAGCCCACATGACTAAAACAATGCTTTTATCCCAGTACTGCAAGGACTCCAGGTTAACAAACCTTTCTCTTCCCTTTCTTTTCTTTTTTTAAATAGGGGTTCCACCATGAACTAACTGTGTCCACATTATCCTTACCTGAATAAGATTATTTTGCCCATAATTTTCCTATAGTAGCTTAAACCAGTGCAGCTTTAGTATAGAGAAAAGGTCAGCAACTGCTGGCACATTCATTCTTGCATTGCACCGATTTACTCTTAAGATATGTACCTGTGATAAAACAAACCACGAGCACCTGCCAATACCTTGCAACCATTATCACTAGCCTTCCTGCTATTGCAATGAACAGTCTACAAAATCAGACACAGCTCATGCTGGCAAGGCTGTGTTAGAAGCTGTTCCCTCTGAAACCATTTTTAAAACGTGTGCTCTGGTCAGAATCCCCCAATCGGCTGCCTCTGCTTGTTTACTTGGAGCTTACCTACAAGTGCAAGGGAACAGGCAGGTCTTCTTGGAAGCTAGAACAGACCTCAAACATATTTTCTGCCATTGAGGTTTTCCTGTTTTTTAAAGCCAGGTCAATTAACATACAGGATTTAGAATTCTCCAGTGCATAACTAAAGACTATATAAAACACATGTACATGTGAGACTTTCTTAGATGACATTTTTCAAGTTGACTTAAAGGAGGTAGGTTCAAAAGGACTTAGCTGACACGTGAGGAATTTCAAGGGGATTTCTGCATTTCACACAGGTCCCTTTGTAAGGATACTCTATGTAGGCAACAAGGAACTCAACTGGATTATGTCTTTATAACAAAAGTTTTAAAAGAAAAATCTCTCTTCCTGTTTACAACCATCCTTATTTACAGGACTTGAAAGAAACTTTTTTTTCTATAAGCTATCCCACAGACACCTACTTTCATCATTCTCTGAAAGAAGGGTATTAACTAGATGGGCCACTCTCTTTAGCTAACATGAAAACTGCTATGTCACTATTTAAGAATAGTTTTCAAGAATTCCTTCTGAATGCAATTTGTATAAATCAACAAAGAAAAAAGCAAACATATAATTAAATAACATCTTTTGTTATAAACCCAGCCAGAATTAATTCAGTATTCTAAAAGAATCAATACTGTCTATTTCCTAGGAGTGATTTTCACTTAAAAAAATTAAAAAAAAAATTTCAAACTTTATTTATTTATTTTGGGGATGTAGTTAACAGCAAGTAGGTGTCCCTATTTGTATGGAAAAAGCTGTATTTTTTAGCTTCACTGATGCAGAAAAAGAATTATACCTTATTTGCTTTTATGTGCCAGAAATCATGTTACTTCCAATTATCCTGTCTTTTACCACCACAAAGCACACAAAATCTGCCAACATAAAAGAGTCAAACTGATTATTTGAGGCACTTGAGATATTTAGGCAGCTGTAGCATAGGGAGAGCTGGAAAAAGATCAGAGGTCTTTAAATCATCATCATCATCATATCTCTTATTAGCTAATCTGAATATCTGCAGTAACTGTTTTCCTCATATATTTATCATTCATGGCTCTTTACAAGCTCCTGTACAATCTGACTCTGACAAAGCCCATCTATCCCCAGACACAAACAAAATCACCATTACTGTCCATATTTCAGATGACCTACAATGCTTGTTTCCTTACTTGACCCTCTAACTCTGTAAATAAGATGCCCTGTTGCAGCCTGGCCGAGAACATGAAGTGGCATCCTCCCAAGACATGACAGCACAGACCCACAGGTGCTCTGCTATGGCAGTTCAGCAAGCGATACTATTTATAACCTTCTGCCAGACTAATTTCTCAGATCCCTACTGTTGCAAAACGTGCTTGCTCAACAAAACACAATGTTCTCAATGTATAAGATAAATGCTCTAATTCAAGAATTTGTTAAAACACAGAGAACCTAATTCAACAGTCAGGCACACAAACTTCCAACTGAGTAACAAACCTGCTTCTTACAGATTCATTTTCATCTACTTATGCCCAAGCTACTTGAAAACGAAGCCTGCAATATTATTTCTGATTTTTGGAGAGGATTAGAAGAACAGACTTTACCATAAAGCCAGCAGAAAAGATAGGAACAGAACCTAAATCTGAGATGACATCCAGAGCTGTAACTGATTCTATTGAAGGTCCCTACAGTAGGGCTAAAGAAATATGGATCAGCTCTGCTGACCTCTGTATTAGTTCTGAAATCTTCTGATGGGTTCCCTAATGCAATACAAGCTGAATATTGTTAATTAACCACAGGGCTGCAAAATCCACCACAGAGATAACCATGAGGTTGAAGCGGTCTAGAAAGTTTCGTCAAACTTAACTATTTTTATTTATTCATCAACACACAGAAGTGTGCTCTATATTCACATACTACTTTACTGTCATTCTATATCATGATATATCACTTTATTTGAATGGGCAAATGTGGAGAGAGAAAGATGAAAAATAAATAAAACAGGGATTGTGAGTAAACTTTAAAAAAAAATTGTTTCAAATAGTCCCTGTGCAGCACAAACACATTGTGGGATCTGGGACAGCAGCAATTTCAAGACAATGAGGGGGCAGGGTGTACAGGTGCCAATTTTAATTTCTTCCAATATGCATCTCACATTCCATATTCCCACCTAAACTGCAATTAAATGTATTCTACATTAAGTCTGAAGTGAGCTGATTGACTTGCCTTTATTAAACAGAAGTAACTACGTTCCTGGCTTTAAATCCTGGAAGAATACAATATCAGTAGCATCAAAGAACTGTAGAATTGTTACAGTAGACTTTCTAGGGCATAAAGTGCAGGCAGAGGAATGAGGTGAGGTAAAAAAAAAATACTGAAAACAGCATTGGGGAAAACAAGAGAGCTGCAACTGACCTAAACGAACAGCAGAAACAAATTTATGGAACAGTGGACTTAAATACGCTTCATAGATAACTTGGGAAATATTTTCCTTTCCAGTGTATTTAAATTGTACTATATTGCAAAGCTACAGATTTGAGACAAACTGTCTGCATTATATTTTCTAAAATGTGTATGGCTTATTGCCAACATGATGTAAGTCTAGGATAAACAGAAGATGAAGACTGATCACATCACTAATGACATGAGTGAGATGTCTAGGCTTAGAACATTTCATGAAACAAAGGAAAAAACGGAAACGACATGCAGTATACAAGGAAAAAAGTATCAGCAACTTGGAACCAAGACTTATCCTTTACATGACTTAGTTCTGTTTGCTAACCTGAGCAGAGCAGTGACTGCTTTTCTCTCATTCTGCTCCTGCTAACCTGGTTAGCAAGAATTAAACAAGGGAAAGCTATGCTGTGGCATTTTCAACCAGGCTATTTTCATAAATAGGCATAGAAATCAAGCTTGGTATCAGGAAAGAATGCAAAATTAAGTTAACCTTACATTTTCAAAAAAAGGAATTAAGTAAGAGGAAACCTTTCTAACAGAGTGCATGTGCCACATTCTTTGCAAGGGCAGCAGGAATCCAGGCAGGTGGGAAGGAGCAAAACCAAAGATGAACGTGGAGTAAAGTATGCTATGTGAACTACATCAGTTTGCTGTAAACATTTCATAGCTGGCTGTAACTCCATTAAAATCCAAGAAACTACCAGAGAATTGTAAGTCAAATGACAAGACCAAATAATGCAGCTATGACATGCTGATAAATTGTAACAGGCAGATATGCTCAGACAGAAATAATTTGCTACAGTATGCCTTCTTTAGAAAATAGAGTGGTTGAAAAAGGTATAATCTGTACAGCAAAACTGGTGGTGAGGCTCTCACAGCCACACCATACATTTTTCAGGTCCTTCACTGCAACCTTGCTCTACTCTTGCTCCACAGATCAAAAGCCCACTTGTGGCTGGAGCACAGTAGATGCCCATCTTCCAGAGCTATTTCAACCAAAACAAAGCTCCTAGACTGCTTCATGAACTGAACCAAATCACAGCAGTTGGGAGCAATTAGGAAATATGGAAGTATACTGCCAGTCTGACTGACAACAATAATGCACACACCCTCTGTGTAGGTTATTATACACCCCTTTAGGTAACATGGTTACTCCAACCAGCACAAATCATAGGGCATGTGTTACACACAGAATGGACAGGAGATTCACAAGAGACAGCAGATCCTTCACAACTGAGGTAGAATTTAAGTTTCTGGTAGTGCCCCAGGAAGTGGCACTCAGAACTGCAAAAGATTCTATCTTTCTGCACAATGAATTAATTTGTTCTTTCTTATATCTCAAATAGCCAAAACTGATTTGGAAAAAAAATTTAAAATCTAACATTTAAAAACAAATCAATAAAACTATAACGTGAAAAAACTGTCCTAAAAACCTAACCTAAAGTGTGACAAGCTGCTTTAAGATGTGCTAATATTTTGTTGGAAGTACAGATAATTAAGTTTTATTAATATGCTTTGGGAGCAAACTCCCATATCCTATTGAAAAGCCTGGCAGTCACACTGATGTGTTAGCACTCTCATGTTTTTTTCCACTTGTTAATACATCCAAACGATGACCTACTAGCATTTCACTGATAATGCATCCCTTTCAGTTCCATATTTTCTATTTCAAGAATTTTGTTTTGTAATTATAATTATATTGCTTGCAGTCTAGATTCACTGTTTATTTATCTACAGTAAAACACAATTTCCTCACATATACTGTGTCTGAGAACATAAAGTTATTTAAAAAATCTTGTATTTTCAATTATTATTGAATGAAATGGGGACCCAGGGCACAGTGCTGTCATCAGGTTGATGGAACAGGAAATACAGTATCTCGGAACAAGAGCTATAACCAGAGATACAAAGAGTACTGAACATACCATGGCACTGTCCATTCCAGCCTCTGAATCCCACTCTGCAAGGAATGCACTGGTAAGAGCCAGGAGCATTAATGCACTGTGCATCTGGACAAGTAGTTGGAGTCAGGCATTCATCAATGTCT